>JANRMT010062837.1:93921873-93935205 GCA_026402145.1 Polypterus bichir lapradei
GATAGATAGATAGATAGATAGATAGATAGATAGATGTGAAAGGCACTATATGATAGATAGATAGATAGATAGATAGATAGATAGATAGATAGATAGATAGATAGATAGATAGATTTTTTTTTATTAATCCCTGGAATCTTAAGTTGGCCAGTATCTTGAGGTCTTATTACTTGCTTTAGTTTGTAAGTAATTATAAGTTCAGAAAGGTAAGCAAAACTTTAGCTATTTAAGGATTTATATGTAAGATGGAGGATTTTGAAATCAGTCCTAAACTTAGCTGGGAGCAAGCGCAAAGACTTGGGAACTGGTGTTATATGGTTATACTTTCTAGTTCCTTTCTAACAAGGCAGTCTGATGTTGTGAGACATGAAACATCCGTGGATTCCAGGAAACGTCACTGATGATGTGTCCAGGTGTATTGTAATATGTTTGTTTAAATCATATATTAGTAAGTCAGTGTAAGCTCCCTGACCCTGTTTTCTGACCTTCGAACTGTATCCTATATGCTCACTTTGCCTAGGAAACTGCAATTATTCTTCTATCACTGAATAGATAGATAGACAGATAGATAGATAGATAGATAGATAGATAGATAGATAGATAGATAGATAGATAGATAGATAGATAGATGAAAGCGAGTAAGGGACAGCACAAAGTACAGCGATATGAGGCACTTCCCAGGAAACCGTCTTGTGAAATTTATTTTAATAAATATTTGTAAGTTACATCAATCTTTGTGTTGTCCTGTTAAGCCTCAGAGTTACTGTCATGTGAAAAAGTAAGTACACCCCATGAAATGTTTTTTCTTTTCTTTAACATATGTGGTTATACTAAGATTTGACCTTCATTTAAACAGTATCTTTAGCTAAAAGTGAAGGAATTTGAATTTTTGTTTTTAATCTGCAATAATTAATTAAAATGAACAGAGTAATAAGACCCCCTTTAGCTCTAATCGCTGCCATTGCCCCCTCATGTTGGCATTTCATAATATCGTCTACTATTCAGACCTTAACTTGGAGAGCATTGCTTTCGCACTCCTCTTTCAGTATCTTGCATTCTACTCTCAGACTGCTGTTGGCAGTTGTCTGAAATCTTCTCCACTTGCAGATGATCTTACATTCAGTGCAATGATTGATTTCCAATTGTTTGCAGATCTTCTAATATCCCTTCCCAGACTCACAGGCATTTATAACCTTTCTGAAGGCCTCAGAGAACTCTTTAAATCTAGGCATGGTGATAACACACACTTCAAAGAGAAAACCAAACTAAATGTCTGAGATTTAAATAAAGAAGATTCAGACAAGATCCTCTCTGATGATGTTCTAATCATTTGCACCCGATTATAATTTTAGGCATTTGGGGTAAAGTGAGTACGAGGTCCATGGCAATGCAGTTTTTTTTTTTTAAATTAAAACAGTGCACATCAGGCTAGTGGGTGCTGGTGCCTGGACCTGTAAAGCCAGGTGGTCCTGGAGTATGTAATAGGGAAATTGTCTGATAGCGCAGGAACGCGAAAACACTATCAGTTCAGCCGATTTCCTCCTGGACACTCTGTGAGTCGTTAAGCAAAGCAACCGCACACGCAGCATATAAAGATTGTGCTCCATGACCAGTCCAGAGTAGCTATATAAGAAAGGGCAAAGCAGGTTCTTGTCCTTTAGGAGGCTGTGTTTTTTTAATGTGGGTAGTGACATCCTTCACATCTTCTACAAGTCTGTGATGACCAGTGTGATTTTCTCCACTGTGGTGGGCTGTTAACATCATTTCAAGAGAGGCCCACCAAATCAACCAGCTAATTAAAAGTGCAGGCTCAGTTATGGGACACACTCTGGACCGCCTGGAGGCAACAGCAAAGGAGAGAATTAAAACAAAACTGAGTGCCATTATGAACATTGCTGCACATCTTCTGTCTGGCACAGCGACACGGAGGACATTCAGCCAATGAATTATTCAGAAGAAGTGTGTCAAGACATGCTATGGGGGCTCCTTTATACCAATGGCAATATGCCTACATAATGCCTCACTGTGACTCTGACTGCCAAACCAGAAGTTCTCGTTCTTTTTAATTTTCTTGCTTTACAGTCATTCTGGTATGGGTTCAGACCATAGTGTGTGTATATTTGTTTATTTACTTATTAACCTATTTATGTATTTATTTATTTAAATAGCTTCTGTAGAAGCCAAATTTCCCCATATAGACAAATAAAGAAAGTTTGTTCATTTGTTAATTCATTGTTGTTCTTCTTCATCTTCTTTTGGCTGCTCCCGTTAGGGGCTGCCATAGCAGATCATCTAAAAAATTGTTGATAAATATTGATTTGGCAAAATTTTACACCGGATGCCATTCCTGACGTAACCCTCCATTCGTTCATTCATTCTAAAGGAGCCAAAATATGGCAGAGAGGTAGACGGTTAGAATAAGCGAAGGAGAACAGGAGATGGATTGCTGGAATGACAGTTGAGTCAGGAACATGAAAGGCAGTATCAGCTTGACTGAACATTTTCTTAAGGGTTTCAGACTTTCAGTGCCGCGTAGTGAAAGTGACGGCAATCATGTTAGCTGAGTGGTGGAGTGGGTGAGACAAAGGGAAGCCAGTTGGAAGATGAAGCTAAAAGATGTGGCGGCATCTGTTTGATGGGCAAGACTCCCTGGGAATTGTTACTGTTTAGGTGGTGTAGCCTGGATCCTCATTCTGGATCGGGATGCGGTGAGTGGTGTCATGGGAGTTGCATGGCGAAGCAGCATCTGGCAAAGTTTAAGGGTTTGTGTGGTGGACCAGGGGTGCAATGGGCTGAGTGATTGAGGCTTTCCAAAGTCCTGATGAGGACAGAAAGGTTCATAGTAAGATCGGAAAAAGTTTTACATCTCTTCACTGTTTTGGGCATAGTTATCGACTCATTTTATCCCCCACAAACACTTGTTTTTAAGGATTACTCATTCATTTACTAACAATGTACGTTTTTATTTGGGAACGGCTTTTCAGATTAAAATTACACAATGAACAAACATTGCTTGCTTGAGACTTCATTGCACAGTCCATCCTCAGTTTCAAGACTACTGATGACCCGGGTTCAAGGAAACGGCAAGGTGGGCATCATTGGTGACCTTACTTTTTCCAAATGGAAAGTTGGCATTTGTGTTTATTTCAATTATACAATGGACTCCAAACTATACACATGGCATGATATTTGTTATACTATATTACCTTTACCTAAAGATACTGTTTCACGTAAAAAAAAAAAATTCATGGGGTGTACTTACTTTTTCACATGACTGTGTGGGGCGGCACGGTGGTGCAGTGGTAGCACTGCTGTCTCGCAGTAAGGAGACCTGAGTTCGCTTCCCGGCAGACACCCCGTGACCCTGTGTTAGGATATAGCAGGTTGGAGAATGACTGACTGATTGTCTAACTGTGTATACTTCCATCCATCTATTATCCAACCCGCTATATCCTAACTACAGGGTCACGGGGGTCTGCTAGAGCCAATCCCAGCCAACACAGGGCGCAAGGCATGAAACAAACCCCGGGCAGGGCGCCAATCCACCACAGGGCACACACACACACACACATCAAGCACACACAAGGGACAATTTAGAATCGCCAATGCACCTAACCTGCATGTCTTTGGACTGTGGGAGGTAACCGGAGCACCCAGAGGAAACCCACACAGACATGGGGAGAACATGCAAACTCCAGGGAGGACCCGGCAAGTGAACCCGGGTCTCCTAACTGCAAGGCAGCAGCGTTACCCACTGCGCCACCGTGCAGCCCCCTGTGTATACTTGCAATACGTAAAAAAAAAAAGTTCATGGGGTGTACTTACTTTCTCACATGACTGTCTAACTGTGCATACTTGCACTTAATAACCATATAATGAAGAAGGAACAGAAAACGCCACTGCAGTTTTATTGGTGGTAGCAGTATTGCTCATTTATATAATGATCCCACAAAGGTAAGATCAATTTCCAGGAGTTACAATTCTTGCCTGGTTCCTACTTGAAAGATGCCTGTTTTTCATTTCAAGTTTCTTTTTCCTGCTTTTTCATGGCGTAGTGCTCCTCAGATAGATTCCGTAGTCTCTCCGCAGCCTTAAAAAAAAAAAAGAAAAAATAGAGGGTGAAAACAACTAAACACACTGGTTAAGGTCAGACAGAGCAACGAAATGCTTTGAAGAAAATGAACAAAAAATACTTCATGGTCTTTAGTTTTCAATATTTCAAAAATGCATTAATTGAAAATGTTACAATAAATGTTATATTGTCATATATCAAAAGCTATATTTGAAGTATAAATGAAAAGAAATGGTGCCTTGTGTGCGGCGTGTGCCCGCGTCCATGTGGGTTTTCTGCAGGCACGCTGCACACCTCCTACAGGGTAAGTGAGGTGCGTTTATGGCCGTGTTTATGTGCATCCTGGCACGGCGTCATTTTGCCGTGTACAGTTTTATTTTTGGAGTAACAATAAAATGTTTACTCAAGGCCATCAGCGCGGTTACCCAAACCAACCATAAGCTTAGAGACACAGGGACGGTGACATAGTTTATGACACAGCTCTACAACTTTATGATATTCCTTCAGGATTTCATCCTAGAGCTATATCTTTTTAAAGTAATGAAGAACAGGCCTCTGCAAAAACTTGAATTTAATAAAAATTGCTATTTTCAGCTTTCTGTAACCGCACAATATTAGTCATCCTCAAGTGCTGAAATTGCTGTAGGTGACACACTGGCATGAGTGCTGCTACCTCTTTATCTCCATTTTCAAGGTTAATTTGTGACTCTAAACTGGCCCAGTATGAGTGTGTGTTTGGTTTGTGTGTAAGTGTGTTCTGGGATAGACTAATGCTCCAAAATTGCATCCCACCATCCAGAATGGGCATTGGTTTCTCAGGATCCTATACTAGATAAAAGGGGTTACAAAAATGGATGGATTGAATAATATACAATGAATTCAGAAAGTACCCAGACCCCTCCACTATTAACACATCTTGTTACATTGCAGCCATATGCTAAAATCATTTAAATTCAATTTTTTCTTCATCAAGCAACACTCAATGCTCCAGAATGAGAAAGTGAAAACTGGATTTTTGGAATTTTTACAAATTTATTAAAAATAAAAAACTGAAATATCTCACTGACACAAGCATTCCGACCCTTCACTCAACACTTTGTTGAAGCCCCTTTGGGAGCCCGTTCCAGCCAGGAGTCTTCTTGGGTCTGATGCGACAGGTGACAATATCGCATCAAAGCAGATATTCAGAACCTTTGTTATGACATTTGGAATGTGACTTAGGTACATCTCATTCTATTGATCGTCGTCGAGATGTTTCGGCACCTTGTTTGGAATCTGCCTGTGATCAGCTCAGTTGATTGGACTTGATTAGGAAAAGCACACACACCCAAGCCATGAAGTTGAAGGAATTGCCTACAGAGCTTAGCAACAGGATTGCTACAAGGCACAGATCTAGAGAAGGCTACAGAAAACATCTGCAGCATTGAAAGGCAACAGCCATACCACATGCACTTCAGAACAGGTCATCCACCTGAATTTAAGCAAGTTCTTGAATGGAAGACCAACCAGGAAAAGCTTTGGTTGCTGTTGGAAGAGATCTTGGTGAGGCAAGCAGGGAGTGCCTACCCTATGGTCTGAATGTGGATCCCAATGCCCCAGTGCAGTGATGGGGACACTGTGCTGTGAAAATAGTGGTGTCCTTCGGATGCGATGTAAAACCGAGGTCCTGACTCTCTGTGGTCATTAAAGATCCCTGGGCATCCTTCATAAAGAGTAGGGTGTATATTGATATCCTGACTAAATTGTCCACCACTGCCTGGTCATTCTGACCTCCAGACTCTAATTGGCTATCTCTGTCTCTCACCCCTTCACCACCTAACTGTTGATGTGTTGGGCAAAGCACCCACACACGCAGCGTATAAAGACAGATTGGACTGGCCTTGGAGCTCAGAGTAGCTATATAAGAAAGGGCAAAACAGGCTCTTTTCCTTTAGGAGACTGCGTTCCTTTAATGTGGGTAGTGACATCCTTCACATCTTCTACAAGTCTGTGATGACCAGTGTGATTTTCTGTGCTGTGCTGGGCTGTTAACATCATTTCAAGAGAGGCCCACCAAATCAACAAGCTAATTAAAGTGTGGGCTCAGTTATTGGACGCACTCTGGACCACCTGGAAGAAGCAGCTAAGGAGAGAATGAAAACAAAACTGAGTGCCATTATGAACAATGCTGCACATCTTCTGTCTGACACAGCGACACAGAGGACTTTCAGCCAATGAATTATTCAAAAGAAGTGTGTTCGTGGTGAGCATACTGACGCAAAATGGCTGCCGTCACATCATCCAGGAGGATGCTGCACATTAGTGGTGATTGAATTGGCTGCCCACTCACTATGTAAAGTGCTTTGAGTAGTGAGAAAAATGCTATATAAATGTAATGAATTATTATTATTATAAGTTTCCCAAGAGCACAGTGGCCTCCCTAATTCTTAAATGGAAGAAGTTTGGAACAATCACGATTCTTCTTGGAGCTGGTCATCCATCCAAACTGACTAATCAGAGGAGAAGGATGATTAAGAACCCTATGGTCACTCTGGCTGCGATCTGGAGAACCTGTGTGGAGATGGGACAAATTTCAACTTCCAAAAGGACAACCACCATGGCAACACTGCACTAATTTGGGCTTTATGGCAGAGTGGTGAGAAAACACATGAAACACCACTCAGAGTTTGCAAAAAGGCACTTAAGGGATTCTCAGAATATGAGAAACAAGATGGTCTCATGAAACTAAGATCAAGCTGTTTGGTCTCAATTCTAAGTGTCCAGCGTGAAGAAAACCGGGCAATGCCCGTCATCTGTGCAATACATTGGCAGATCATGGTAGTGGCAGCATCATGCATGTTTTTCAAAAGCAGGGACTGGTAGATTAGCCAGGATTGAGGGGAAGCTGAACAGAGTAAAGTACAGAGATATTCTTAATAAAAATTCGCTTCAGAGCGCTCTGGACCTCACACTGGGTTGAAGATGCACCTTCCAACAGGACAAAGCAAAGACAACTCTGGGAATGCCCTTGAGTGACCCAGTCAGAGCCCAATTTATTACCTCTAGGGAGACCTGGAAGTAGCTGTCCACCGACAGTCTCCATCCAACCTGACAGAACTTGAGAGGATCTGCAAAGACAATCCAAAAATCTCCAAATCCTTGTTGTTTCAGACCCAAGAAGATCCCAGGCTGCAATGGCTGGGAAAGGGGCTTCAAAAAAGTGCGGAGTGAAGGTTCTGAATACTCCCTCACTCCCCACACCACTGCTATCCTTGTTCATAGCCTTGTCACTTCTCGTCTGGATTATTGCATTTCCCTTTTCTTTGGTCTTTCTCGTAAATCTCTTTATAAGCTTGAACTGGTCCAGAATTCAGCTGCCCACATCACCCACCTTTATTCACCATATCACTCCCGTTTTGCAGCAGCTTCATTGGCTTCCAGTTATGTTCCACATTCAATTCAAAATTCTCCTACTAACTATTAAGGCTCTCCACAACCTTGCCCCTCCATATCTGTCTGACCTCCTCTATGTTGCCATTCCCTCCTGCACCCTCAGATCCTCTTCCTCCATCCACTTGACTGTCCCCTTCATCCGTCTTACCACCATCTATATTTTACTTTTGTTTATAATCTGTGCTTTGTCTATTGTTCGGTGTCCTTGAGTGTTTAGAAAGGTGCCTACAAATAAATAAAATGTATTATTATTATGTTAATGGGGCATTTCAGTTTTTTATTTTTGATAAATTTGCAGAAATTTCTAAAATCTCGTTTTTTTTTGCTTTGTCATTCTGGGGTATTGAGTGTGGCATGGTGAGAGAAAAAATAAATGTAAATGATTGTAGCAAAAGGCTAAAACATGACAAGATGTGAGGGGTCTGAATACTTTCTAAAGACACTGTATGCCTTATTAATATTTCTATGAGAAAGTGATTGTTTTTGTTTTATCTGTTTGTAAGGTGTACCTGAGGTATGCTTAGAAGCTTTTTTGGCAAGACTTAAGCCATTGCAGGCAATACTCCAGGACTAATGCTGTTACAAATTCTGACTCTGGACCTCCATTTGCATTTGAATGCAGTAATGGAGGCTCACAATGATATTGATGATCAAAGGATGAGGAAGCCAAACGAGCACCTGTGTAACCTCATTTCATTTATTTTATCCTTTGCTTCATGTGTTTCACTGTGTCTGTCTGTTTTCTAGTGAGATTCCCATCCATCCATTATCCAACCCGCTATATCCTAACTACTGGGTCACGGGGGTCTGCAGGGGCCAATCCCAGCCAACACAGGGCGCAAGGCAGGAAACAAAACCTGGGCAGGGCGCCAGCCCACCGCAGGGCACACACCCACACACACACACCAAGCACACACTAGGGACAATTTAGAATCGCCATTGCACCCAACCTGCATGCCTTTGGACTGTGGGAGGAAACCCACACAAACACGGGGAGAACATGCAAACTCCACACAGGGAGGACCCGAGGAAGCGAACCCAGGTCTTCTAACTGCGAGGCAGCAGCGCTACCCACTGCGCCACCGTGCCGCCCTAAATCAAACAAGCAGAAATAATTACATTTCGCACACACACACCAAGCACACACATTAGGGACAATTTTGGATCGCCAATGCACCTAACCTGCATGTCATTGGACTGTGGGAGAAAACCCATGCATACACGGGGAGAACATGCAAACTCCATGCAGGGAGGACCCGGGAAGCGACCCCAGGTCTCCTTACTGCGTAGCAGCAGCACTACCCACTGTGCCACCATGCCGCCCCTAGTGAGATTAAATAGTATTTTAAGTAAAATAAGACAGCATTCCACTCGTCCACTTTCTGAACTCAGTTTATGTACTTCAGCGACAGGAGGAGCCGAAGCCTGTCCAAACCACAATGGGAAGAAGACAAGAACTAGAAACACACCACTTCATCTTAGGATATCCTCTTTCTTACATCAGGCCAATTTTATTCAGTCGTTTGTGGCACTCTTACTCATCCCAGGACAATTTACAATAGACATGCTGGACAAATTTAAGGGTCTAAAGGAGAAGAGGGAGAGGATACTAGAGAATCTGCAAAAACCCCACACATACACAAGAAAGTGTAAACTTCACACAGATAATTCTCAGGCTGCTGCTTAAAAATCGGGGTCTTGTGGCTCTGATATAGCAGCATTAACCACTGTGTCACACAAGTTAAATTAAAACTGCTAACTATCCTAAGATGTGTATCATAGGAATATGAGAGGAAACCGGACTGGAGAACACTGTTGTATAGGAAACCGTTTAACTGTTTCAGCTGACAGATCTCAGGTGACAGTCATTAGTCTGGAAGTCAAGCTGAACAAGAGTACAACGTATACTGAGGAAATGAGAAGACAAAGCAGACATTTAGAACATTTTGCTTGGTAAGACGGTGTAGTTATTGATTCCTATGGGAAAGTAACCTTGAGCTTAATGATAATGATGTATGTAACATTGTCTGTGTGTTTTGAGAAATTGTAAAAATGTTGATGCACTCTGCTAATGGAGATTAAAAAAACAAGAAAGCTTGGGATTTTGTGCATGCAAGAAGGAAGGAGAAGAGTGGCAGCCCTTTATGAAACATTTTTAAATAAAGAACTTTCTTTCAGTTGCTGCTTTTCTGACACGTTTGCAAAAATCTCAGCTCGTGTGCTGCTTGGTAAAAAAAATCGACTGTTTCATGGAGTTCTCTCTCACTGGTAAGAAATCTTTTTATTTTTGATTCAGGATATTTCTATACATGCAAACCAAAGGAGCGGTTTACTGACTTTGAGCAGGCGAGAAAGATAGAGAAGGATGCTGGTTCTACACAGTCTTTAAAGACTCCAGTTTTCGTTTCTCTAGATAACAGAAAGAATTTTTGGATGAACTATGATGTCAATTGTACTTCTCAATGTAAAACTCTGCCCTACTTTTTGTACCAACATATCGCTGTAAGTCTGCATTAATTTCAAACCCTTTTTACTGAAGATGACAAACCTCAGTGTCTATCAGGCTTAGAAACCAGTGTTTTGGGGACTACAGTCCTACGCTTTGCTGTCTCCTTATTTTTCCTTTTAATTTTGTTCCTCATCTAAACAAGGCTTCTGCTTTGGCATCCGAAAACCCTGAGTTCTTTGGTCTTTTGCCTTACAATATATCATTTGTAACGAAGAAAATGGGCCATCTGGGAAGGGTTCAACTGTATCCTTGCCATTTGTAATTGGACTGAATTAAGACTTTGGGAACCCAACCTGGACATATGATTCTTTGTATTGCTTTATATTTGCTGCTTTTGGTTTTGATGGAAACAAATACAATAAAATTTTTAAGTGAAAGCTTAAAGCCAGTGTCTCTGTTTGACTGCTACTAGGGTTGCCAAGAGGCTTAGATTGTCATTCTTTGTCTAACTGTGGACCCTTAAGGGCATGAGATGAAGCTTTGTGAAGTTCTCTATTGTTGGTATACCATCAGTAAGAAAGAAGCCTGCCTTAGGGGTTCCTAGGATTTGATACAACATGAACAATGCGACAGGTAGGAGGTGATAGGTAACAGTTCTATAGTTGGTTTTGACATTTCTTCCTACCACACATTTAGAAAAGAACGTAAGAGATTAGTTGGTACTTTTTGTGTTTGATGCATGTCATAAGTGATGTTATCCACCTTAGTGTCTGTGTGTGCGTCTGGTGTTATGTCTGCTGTATACCATTTGGTACGGGATTCATAAAAGCAGTGTTAATGTTCTTAATGCTGCACCTGAATTACAAAATACATTTCAACAGATGGTGCACTGCAAACATTATTGGTGAATACATCTAACAGAGAGGAATAGAAGTCATCTTATTAGATTTCAACCCATCCTAAATGAATCAAGTGACATAATAAAACTCATGGGAAAAAAAAGTATGGATAGGAAAACTCTATAACAACCATCCTAAAGCTAGGATTCAGACTCAAGGGAATTAGAGCTATAAAACAGCAGCAACGTGCCACTCTGTAAGACAGCGTGTGTGGGGTACGAGCATTTTAAATAAATTGATAATACACTTTCATTTTCAGATGGGGTGTAGGTAGTGTGGCAGAGTGGCTCTGAAGGCAGATGTGGGGGCAGATGGTGCTGCAATCACTTGTGGATTCACCTGTTCCCTTATCAGCGCTGGAGCCATGATTGCCGCATCTGCATCCCATAGGGTTTTAAAAGGAAACCGAAACACGAGAGAGGGAGAGAGAGAAATAAAGAGAAATGAGAGCCAGGAGTGAAAGTGCAGTATTGGATGAGGGTCAGTAGCCCAGAGGAGCGAGTGACCTGTGCTCCATGGGATGGATTGTTCCTTGCTGAACTTCCGGAAGACCAGGTACAATGGTGGTGGAGTCCTTCTTAGAGATCCCAAGGATGCTAAGAGTGCGTACGGGAAGATGGGAGGACAGCTGGAGCAAAATGGTCTGGCAGTCAAGATTGGAGAGGGAAGGGAGGGCCGTAGCTGCTGGTGTCTCTGCCAACTGAGCAATCTTTTGGGTGAGCTGGGAAGACAAAGGATTGGAGGACATGTTGGGCTCAGAAAGAAGGGGGAAGAAAAGAGAGGTCTCGATTACTGTCTGGTTTTATTCCAATCTTGTTATTGAATTATTTATTGGATTTCAACTTATGGTTTATCACAGATTTTACAGATTATTTATTAATTGATTGAAGATTCCTGCACTGCACTTTTGGACATTACTTTTTGTTTTAAACAAAAGCACTACTGTAGACACTTTGCACAAACCCCTTGCTGACTGTGTGTGTCCTCATTTGCCTGGCTCATCCTTGAATATGTTATCGGCGGTTCTGGGTTCAAGAGGCCCCTGGAAGCAATCAAGGAGAGTGGAGCTAAGGACCGTCACACCCTCACCAGGGGAATTTAAAGCTGCTCTATACACTACCCATTCTGCGTATGATGTTAATCTGCATCCATCCCTGCATGTAGGCCTTCCAAACTGCGGGGAAAAACTTGGTGGCAGAATTGGCACTCCAGCCACCATAAAAAACCTCATATTGTTCCACTCCATCTTAACTATTGTGGTGCTGAGGTGTCACCATTGCATGGATGCACTCGGGTCCTCATCTGGATCCTGAGTTGGTTTGTCATGTGGTGGGAGCAGCAATGCGCTGTATCAGCGCGTGCTCCTAACCTCTATACACTGACATTCACATTATTTGCTTAAAAGAAACTTCCCATCTTAAAAAATACCAATAACATAGGGAGAATTTATAAACTGCATATATAGTATACAGTGGTGTGAAAAACTATTTGCCCCCTTCCTGATTTCTTATTCTTTTGCATGTTTGTCACACAAAATGTTTCTGATCATCAAACACATGTAACCATTAGTCAAATATAACACAAGTAAACACAAAATGCAGTTTTTAAATGATGGTTTTTATTATTTAGGGAGAATAAAAAATCCAAACCTACATGGCCCTGTGTGAAAAAGTAATTGCCCCCTTGTTAAAAAATAACCTAACTGTGGTGTATCACACCTGAGTTCAATTTCCGTAGCCACCCCCAGGCCTGATTACTGCCACACCTGTTTCAATCAAGAAATCACTTAAATAGGAGCTGCCTGACACAGAGAAGTAGACCAAAAGCACCTCAAAAGCTAGACATCATGCCAAGATCCAAAGAAATTCAGGAACAAATGAGAACAGAAGTAATTGAGATCTATCAGTCTGGTAAAGGTTATAAAGCCATTTCTAAAGCTTTGGGACTCCATCGAACCACAGTGAGAGCCATTATCCACAAATGGCAAAAACATGGAACAGTGGTGAACCTTCCCAGGAGTGGCCGGCCGACCAAAATTACCCCAAGAGCGCAGAGACGACTCATCCGAGAAGTCACAGAAGACCCCAGGACAACGTCTAAAGAACTGCAGGCCTCACTTGCCTCAATTAAGGTCAATGTTCACGACTCCACCATAAGAAAGAGACTGGGCAAAAACGGCCTGCATGGCAGATTTCCAAGACGCAAACCACTGTTAAGCAAAAAGAACATTAGGGTTCGTCTCAATTTTGCTAAAAAACATCTCAATGATTGCCAAGACTTTTGGGAAAATACCTTGTGGACTGATGAGACAAAAGTTGAACTTTTTGGAAGGGAAATGTCCCGTTACATCTGGCGTAAAAGGAACACAGCATTTCAGAAAAAGAACATCATACCAACAGTAAAATATGGTGGTGGTAGTGTGATGGTCTGGGGTTGTTTTGCTGCTTCAGGACCTGGAAGGCTTGCTGTGATAGATGGAA
>JANRMT010062837.1:93935215-93946923 GCA_026402145.1 Polypterus bichir lapradei
AAGACTTTGGAGTGGCCTAGTCAAAGTCCTGACCTGAATCCAATTGAGATGCTATGGCATGACCTAAAAAAGGCGGTTCATGCTAGAAAACCCTCAAATAAAGCTGAATTACAACAATTCTGCAAAGATGAGTGGGCCAAAATTCCTCCAGAGCGCTGTAAAAGACTCATTGCAAGTTATCGCAAACGCTTGATTGCAGTTATTGCTGCTAAGGGTGGCCCAACCAGTTATTAGGTTCAGGGGGCAATTACTTTTTCACACAGGGCCATGTAGGTTTGGATTTTTTGTCTCCCTAAATAATAAAAACCATCATTTAAAAACTGCATTTTGTGTTTACTTGTGTTATATTTGACTAATGGTTAAATGTGTTTGATGATCAGAAACATTTTGTGTGACAAACATGCAAAAGAATAAGAAATCAGGAAGGGGGCAAATAGTTTTTCACACCACTGTATAACCCTAACTCTAAGCCTAACCGTATCTGCAAACTGCAGACAGTGACCAGTTCAGGATTCCAGTCCTAAAGATGCGAGGCAGCATCACAATCTGTTTTGTCACCGTGCTCCCTAATGACACCATTTAACACAGGATACACTCACTCTTTGACATGGAGCTACAAAATAGCGGGCAGTGCTTACCATTAAAACATTTTGCCACACATTGGGTAAATTTAAATTTGTGAAACAATTATGACTTACTACAAAGCAGAGAACATTTAATGAGACTGCTCAGGAGATAAGATGAGGGCAGAATGGAACAAAAGGTCAGATACTGGCAGATTGTTAGCACAGACGGCTAAACCTAGACGTTAAGCAAAAATCAAAATCAAAAAATCAAAAATCAAGATCAAAACCAGACACACAATAGGATTTTTTAGAAAAAGCTAAATACACACATTAGTAGGATTTACCCACAAACCCGGATAAGGAAATGCCCTAAAGAGCGACAGTTTAAACTGTGTGATAGAAGCACAGACCAGACATTGTGAAAAGGTTTGGGACAGCCACTCGTATAATATCTCTGGCTGAAAAAGGCTTTTGAAAATAACAGAGTTGTTCATAAGACGAGTCCAAAACAGAAATGATTCCTTGGTGGTAAGATGGCGGCTTTAAAGGCCCGTATAGGAAGTGACATCATTAAAGGGGCCGGAACCGGAAGAGACGTCTTCTGTACCGGAAGTGACCCCATCTAAGGGGCCAGAAGTGACATCCTCTAAGGGGCCAGAACAGGAGGTGACATCGTCTGACCTGGACATGATGCCATTAAAGGGCCCAGAACCGGAAGTGAGGTCTTTGGAGGTGCCAGAACCTGGCATGATTCCTCAGAAAAGGTCTGCAGGGAACTGAGAAAGACAGTCAGTGCACTCCACTGCCCCCCCAGTCAGATGTGGTATTACCATTACTTAAGCCCTTTAGCTGCCTCCTACTCGTACGTGTGTGACAACTGTTTTAACCGGTACTAGAAGGCCACGACTTCTGACAACACGCCCCTTCCAAAATGGAGGATATGTAAACTGAATACCGACAATCACCAGGCTGAAACTGAAATCTACTTTCCTGGAACTGCAAGGCAGCAGTATTAACACCTTTACCCCTGCTACTCTGCCCCAGGGACACACTTACTTTAGAGCCTGAAGCTGTGCCACCAAAAAGCAAATTTAAAGCTACTAATTAGGAATGGAGAAGGAAAAACAAGCTGGAGGACCTACAAAAACATACAGATTTGAAGAGACCCCTCACAGTAGGTCCCCAGATCAAGACTCAAAACCCAAGTCCTTGGAGCAGTGAGGTGGGAATACTTAAAGGTGTCATAAGAAAGAATAAACTTCTGCCTTGGTTAGAATTTGGGAAAAGAATTGATTTTTTTTATTAGAATGTGTCGAAATTAATATTGGATGCCTTTTTTCTCCCGTATTCTCTTAACACAGTGCAGAAGTGAGCTAGCGAGCTCACAAAAGACTATGCGTGCTTATGTAAAGTGCATCTAGGCAATATAAATAATACTTGTTGACAGACTGCCTAATGTAATGCTCCAAATGCACAATAGGACATCCTAGGAATCAGGCTGTCGTCTTGGAGTGCTAGCACATTGGCGCTTTCATGTAACGTTTTAAAGTTTTTTACATAGCCATCTCTTTTCTTTTGTGGTAAACATGGCTGTTTAATGTGTATTCAATTTCTTGCACAGCATGTTGCACTTCCTTTTTGAACTTAATGCCAGCTTTATGATAGACCAAAGTTACAAGCTCTGGTATTTAACCTGTCACTCACAATTTTGCCTACTGATTCTTATTTTCTGAAAAACCAGACAAAAGCCTCCAAAATACTCAGAAGTACGATGTGGAATTCTAAGTGGATCAAGCTACTCATGGAGTTATGTTCTCTGCAGCACGCTTACCAGCCATACTGTCTGAAAGGAAGTGTTCATTTAATGGTACTGCAGTTAAGGGTTTATCCGAATTCTGGGTTTCAAGAAGAGAACACGTAGGCCATATTTTTATAGTATCACACAAGCACACTTTTAAAGTCCATCCATCTTTTTTGAATCTGCTTGATCATGGCCACATTAGCTTCAAGGCAGGAACCCACCTTGGATGATGCAGCAGTCCATTACTGGGCACATTCAAACACCCATAGAGGGTCAATTTTGGGCTGCCATATACAACCCCAATTCCAATGAAGTTGGGACGTTGTGTAAAACGTAAATAAAAACAGAATACAATGATTTGCAAACCCTTTTCAACCTATATTCAATTGAATACACTACGAAGACAAGATATCGAATGTTCAAACTGCTAAACTTTATTGTTGTTTTGCAAATCTTCACTCATTTTGAATTTGATGCCTGCAACACGTTCCAAAAAAGCTGGGACAGGGGCATGTTTACCACTGTGTTATATCACCTTTCCTTTTAACAACACTCAATAAGCGTTTGGGAACTGAGGACACTAATTGTTGAAGCTGTGTAGGTGGAATTCTTTCCCATTCTTGCTTGATGTACAACTTCAGTTGCTCAACAGTCCGGGGTCTCCGTTGTCGTATTTTGCGCTTCATAATGCGCCACACATTTTCAATGGGAGACAGGTCTGGACTGCAGGCAGGCCAGTCTAGTACCCGCACTCTTTTACTACGAAGCCACGCTGTTGTAACACATGCAGAATGTGGCTTCACATTGTCCTGCTGAAATAAGCAGGGACGTCCCTGAAAAAGACGTCGCTTGGATGGCAGCATATGTTATTCCAAAACCTGTATGTATCTTTCAGCATTAATGGTGCCTTCACAGATGTGCAAGTTACCCATGCCATGGGCACTAACACACCCCCATACCATCACAGATGCTGGCTTTTGTACTTTGCGCTGATAACAATCCGGATGGTCCTTTTCCTCTTTGGCCCGGAGGACATGACGTCCATGATATCCAAAAACAATTTGAAATGTGGACTCGTCAGACCAAAGCACACTTTTCCACTTTGCGTCAGTCCACCTCAGATGAGCTCGGCCCCAGAGAAGCCGGCGGCGTTTCTGGGTGTTGTTGATATATGGCTTTCGCTTTGCACGGTAGAGTTTTAACATGCACTTGTAGATGTAGCGACGAACTGTGTTAACTGACAATGGTTTTTTGAAGTATTCCTGAGCCCACATGGTAACCCTAACCCTAACCCTTTACAGAATGATGTCGGTTTTTAATGCAGTGCCGCCTGAGGGTCATGTGAAAATACAATTGACCATCAGGGATTAACAAAGTATATCTGTGGTGTTATGGGTCCACAGCTCGCTGAGCAAAGGCCGGTTTTAAATAAATAATCACCGTACTTGCATCGGCCTCGTGAGGGGGCGTAGTTGTTGTAGCAAGCCGTGGGGCAATCTGTGGTGTGGGCGTTTCTCACTGAGTGCACAGGTGAGGAACTGCCCACATCCGTGATTGCTCCCAAGGCTAATGTGCTACAGCTGCTATGGCCCCTCGCTAGATAAAAGGAGCGCGAGTCGGTTGGGGGAAAAAGGAGAAAAAGAAAAGAGAAAAAAAAGAGGACGGAGGTTACATGGGAGCGAGAGAGGAAGCAGGTCGGTGCAAGAGAGAGAGACACGCGGTGCGTGTGTGTGGAGAGCGAATGAACGAGCGCTCGTGGGCAGCTGCGAGGGTCTGGGTGTTAGGCCTACACCCAGGAGTTAGAATTGGAAGTTGCTCCCGCTGAGCGAGCAGGTAGCGGGAGTGACCATGGAAAGGCGACTGGCCGCAGAAGACCGGAAAGGCAGCAGGAGTCGGGAGACTTGGGCGGTAAACTCCCTGGCATGAGCGTCCTGGTTGTCAGGAAAGCCAAGTCTCGGGACTGGGATGAGTGCCAGACCGAAGCCAGGGATCGGGAGGTCTCTAGTCTCGTGTGTGAGTGTTGGGAAAAGGGCAGCTGCAGAGAGTGTCTCGCATGCTGCAAAGCCCAACTGGGAGAAGCAGGTGAGACGCTAACGTAGAAGAGCACTGGACTTGTTGATTTTTAAAGATTGCTTCCTAAGGAACATTTTAACCTCGTTTTTAAGGATTGTTTTTTCTATTGTTTTTAGCCTCCACGTTTTTTCTTTTATTGGATTATTTATTTATTTATTGAAGAGTTTGAATCACTGCACTTTATGGACACTTTGTTTTGGATTGTCTTTTAAATAAAAGCACTGTTGCACTTTTTTTTACCATCCCTTGCTTACTTGTTGCCTTCACTGACTAGCTCACTCGGTAACATTATCGACGGTGTTGGGGTAAGGCTCCCAAACAGCAATGGGAGTGTGGAGCCAGAACCTGCATCGTCACAATATCAAAATGTAAAAAGATGGTACAGTCTTTCAAACGAATGCAACTGCAGGACAGCAGTTGTCAAACTCTCATACTGTGGGTACATAATTAGAGAGATTCTGATATTTTCTTCTCCCACCTGGCAAATAGGGATTTTCACTGTTCAGCCCCCAAATGTCTTTTTTATATAAGAATTGCTCCTAATTAAAAAAAAAAAAAAAGTGTGCTAACAGAGGTAAACTAGATTAGAGGTAAATGGGGCTTTTGCCATCTTTTGGGAGAAGTCAGCGGGAACCAAATAATGCTGCCGAAAAAGTTGTTGGGAGTGTTAGCAATTAAAAGATCAGTGTTTCTAATTCGGGGAAGGTTTAAAGGCACTGTCAAAGAAGAATCAATGGCGGATTAGAGCAGCCAGTCAGAATAACAAGTGGATTAAGAGGATGTTGCTTCGCTTTCCTATGGGTGTACAGTTCAGGGCAGAATATCACTTCAGTTTATCAGGGCTCCACCACTAATGTCTTCCCATTTCCGTTCTGGATGTTTCTAATAAGATTAACCAAAATCAGACCAGACAAACAATCTAAGAATGTACTGCTGGTATCAGTTTTTAAAATGACAGATTCGTTCACATAGCATATTCCTGTTAGAGCGGACCACAAAACGCTCCATGATTGTATTTTATTTTGTATGTCTAGCATATGATTACTGCTTACACTTATCACATCTAACGGCTCTATCTTGCATATTTTCATCTTTCCCGGTCCCTTGTGTTAAAACCTGAATGTCTGGCCAGGCAGCTCTTTTCTTAGCTGTAGGAAACATCTTAACGTGAAAATGAGAGAAGCCGTGAAATTACAAATTATACTTTAGGGATAGAGCTGTTCTGTCAGTTCATGTTATTGTGGTAAAAACCTCTGTTTGTAAATCCTCTGAAAGAAGCAGGCAGGCAATAATAACAATAATAATCATAAAAAAAAATTCTTTACATTTATATAGCATTTTTCTCGCTAGTCAAAGTGGTTCAGTGAGTGGGGAGCCACTTCAATCACCGCTAATGTGCAGCCTCCACCTGGATGATGCGATGGCAGCCATTTTTGTGCCAGAACGTTCACCACACATGAGCTGTTAGGTGGTGAAGTGGTAAGTGTGATAGCCAATTAGAGGCAGGGGATGATTAGGGGACCAGGATGACTAGGCCATGGTGGGCAAGTTAGCCTGGACATCAGGATACGCCCTAGTCTTTACAAAGGATGCTCAGGGATCTTTTATGACCCCAGAGAGTCAGGACCTCGGTTTTATGTCTCATCTGAAGGACAGCACCATTTTTACAGCACAGTGACCCCATCACTTCACTGGGGACATTGGGATCCATATTCAGGCCACTGGGTAAGTGCAAACTGCTGGCCTCACCAACACCTCTTCCAGCAGCAACCCAAGCTTTTCCTAGATGGCCTCCAATCCAAGTATTGGCTGGGCCCGAAGTTGCTTAGCTTCAGGTGGATGACCTGAATGTTTTGACATTTTATTGTTATACACCCCTAAATTCAGGCAATTTTTCAATACCCTTTTCACTGAGTTGTTTGGAGTTCCTTTGTCTTCATGGTGTAGGTCAGGCCCACAAGAGCATTTAGACTACAATCAACTGAAACCCCTGACAGGTAATCTCCATTGACCTAATTCTGCGAATTCTAAAACCAACGGGCTACACCAGTTATGATTTAGAGGCATCAAGTCTAAACCTCGGCGGCACAGTGGCGCAGTGGTAGCGCTGCTGCCTCGCAGTTAGGAGACCTGGGTTCGCTTCCCGGGTCCTCCCTGCGTGGAGTTTGCATGTTCTCCCCGTGTCTGCGTGGGTTTCCTCCGGGCGCTCCGGTTTCCTCCCACAGTCCAAAGACATGCAGGTTAGGTAGATTGGCGATTCTAAATTGGCCGTAGTGTGTGCTTGGTGTTTGTGTGTGTCCTGCAGTGGGTTGGCACCCTGCCCAGGATTGGTTCCTGCCTTGTGCCCTGTGTTGGCTGGGATTGGCTCCAGCAGACCCCCGTGACCCTGTTCGGATTCAGCGGGTTGGATAATGGATGGATGGATGGAAGTCTAAACCTCTTTAATGTTACATTTTTTCTCCAAAAAAAAAAAAAAAACGTAAAAAGCATTGCATTTTTTGGTTTGAAAAATGGCTATCTCTCTATTATAAAAAAAAATCCTGGGAGGGAGACTAGAGAGACGAGACGTGATCTTTTGAGAAGACAATTTGATGTCCCGCGAGAGATACTTTAACGTCATGCGAAGACAATTCGACATCCTGCGAAAGACACTTTAACGTCACACGAGACAAGGCAGTGAGACAACATTTAAAACAAGTTCATGGACATCTAACCAAGCAGTTGTTGGAATGCTTTTGGTAGACGGACATCATGTGCTCCCAGCTCTTAAAACAATGACAAGCAACAAGCAGAACACGCAGCATGACCAGCAGCAGCAAGCCAACAGATGATCCGATCGCTTTTCCTTACCGTGTGTTCAGCAAAATCCCCCCCCCACCCCCTTCACAACGTGAGAGGCAGAGATACAGGCTTCGAAATGATCGACGTGCAGCGTGACAAAAAGAACACGCAGCTCACCAGCAGCAGCAGCAGATGATCCGACGGCATCGCGTTAGCAAGCGTTCAGCCAACCTTCACAATATGAGCAGCATTATACGTCCTGCAAGAAAGATTTAACCATGCCCAGGGTCGGAAATAAAGGACAAGTATTGTTTTTATAAAAGTTTTAAAGTAAAAGTGAAAATATTGCATATGTAACAATTCCCATGAAAATAACAATCTCTTTAAATTGTATATCTGGTAAACAAAACCCGGGGGTGGGCGAGCGAAGTGAGCAGGGGGCGGAGCCCCTAGTCCTATTAAATTTCATCTTTCTACTGTAAAACTTGTAAAACACTAAATGTACAAAGTCAGAAGTGTAGAAAGTATAATAATAATACAGCAACAACAATAATCATAATAATAATAAGAAGAAGAACATAAGAACATAATAAGAGTGCCATTAACGTCACTTCCGGATTCACCAGAATCACTTTCGGTTTCACTGTCCATTTTGTGGAAGAAATCAAATTCTCAGGCCATCGCAATATTTTCTTCTCCTGGCTGAAATAATTTGGCTCATTATTTCAAAAATGACTAAATTTATGTTAAGCTCAGCAGCACAAACTCGGGAGCAGCGTTGAGTAACATGTTAAAAGTAATGTGCGCTACGTAGTTCGATCATTGAGTGTTGACGGAGGTCCTCTTTGAACTGTTGTTTTTC
Source organism: Polypterus bichir lapradei (assembly GCA_026402145.1). Lineage (NCBI taxonomy): Eukaryota > Metazoa > Chordata > Cladistia > Polypteriformes > Polypteridae > Polypterus > Polypterus bichir. The sequence goes on from JANRMT010062837.1 coordinate 93,943,299, forward strand.
TTATGATTTCTGGTCTATTGGATTCTTCACTTATATCCTTCATTTTGCTATTTGGAGTACATCTTGGATTTGTTTGCCCAGAATTGCATTTTTAGGCATATCCATCTGCCTTCTACTTTTGCATTTTGCTATTTTGTTGTTCTTTTTTGATATATTTCTAATAAATTATTTATAAAGATCCTGGACTGGACTTGACTTATCAAGCCAGAGGTTTACGTTTCCTCTCTCTTCAATTGCCTTTAATTTCAAAAAATGAATATATGAATGAAACATAGGATTACCCATTTATTTATGGCAACAGACGGTTATATAGTAGGCTGTAATTCTTTGCCTGTACTTTGTTTTTATTATTGTAGGTCCACACATGTGGCCAAATAAAGTTTGAACGTTTTTGTAAATTTCTGGAACATTTGAGGCAACTCAGGCCCCTTCTTCAGGCAAGATGTAGAAGAAAGGGTCTGAGTTGCCTCGAAAGCTTGCATATTGTAATCTTTTTAGTTAGCCAATAAAAGATGTCATTTTGCTTGACTTCTCACTACATTCATAATAGCTAACACGGTACAGCGCCCTAGTACTGGAACATTTGAGATATGTTTTAAAGTTTTAAAGCTAGCTCTCCATTTTATGCCTTTGCACGCTGAAGCCTCCTTGTGGTGGTTGCGGGCTGGCTGCCTAGGGTAAGGCCACATCTGGGGAGGCTACTCAAAGTCCCGTGTTTTAGGACTTTTTGGAAGCCTTACATCTTTTCACCATGTTTTTGTCGTCTAATCACAACAGCACTCATGAATAGAGCGCCCTGAGTTTGGAGTTGTCTGCAACACTCCGCTGGCAGTAGTATTGGCATGTGTCACAGTAGCCACTGTAGGTGATTCAAAATGCAGTGGCATGTCTGATGTTCAGATAGCCAGAGTGGGCACTTGCCATTTGAAACAGGACAAACTTTAAAAACCAACAAATAAACAGGTATCGCTAGCTAAGCGGAGGCAAGGCACGCTTCAAAACGTGGCCAGAGGTAGGGCGATTCGAATGGAGGCTGGCATGTGAGTGAGGAAGGCCCTACCCAGCTTCCCACTCCTGACGTCACTCTTCCTCCTCCCCTCAGCCCACAACCTCAGTCTTGGATTAGCATAAATAAGTGAACGATGATACTTAGTGTGATGACAGAAATCACAAAATCATCCAGAATATTCAAACAATTTATAGAAAAAAACCTGATCTAAATCCATTAAGTAGTTCTCTTGTTTGCTAGCCAAGCGGAGGCAAGGTATGCTCTGAGGCTGGAGTGTGAATGAGGCTCCCCACTCCTGATGCCACACTTTCCCCTCACTTCAGCTTGTAGACTCTGTCTCAGATTAGTGCAAATAAATCATTCCTGCAAGCGAAAGATGATACTCAGCGCGATGACAGAAGTCGCAAAATTAACTGGAATGTTCAAGCAAATTATATAAAAAAACTCGATCTAAATCCGTTAAGTAGTTCTCTCGTGAAAAGCAGACAGACAGACAGACAGACGTTGGATTTTTTTTATATATAGAGAGATATGGAGACACTTGTGAGCTCCTATGGTTCTTCCTGCCTACTCTTGTCTGCTGATGAATGACAGCTAGTGATGCTATGTCTCTCAATCCACACTCTTTTCATGTGTCACTGCTAGATGGTGCAATAAGCCACCCAACTTAATTCCAAATTTGAACTCCCTCATTGTATTTAAGAGGCATTTAAAAAATCTTTTGTTTGTTTCCAATTGATATTAGACTTTAGGTTTTTGTAAAGAATAAAGTGTAACTTGCTTGTATTTTATTTTTTTGATTTTTGAGCTCTTCATTGTAATGATCAGTTTTGCAACCTCTCCTGTAGCCCTTATTTCCTAAACAGTCTCCCAAACTGATATTTACCTGATTATGGTCATCGCTTTGGATAAAATTATGATGAGCTCTTTTGTTCATTGCTTTAAATGAAAGGGTCTGCTTAACAAATAAATGCCATAAAAGCCATACACCTGGTCATTTTCTATGTGGAGTGGACACTTTCCACCCCATGTAATTTTTTTGACTCCATTTTCCTCAGAGACAGATTTTAGGATGAATTGGTTACTCTAAACGGGCCATCTGTGGATGTGTGTAGATGTGGACCTTCTGATCCACCAAGGCTGGTTTCTCTCTTATGACCCAAAACTGCTGGGGCAGATTGGGCCCCCCCATGACCCATTACTGTATTAAGTGGGCTTAAGAATGTTTACGTTACGTTATGTTTGAACATTGGGATTTTGGAGCAGTTCTCTTGTTTGGCATGTAGTAATTTTAGCATGTAAAATGTACTGAAATGTTTGTTTTGATGCATTGACATATGTATTGTAAAATACATAATTATTGTTATTATTATTACTTATTATGATTACTTATTCAGCTGATACTGTCTTACAACATTTGAGAGATAAAGTTGGGTTCACTTATTTTTATTTTTTTTTCATTAGGAGCACAGGCGGGTAAAGTGGCTTGCTTATGGTCACACATTGTCAATAGCAAATGCTTTAGCATTGAGTTGCTGCTTTAAAGGCCACAGGAAAATATAAACTATAATAAAGACACATGAAGTACTCTTTATGAATGCTTCTTATTCCTTACCTGCTCTGGAGTGAGGTCTCGCTGTTCCTGTGCTAGCATCTCATATCCAACCATGAACTTTCTAATCGTAGCTGAACGCAGTAGTGGAGGATAATAGTGAGCATGAAGTTGCCAGTGGTTCATATCCTCTTTCAGGTGAATGCCTGTAGGAGCGCCTGTAAGAATAAAAAGCATTTCATATAAACATCAAAATGTTTTTGTTTGGTAAAAGAATAATAAATAAGGAAAACATAAGGGCTCATATTGCAAGCCATATCCGCTTTGCTCCTCAAAAGAAGACTCCAGAGGAAGGTGAAGGCATGAATATGATATTATGGGAATTGCTTCCTTCCTAAGTACCCCAGTAGCAAGCAGGCAATTCTACACCATATATAATAAATCATAGCAGCACAGCAGGGTCCTTCAAGGTTCTTTTCTTACTAACATTTTATACTTAATAATAAAAAAGTATACTTTTGTAGTTTGAGGCCACAACCCAAAAGATATTAAAAAAAGCTCTAGAATGAAAGCAAACCAATTTTAAAAGGATGTAAATATTAAGACTTTGGTTTTGCTGTTGACCAAGACTACATTAAAAGCCTTAAAGGTTTAGCAGGATGAAAGACTGAAGATACATTTAGAAAATCTGCACACTAGACAAATTTGATATAAACAAAATGTAATAATAAAAAGTATGAACACATGCCACACTAAATATATAAAGACAGACATTTACATTTTACACAGAAGATACATTCCTGAAATAGCCGCATAACACCAATTAAACATATGCCATATTTAGATAGATAGATACAGTGGGATGCAAAAGTTTGGGCAACCTTGTTAATAGTCATTATTTTCCTGTATAAATCGTTGGTTGTTACGATAAAAAATGTCAGTTAAATATATCATATAGGAGACACACACAGTGATATTTGAGAAGTGAAATGAAGTTTATTGGATTTACAGAAAGTGTGCAATAATTGTTCAAACAAAATCAGGCAGGTGCATAAATTTGGGCA
>JANRMT010062837.1:94002597-94090097 GCA_026402145.1 Polypterus bichir lapradei
CTATCTATCTATCTATCTATCTATCTATCTATCTATCTATCTATCTAAAATCAGTATCAATAATATTACACCAGGAAAGGAGAAAAGGAACTGAAATAAGTTAATATGAGATAAAACACAGTGATTTGTTAACATGACATAAATAAGTAAGAACTTGGAAAGGGCAAGAACATCAGGGGCTTGTCGTGATTATTCCTGTATATCTGGGACTTAAAGATCAGGGGCTTAAGCCATGGAAGCCCCCCACCTCTCAACACCACTGTCCATTTTTAAACCTGTTGTAGGTTTGTATCAGTTAGGGCCTTTCCTGTGTTATTAATTAGTTCAAACACCATTTCGCTGCAGGTCGATTTACAGTTATATTTATTTATTTGGCTGACGCCTTTATCCATGGTGACTTATAACATTTATGATGCAATTGGCTCCATTTCTTTTTGGTTTTCCAGTTGGAGCACAGGCAGTTCAAGTGACTTGCCCAGGGTTAGCAATGGGATTTAAACCCTCAATCTCCAGGTTTGAAGTCTGAAGCATTAACTACTTTGCCACACTGCCTGCCCAGTTCTTTAGAATGGTAATTTGCAGGTAATATTTTTCAATCGGATTTGCCTTATTTATGCTTACATGACTGCTTTCCCTTCCATTTATTTCCAGAGAAGTGACTTTTTGTGTGTACTGTTACTTAACTTATCTAAAGCAGCAGGAGAGGGCGCTGTTGTGTGAGCTGATCTCACATGCGCTCTGCCCAGCATTTGACTCGCTCATGTTGGGCATCCATGTGCCCGTCAGACGAGTAAAAGAGCAAAATACACAAAATATACAAATTTATGCGACCACACTAAAGGTGTAATTGAAACAGTAAACGAATTCCTAGTTAAAGCTGTGCACAATGTTTCAGTGTTTTAAGGGGGACGAGTTTGCAAAACCCCCAATTGGTTTCACTGGGAAATTTTGAAATTTGATATCGTGATCTGTTCGAGATATCCGAATGAAAACTGAAAAGTCTCGACAAATTTCCTTGAAGAGTAACCTTGCCACAACTTGGCAAAAGTGGTCCACGGGGAGCCATGTGTAGTTTTTTAAATAGATAATTGGCGCACTCGCGGCTTAAAGAAGGGGGGGTTGTGGTAGTGTGGCTGGAGGGGTTCCCGGGCATTTTGTGATTGCGAACAGTTCTCACTTATCCATCCATCCATCATCCAACCCGCTATATCCTAACTACAGGGTAACGGGGGGTCTGCTGGAGCTAATCCCAGCCAGCACAGGGTGCATGGCAGGAACAAACCCCGCCAGCCCATCGCAGGGCACACAGACCCACACACCCACTAGGGACAATTGAGGATCGCCAATGCACCTAACCTGCATGTAAACTCAGCAAAAAAAGAAACGTCCCTTTTTCAGGACTGTGTATTTCAACAATAATGTTTTAAAAATCCAAATAACTTTACAGATCTTCATTGTAAATTGTTTAAACAATGTTTTCCATGCATGTTCAATTAACCATAATCAATTAATTAACATGCACCTGTGGAATGGTCGTTAAGACCTTAACAGCTTACAGAAAGTAGGCATTTAAGGTCACAGTTCTAAAAACGCAGGACACTAAAGAGACTTGTCTACCGACTGTGAAAAACACCCAAAGAAAGATGCCCAGGGTCCCTGCTCATCTGCGTGAACGTGCATTAGGCATGCTGCAGGGAGGCATGAGGACTGCTGATGTGGCTAGGGCAATAAATTGCCATGTCCACACTGTGAGATGCCTAAGACAGCGCTACAGGGAGACAGGAAGGACAGCTGATCATCCTCGCAGTGGAAGACCACGTTTAACAACACCTGCACAGGATCGGTACATCCGAATATCACACCTGCGTGACAGGTACAGGATCGCCACAACAACTGCCCGAGTCACACCAGGAACACACAATCCCTCCATCAGTGCTCAGACTGTCCGCAATAGGCTGAGAGAGGCTGGACTGAGGGCTTGCAGGCCTGTTGTAAGGCAGGTCCTTACCAGACATCACCAGCAACAACGCCGCCTATGGGCACAAACCCACCTTCGCTGGACCAGACAGGAGTGGCAAAAAGTGCGTGAGTTTCTGCATGACAGCAATGTCAGTGTTCTGCCATGGCCAGTGAAGAGCCCAGATGTCAATCCCATTGAGCACGTCTGGGACCTGTTGGATCGCAGGGTGAGGGCTAGGGCCATTCCCCCCAGAAATGTCCAGGAACTTGCAGGTGCCTTGGTGGAAGAGTGGGGTAACATCTCACAGCAAGAACTGACAAATCTGGTCCAGTCCATGAGGAGGAGATGCACTGCAGTACTTCAAGCAGCTGGTGGCCACACCAGATACTGACTGGTACTTTTGATTTTGAGCCTCCCTTCATTCAGGGACACATTGTGAAACATTTTTAGTTTATGTCTTATGGTGTTGACTCTTTTAGTGTTCATACAAATATTTACACATTAAGTCTACTGAAAGTAAAAACAGTTGAAAGTCAGAGGACGTTTCTTTTTTTGCTGAGTATATTTTTCTGTGGGAGGAAACCCACGCAGACATGGGGAGAACATGCAAACTCCACACAGGGAGGACCCGTGAAGCGAACCCGGGTCTCCTAACTGCAAGGCAGCAGCGCTACCCACTGCGCCACCGTGCCACCCACTCCTCACTTATTTCAATTTCAATTTCAATTCTTTATTGTCATGTGTACAGGTACCATGTACAGTGAAATGCTTGCTTGCATGTGCCCCCGCAGACAGTGAACATAGACCAAAAAAAGAAAAAGAAACAAACAATAAATAAATTAATATAAATAAGTAAATAAATAAAACCAGAATCCTAGGAATAAATAGAGACAGTGGTAGAAGTGTATGTGCAGGTAGCAGTGGAGCTGACACAAGGTTACCGATTGTTCATGAGTCTGATTGCAGTTGGGTAGAAACTGTTGCTGAACCTGGAGGTGCACGTCCGACTGGAAGTGCATGGCTGAGGAGCCGTCCACATCCGTAATTGATGCCGGGAGCTGCTAATTGCCACTTCTGATCCACGTCCCCGTTATGTATAATAGAAGCGTGAGTGTGGAGGGGAAGAGGATGACAAAGGGAACAGAGGTTAAGGAAGAAGGCAGCTGGAAGCGAGGGAGCCGGTGAGTGCGAGAGAGAGAGAGAGAGAGAGAGAGAGCGAGTGAGCGCTGATGTTTTCAGGCAGCTGGCAGGCGAGCCCTAGTGGGGTGTTTGGCCGACACCCGGGGGCCGACAGTGGTGTTCACTCTTGCTGAGCGCTGGTGTGGAGCAAAAGTGACCGGGAGAAGGTTGGCTTATTGCAGTGAAGGTAGCGGGAGTCAGAGATTTGGAGTGGAAACCCAACGTGAGCATCCTGGCTTTTGTGGGTAGCCAAGTCTCAGTCTGGCAAGGGCTGAACGATGCCAGGGATCGTTCTCATCTTCCGTGCATGACATCCGGCACACCTGCAAGGTTTATGTATCTTTCACGCTTTTCCAGAGTTGTTTTTTGTCTCTCATTTTTTGTAACCATTTTTTTTTTTTTCCCTTCGGTTGGGACCTCTGTAGACGTAGCTGCATTATAAATGAGTGCAAAGCTGGCATTTCTGTGGCAAAGGTCACCATTTCATCATGGGGTATGTTTACTCACACTGGTTGTGTTCTCGTATTGGGAACTGAGCAGAATAAAGTGCACACCAAAGTCCTCCCAGCTTGAATTTAAACAAGTGATTCGACTCTTTGAACAACAACAACATTTATTTTTATCGCACGCTTTCATACAAATGATTGAGCTCAAAGTGCTTTACAAGATGAAGAAAGAAAAAAGAAGGGGGCACTGATACATCTTGCTTATGCTGCTGTAATTTTTCTAGGATTCTTGTATCAGATTCCATTTTAAATCTGAACTCTTTGAGGGCTGAATATTTTTTCCAAAAAACTCAAGTTTTCTGAAAAGCACACAGTGCACAGGTTTCACACATACATCAACATAAAACGTCTGTTGCTATGTGCTGTGGCTGCTGTTGGCGCCAGTTTGGCATCTCTGGCAGCAGTGGCTGTGCAGGGGCGGCTTGATGGCCAGCAGGAATGCATGGTGCGCCAGCAACTTCTCTGTCTTCGCACAGCAGGTGGGCAACGCTGGCAGTCGCAGTGTGACGCAATATGGTTTGTACCTCTTGTCATCATAAGTGGTGGTCCTCCTAGGCCAGGGGTGTCAAACTCCGGTGCTGGTGGGCCGCAGTGGCTGCAGGTTTTCATTCTAACCATCTTCTTAATTAATGACCCGTTTTTCGCTTCTTTTGCCTTAATTTTAATTCACTTGACTCAGGCCCCTTAGTTGTTTCTTTTTCCTTAATTAGCAGCCAAACAATAATGAGACACAAAACAAGGTGCCACATGACCAGCTCATCTGTGCTCATCACATAATATCTGAAAATAAAGAAAGGTGAAGGTCTCAGTAAGATTGATCTCTCAGGTCTTAGAAAAAAAAAAAACAGAAAATGAACAGTTTTGGAAATGTCTGCTGTGGCTGAATGAGAGCAGCAACAAACCGTGAAATGAAATAATGAGTTTCATTAACAGCAAGAATTGGCTTCTTATTAAGAAATTGGTTGGAGTTTGAAGCCCCAATTTAGCTGGTCATCTGTTGGCTCATTTCTGTTTGGCTGCCATTTAATGAAGAAATAAATTAATTCAGAGGACTGAATCCTTAAAAACAGAGTTTTTGAAATGAAGGGAAAAGGAGTTCATTAGCAGTGAAAACGGTCACTGATTAAGAAAAGGGTGAGAATGAAAACCTGCAGCCACTGCAGCCCTCCAGGCCCGGAGTTGGACACCCGTGTCCTAGGCGAACGCTGCTGTAAGCGTATCAGCTACATGAATGTGTTCTGCACCACGATCAGCTGGGCACCAATAGGCTAATGCTGGTACTTACAATACAATACAATGCAGTTTATTTTTGTGTAGCCCAAAATCACACAGGAAGTGCCGCAATGGGCTTTAACAGGCCCTGCCTCTTGACAGCCCCCCAGCCTTGACTCTCTAAGAAGACAAGGAAAAACTCCCAAAAAAACCTTGTAGGGAAAAATGGAAGTAACCTCAGGAAAGGCAGTTCAAAGAGAGACCCCTTTCCAGGTAGGTTGGGCCTACAGTGGGTGTCAAAAGAAGGGGGTCAATACAATACAATATACAGAACAGAAGAAATCCTCAATACAGCATAAAAATAAACATTTTAGAAGTACGGAGCAGAATTTAACAGTAGATGATATCACATAATAAGATTTGGATATTTTTAGAGTCCTGGAGACCTCATCCATCAAGCTGCCTCCCCCATTTGGCCATTCTACGGCTGGAACAGTGCTGGGCCAGCCAATCCGATGAAAGGACCCCTCTTTCCCATGATTCCTGCGATCCTCCATCAGGGATGACTTTACCACAGGCAGGCAAAACAACTTGGCAGGTCGGCCGTGGCACCAAGTGCCACATTTGAGTACCGAGAAGAGAAACAGAATAGGTGAGGGTTAGTAACAAATTCTGACTATCAAGTTTCTTATGTTTTAGTGCTAATGACTAACAACAGAGATGCAGTCTGTACAGTTAATGAGCAGCTCTAGTCATGATACTTCACTTTCATTTTCCATCTCCAGATCACTTGTATCAAAATCAGAGTCCGAAAAGTTAGAGTGCGATTCAGCGTGCGAGACTTGCCCGGACACCACCAATCGGAAACCACATCTTTATAACACGTTTATTTATCCCAAATAACCACAGGTTTTACAGTTCCAAACACCACACAACGCATTCAGCAATTAAATCTCCCCAATAAACTTCTCTTCGTCAGTCTTTAGCCGCCTCTATTCTTCTCCTGGGAGCTTCGTCCATCTCCCACTCCCGACTCAAGTTCCCTGACTGTTAGGAGGCGGCGCCTTTTATTTCCCACCCGGATGTGCTCCAGGTGTCTGATGACGATCTTCCGGCAGCACCTCCTGGTGTGGCGGAAGTGCTGCCCTTTGCACCGGAAGCACTCCAGGCGTCCCTGGCAGGTTTCTCCGCCATCTTGCCGAGTGTGGCGGAAGTAACTATTTTCAGGTCCCACAAGGTTTAAGGTGCCCTCTGGCGGTGGCCACGGGTCCCAACGAGTTATAACCTTTACTCTCTTTTCCCGTGATCCTCTCCTGCTACAGGGCGGTTGCCCCCTTGTGGCCCGGAAGCTATTCATGCCACCTTTTGGTCCTTTTAGGCATCCGGCCAGGTCAAAACCCCAGCCGTCTGTGACAAGCGATAATACAGAAAACGTCCATGGAGTATTTTGCCTTGCACATATACTTTAGTCTCGCCAGATGTTTGCTCTTCACTTCTCATGCACGCATAGGGAATCGAGTTCAAATCAACAAAGCTAAGTAACTTTCCTTCAAGCAAAGAGAGTCAAACTAAAAAGTAAGGGCGAGTTTTGTCACAGTTTACAGCCGATTACCAATCCTCTACCCCTGAATTTCAACAAAAGTCAACATTAGCCCTGAAAGAGTTAATATGGAGTTGATATTGCAGGTCATCAGTCTGATGAGCCTGCCAGTCTCGACTGGTCATGGGTCATTTGTATAGTAAATTGTGGTCTTGGCATGTAGTCATACAAAATGGGGTTTCATCCAAATAAAAAATAACAAAACAAAACACACACAGACACACAATTGATATTACGTGGAATTAAAATGTTGGCCAAAGTGTTGAAGTGTAGGGGACCTTGTCTGGTCGGCAGCTGCCTATCTGAATCATTTCAGTACGTTCAATTAAGCTGTTAAGCTGGGATTAATGCAGCGGCCATCCCAGCCGAGACACTGCCGAGTGCGATTGCTTCAGGCTGCCTTTTTAAATAAAGGACTGCAGCTCTGTCTATCATGGTGTGTGCATGTGGGCAGCTCTCTGAACCAAATGGACATTTTATGTCTGCTTAATGAACAACATCTGCTTTGCCTTATCAGTCTTTCTGCCTGCTGGCTGCCCAGCCAGCCATATATTTTCATGCGAGTTTGCACACTGCAAAGGACATTTGATCTAGCAGGTATGGAAGTGATCTTCACGAGAACTCGCCTCCTTCAGTGCTGCAGTATCTTCAGACTTTCATAAGGAAATCATACGTTGAAAACAGCGCCCTCTAGAATATTTGGGACATTTATATTTAATTTGCCCCTCTGCTCCGGAGTTTATAATTACAAATCACACAGTTCAGACATTGGGATTAAAGTGCACATTGCAGACTTTTCATTTACCGTATATACTCACATATAAGTCGGGTCTTGAAACCCAAACAATCGATCATAAAATCAGACCTGGACTTATACGCCCGTTCAAAAACTTAATTTATTTTTTTTTTTCCCATATTCTTGCCTCCTCCGGTCTCACATCAGTTTCTCAGACACATTGAATTTTGTTGCAGCAGTGCAGTTACCAATTTCTTTTGCCACTTCAATGACTTTTAATTTAAAGCCAGCTTCATATTTTCTTCTGATGTACTGTGCCTACGTGACCACACAGTGATACCCGAGCTGTTCTGACGTGACATTTGCACTGATTTGTATTTTTTGTATCTCACACCCTCATACCCCTTTATCATAAGAGCATCCCTTATCTATGATGGAGCGTTAGATCAGAAGAAAATATGAAGCTGGTTTTAAATTAAAAGTTGTGAAAGAAATTGGTAACTGTGCTGCTGTATCAAAATTTAATGCGTCTCTGAAACTGCTGCGAGATTGGAGGAGGCAAGAATATGTAAAAAATAAAAAAGATATGTAAGTGTCTTATTTTTGAATGGGTGTATAAGTCGGGGTCTGATTTTATGATCGATTTTTTCGGGTTTCAAGACACAACTTATATGCCAGTATATACTGTAATCATTCCTTGACTTATTTTTTATTTGCCTTTGTTTATTTGTTCTATGCCAGTTGAATATTGTCCAAATTGTACAAATTGTCTGTTCCAGCTGTGCTTTTTTGCCGGGTTTACTTCACACAACACTACTGCTACACAAGCAGTGTACTCTTTATACTTGCACGTGTACTTTATGTAAATCTGGAAGATTCCGCCAGGTGGCAGTGTGAGATATCATCACAGTGAGAAAACAACGTTTGGCTTCACTGTGCATTTTGAATTGCTTGAAACATCCATTAAATTCCAAGGACAACTTGCCACAATATCTCTGAAAAGGATGAATGTTTAATGATTACATCCATCGGCTGAGGGATGCATCTATTCTAGCAAGCGTTGGGTGTGAGGCAGAAACAATACCTGGACGGGGCATCTGCTCATCGCAAGGTGAAGACAAGCACACACATATGCTAACGTCATTTTAGCGTCAACAAATCCCCGAACCTAGATGTCCTTGGAATGAAACCCATCAGGAAAACATGCAAACTCCAGGCAGGGAACACAAAGACGTGACTCCCTACTGCGAGGCAGCAGCGCTCCTGCTCCGCCAGTGTGCCACCCCCACATCTGTAATTATTATAAATATTTAAATGAAGTTAACAATTTTATCTGTAAAATGTAACAAATGCTTTAACACATTTCGTCATGAAAGTGATATCTATACTAATAAAAGGCAAAGCCCTGACTCACTGACTGACTGACTCATCACTAATTCTCCAACTTCCCGTGTAGGTAGAAGGCTGAAATTTGGCAGGCTCATTCCTTACAGCGTCCTTACAAAAGTTAAGCAGGTTTAATTTCGAAATTCTATGCATAACGGTCATAAGTGGAACCTACTTATGTACATATATACGGCCATAGCTTGCAGCTTGGTCGCCGTGTGAGGCGCAGTTGCATCCCCCATCCCCACGCCTCCCACGTAATTGACTGCCTGCCCATATAAGGCCATCCGTCAGCAGCAATCCAAGCTGTGAGGAAACAGTAGTCATGGTACATTTTCTGATGCAGCTAGACGGAAACAACTTTGTGAAGCAGTCGCTAAATACTCACAGAAAAATCCACAAGTTAATAGACACGCTGTCACTAAATACTCGCAGGCAAATCCACAACTTCATAGAGACGCTGCCGAAAATGAAAGAATGCAAGAAAGCAGGAAAGAAAGAAAGCAAGGTAAAGAAACGGAAGTAAAAAGGAGGCGTGTCAGATGTCGTAGTACATTTTCTGATGCAGCTAGACGGAAACAACTGATGCTGTCGCTAAATACTCGCAGAAAAATCCACAAGTTAATAGACATGCTGTCACTAAATACTCGCAGGCAAATCCACAACTTCATAGAGACGCTGCCGAAAACCAAACAATGCAAGAACGCAGGAAAGAAAGAAAGCAAGGTAAAGAAACGGAAAGAATATCTTATTTATAAACGGCGCATCGCTACACACCGATGGAGACGTTGTTCCCACTGTTGGTAGCAGCGCTGGAAGTCTTCAACCGGTATGGTCTTCAGCATGTCCGTTACACTCTTTTGGATGTTTTCTAAAGTCCCGAAATGACGTCCTTTGAGGACATTTTTCAGTTTAGGAAAAAGGAAAAAGTCACACGGACTGAGGTCAGGTGAATAAGGGGGCTGGGGAACCACAGGAATGCGTTTTTTCGATTGTCCTTCTGCTCAATTGTGAGGTTTTTCGGCACCATTTTGGCACAGACCTTTCGCATGTGCAAATGTTCAGTCAAAATTTGATGAACGGTAAATCTGTTCAAATTTAATTGTTCACTCAACATTCTTAATGTTAAACGACGGTCTGATCTTACAAGAGTGTTCACACGTTCGATGTTTTCATTGGTTTTCGAAGTTGAAGGCCTCCCTGAAAAACTTGAGCTCGGGATAAAGAATGTTCCCCATAGGCCTGTTTTAACTTTTCAAACGTCACACTTGCCGATTCTCCAAGCTTAACACAAAATTTAATGGCACAACGTTGCTCCAAATTCCGCTGTTCCATTTTGCGTGACGCACAACCAAAAACACTTTGTTAATAGCAGTCACAAAAATCACGTAGTTAACGGAAGGAGTTGAAACTCGCACTGAGCTATGGGAGGGTACTGATACACGTGCTCTATCAAGGACAACAGCACAGCATTGCCAGATCGCTTGCAGTGTTGCCAGTCTCATTACTTTTCTGCCACACCTCGTATATACACATATAAATTAGACACCCAGACACACACAATCCCCACACGTTCCCCAGTCCTTTATCTGAACTTTCTTTTAAAAGTTTATAATCACACGGCCTGGGAAGTCTGCAGTGAATCCAGCGACCAATTGTGATGTGCGCCGCGGACGCGTTTACTTAATTTACCTAATTTACATGTAAAGAAGCGACCTCACCGGCTCGGCGACAGTTCCTTTATTGAAGAATGAAGTCCGTCACGCTCCACAACAGACAAGTAAAGCTGTGAGCTCCAAATATCCCTTTTAGGTTAGCAGGCACCCCTTCTACGTGCACCCAACCGTCCTTATTACGGAGTCTTCCTTGCTTTACCGCTGGTTATGTTATTTTTAAAATGTTTCCTTTTCTTTTTCATAACTTCTTTAACACACTACTTCTCCGCTACGAAGCGCGGGTATTTTGCTAGTCAAGTATAAATCTAAGGATTGTAAATGTGCAGAGAGCTGGAATATCATAAATGTAATGTGTTCTGTGTGTCGATTGCTGCTGTCAGGTCAAGAGGAAGCCCCAGAAGCACATAGCAATTAACAACTAGGTCGGTTTTAAGATAACGTTTAAGATGTTCTACTTTAATGACAAAATAAACAATGAGATTAACGTGGAAATTTTTAGATTAAAATCGATATTTCCAATTTAATCATGAAGTAGACCTTTTTTTTTTTTCTTCAGTGTCCCTAATTTTTTTTTCTCTGTGGCTCAAATATGCTTCCATATATTCTGATGCTGTTGCGAAGGTACAGAAGATGGTATTTGAGACCTTTAAATCGTATCATGTCATTACAATGGGATATGCGCAACGCTTGTGTTGCCGGTGCGAGAAATAGTTAAAGAAAAGTGCCACGAATACATTTGTATGTCAGCATTTAAGTTTGATGATTTGCTTCACCACCTTGAACCATTCATCAAACATTGAAGTACACACATTGATTCTGCAGGACAACAACAACAACATTTATTTCTATAGCACATTTTCATACAAATAATGTAGCTCAAAGTGCTTTACTTGATGAAGAAAGAGAAAAAATAGACAAAGTAAGAATTAAAATAAGACAACACTAATTAACATAGAATAAGAGTAAGGTCCAATGGCCAGGCAGGACCTCCAAAGCAGCTTGCTGTCACAAGATTCTGACGTCATATTCCAACTTGAACACAGTATGCCCACCGATTCAAGGTTGGTACTGTGTCTCACGCATGCATCGTGTTAATTTCAGAGGACGCATCCAATGAATGCTGGGAACGCGTAGCAGCCGTGATATGTGCATATACACATTCTGAGCGTGAAGCATAAACCGGCCTTAAGACATACTAAGGATTTTGAAGTAATCAACAGAAGTTGGGGCACCTGTGCAAATTGTTTGCTTCAACCTACAAAGCTTAATAATAATACATTTTATTTAATAGGCACCTTTCTTAGCATTCAATTTCACCTTACAATAAAATGAAACAACTTCTTCTTCTTCTTTTGGCTGCTCCCATTAGGGGTTGCCACAGCGGATCATCTTTTTGTATTGTAGTCCGCATATTGATTTGGCCAAATTTTACACCGGAAGCCCTTCCTGACGTAACCCTCCCCATTTATCCGGGCTTGGGACTGGCACAAAGAAATACACTGGTTTGTGCATCCCCAGTGGCTGGGTTAATAAAATTAAACAAAATTAGTAAAATAAAAACAAGAGAATGGTAGATCACAAAGCAATAATTAGCAAACAAACAAAGATAACAGGCAGGAACAGTGTAGAATTCACAATTGGTATGCCAGCTTGAAAAGATAAGTTTTGAGGGCAGTTTTAAAATGTGTTATTGAATCGAGCTGTCGGATATGAGAGGGAACAGAATTCCAGAGTTGAGGAGCACTAGGAGACACGCTCGAGCTCCCAGAGCACTGAGTGTGACGTGTGGTACAGAAAGTCGAGCTGCAGATGAGGATGTGAGTGAGCGAGAGGAGTGTCAGTCTGGAGGAGATCAGTGAGGTTGTGGAGAGCTTTAAATGTTAAGAGCAATATTTAGTATTGTATTCTGTAGTTAACAGGGAGCCAGTGAAGTTGAGAGAAAATACGTGTGATATGTTCAGTGGATTTCTGAGGGTCCAGTCAAGGTGGTCAAAGTAGCTGAGTGTGTTATCCGACAGTCGACATTAGGGCAAGCTGTCAGTGTATCTTTGATTAATCAGTTTGTTTGGGCTGAGATTGGTTCAGATGATGTGTTTTTTTCTCAAGGAGCACATTCAGGAAACACAGTTTGAAACTGACAACCATCATTTTACGCTCATGTCTTTAGTTCTGTCTCTCTTCCACAAACTAAGGCTGCACCATATTGCCAGACTGAATACTCTCAAATTACAGGATCTGAGTGAGCAAGAGGGAGTCTGTAGGAGATCAGTTAGGCAGTAGAGAACTTTAAATGTTCAGAGCGGTATTTTGTATTGTATTCTGTAGTTAACAGGGAGCCAGTGAAGCTGAGAGAGAATCGGTGTGATATGTTCAGTGGATTTAGAATAGCAGGTTATTATCCATGCAGCAGAATTTTGAAGAAGTTGTAAGCGATGGATACGTTTTTGTGGGATGCCAGATAGAATAGCATTACAGTAATCTATAGGTGAGGTGACTTGGGCATTAAGCAATACTTCAATACTGTGTTGCGTAAGAACAGGACGAAGTCTAGAAATGTTTCGGAGATGAAAGAAGGCAGTCCGAGAAATGTTACTTATATGGGAAGAAAAAGAGAGAGTACTGTTAAGAATAACGCCCAGGCTCTTAACTTGGGAAGAGATGTTTGTGTTAATATTGTTAATTAAAATAGAAGAATGGTTAACCTTAGCAAGTGTAGATTTAGAGCCAATGAGGAGCACCTCAGTTTTATTGCTATTTAATTGGAGAAAATTGTGAGTCATCTATGTCTTTATGTCTTGGAGACATGCCATAAGAGCATCTGGAGGGAAAACAGAAGTGGATTTAGTGGCTAGATATATCTGTGTGTCGTCAGCGTGACAATGAAACTGCTGCTGAACATAGATAGATAGATGGATACTTTATTAATCCAAAGGGGAAATTCACATACTCCAGCAGCAGCATACTGATAAGGAACAATATTAAATTAAAGAGTGATAACAATGAAGGTATAACAGACAGACAATAACTTTGTATAATGTTAGCATTTACCCCCCCGGGTGGAATTAAAGAGTCACATAGTGTGGGGTCTCCTCAGTCTGTCAGTGGAGCAGGACGGTGACCGCAGTCTGTCACTGAAGCTGCTCCTCTGTCTGGAGATGATCCTGTTCAGTGGATGCAGTGGATTCTCCATGATTGACAGGAGCCTGCTCAGTGCCCGTCGCTCTGCCACGGATGTCAAACTGTCCAGCTCCGTGCCTACAATAGAGCCTGCCTTCCTCACCAGTTTGTCCAGGAGTGAGGTGTCCCTCTTATTTATGCTGCCTCCCCAGCACAGCAGCATCTTATTGCAGATGTTGAAGGACGCCAGCCTTCTAAGGAAGTATAGTCGGCTCTGTCCTCTCTTACACAGAGCATCAGTATTGGCAGTCCAGTCCAATTTATCATCCAGCTGCACTCCCAGGTATTTATAGGTTTGCACCCTCTGCACAGTCACCTCTGATGACCACGAGGTCCAGGAGGGGCCTGGGTCTCCTAAAATCCACCACCAGCTCCTTGGTTTTGCTGGTGTTCAGGTGTAGGTGGTTTGAGTCGCACCATTTAACAAAGTCCTTGATTAGGTTCCTATACTCCTCCTCCTGTCCACTCCTAATGCAGCCCACAATAGCAGTGTCGTCAGTGAACTTTTGCACGTGGCAGGACTCCGAGTTGTATTGGAAGTCCGATGTACTGTTGGCTGAACAGGACTGGAGAAAGTACAGTCCCCTGTGGCGCTCCTGTGCTGCTGTCCACAATGTCAGATCTGCAGTTCCCGAGACGCACATACTGAGGTCTGTCTGTAAGAGAGTTCACGATCCATACCACCAGGAATGAATCTACTTCCATCTGTGTCAGCTTGTCACTAAGGAGCAGAGGTTGGATGGTGTTGTAGGCGTTAGAGAAGTCCAGAAACATAATTCTTACAGCACCACTGCCTCTGTCCAAGTGTGAGAGGGATCGATGTAGCATGTAGATGATGGTATCCTCCGCTCCCACCTTCTCCTGGTATGCGAACTGCAGAGCGTCGAGGGCGTGGCGGACCTGTGGCCTCAGGTGGTGAAGCAGCAGCCGCTCCATGGTCTTCATCACACGTGATGTCAGGGTAACAGGCCAGAAGTCATTCAGCTCACTAGGATATGATACCTTTGGGACTGGGGTGATGCAAGATGTTTTCCAAAGCCTCGGGACTCTCCCCTGTTCCAGGCTCAGGTTGAAGATGCGCTGTAGAGGACTCCCCAGCTCCAACGCACAGGCCTTCAGCAGTCGTGGCGATACTCCATCTGGACCCGCTGCTTGTGGAGGTTGCAACCAATTAGTTGTTCCCTGAAGAAGGCCCATTTGTAATATTCTGAAATTTCCACTTTCTCATTTTTTGCTAACCTAAACTTTAAACCTTTATTGCTTATCTTTTTATCATTTTAGGTCATTCATTGCATTTCAACTTATTACATTTGAAGAAATTCTGGAAATTGTGAGGTGTTGTAAAAGTTTTGACCCGTAGCGTATATGAAGTGCCAAGGTGTTTGGTTTGTTTTTGCATCATTACAATACACACAATGCACATGGCTAGTCTAAGCAAAACCAAAAATGTAGATAGGCCATCTCCAGAGGAATGTCAGCTATGCTGGGGCTGTTAAGTGATCTGATAAGAAGATGACTTGATTTTCTGGTTCTTTCTGTAGCTCCTGTATTTTACTCTTACACTCTCTCATCATTCTATCACTGTACCGTCATGTGAAATAGTAAGTAGACCCCATCAAATGCTTTTATCTTTTTTAACGTGTTTGGACATATCAGGATTTGATATTCATTTAAAAAGATACACGTGATGTAACTGAAAAAGAATATTTATTAATAAAAAAAATGAGCAGATATGCCATTTTTGTCAGTGCACAAAGTACTCTATATTGCCAAAAGTACTGGGACGCCTGCCTTTACACACTCATGAACTTTAATCAGCTATCAAGTAGTGTGGTAAACAGTAAGACATTAGGGACTTTCAAAACTCGACTTGATGTTTTCTTGGACGAAATAAGTGGATAGGACTGGCGAGCTTTGTTGGGCTGAATGGCCTGTTCTCGTCTAGAGTGTTCTAATGTTCTAATGATCTAATGACATCCCCTTCTTAATAAATAGGCATTAGTATTGAGGTGGCCCACCCTTTGCAGCTCTAACAGCTTCAGCTCTTCTGGGAAGGCTTTCCACAAGGTCTAGGAGTGTGTTGATGGGAATGTTTGACCATTCTTCCAGGAGAGCATTTGTGAGGTCAGGCACTGATGTTGGACATTGGCCTGATTCGCAGTCTCTGCTCAAATTCATTCCAAAGCTGTGCTATCGGGTTGAGGTCAGGGCTCAGAGCAGCCACACCAAACTCGCTCATCCATTACTTTATAGATCTTGCTTTGTGCGCAGGAAGGGGCCATCCCCAAACTGTCCCCACAAAGTTGGGAGCATGAAATTGTCCAAAATGGCTTTGAATGCTGAAGAATTAAGAGTTCCTTTCACTGGAACTAAGGGGCCAAGCCCAACCCTAAACCATAATCTCCCCGCCACCAAACTTTACACTTGGCACAGTGCAGTTAAGCAAGTCCTGTTCTCCCGGCCAGACTCGTCCTTCGGATTGCGTGATTCGTCACTCCAGAGGACACGTCTGCACTGCTCGAGTGTCCAGCGGCGGTGGGCTTTACACCACTGCATCCAACGCTTTGCATTGCACTTGGTGATGTCAGGCTTGGATTGCAGCTGCTCGACCATGGAAGCCTATTCCATGAAGCACTCTCTCTGCACTGTTCTTGAGCTTTTTGGCGTCTGTAGCTATTGACTCAGCAGAAAGTGGCCGACTTCTGCACACCTCAGCATGCGCTGTCGCCGCTCTGTGATTTTTACGTGGCCTACTACTTTGTGGTTGAGTTGCTGTTGTTCCCAATTGCTTCCACTTTGTTATAATACCACTAACAGTTGACCGTGGAATATTTAGTAGCAAGGAAATTTCAGGAATGGACTTATTGCCCAGGTGGCATTCTATCACGGTACCAGGCTTGGATTCACTAAGCGTCCTGAGAGCGACTCATTCTTTCAGAAATGTCTGTTGAAGCCATCTGCATGCCTGGGTACTCGATATTACACACCTGTGGCCATGGAAGTAATTGGAACACCTGAATTCAGTGATTTGGAGGGGGGGGGGGTCTCAATACTTTTGGCAATATGGTGTATGTACCCCCTTTGCTCTAATAGTTGGTATTGTCCCCACAAGTCAGCGTTTCCTGTAACCATCCAACAGTCTCTGAGGATCGACATTGAGTTGTTTCCAACTCTCCATGCAGAATTCTTCCAGCTTTGTGACGTCTGCGTGGTGTTTTGCTTGCACAGCCCATTTCACACCCAAACCCGACCCCCAGCTAGCCTCACCTTACTACAGCATCTTGATGGAATTCAGATTTGGGCTTTGACATGGCCTTTCCAGAACCCTCCATTTTTCTTTTCTTTTCAGCCATTCCTTGGTGTACTGCTTTGTGTAGGGTCACTGTCATGTTGCAAGGTCCACTATCGTTTGAGCTTCAATCATCTGACAGTTGCCCAGGCCCTGATGTACTGAAGAAGCCCAAAAATACAATACAATACAATTAATTTTTGTATAGCCCAAAATCACACAAGGAATGCCGCAATGGGCTTTAACAGGCCTTGCCTCTTGACAGCCCCCCAGCCTTGACTCTCTAAGAAGACAAGGAAAAACTCCCAAAAAAAAAAACCGTGTAGGGAAAAAATGGAAGAAACCTCGGGAAAGACAGTTCAAAGAGAGACCCCTTTCCAGGTAGGTTGGACGTGCAGTGGGTGTCAAAAAGAAGGGGGTCAATATAATACAATACACAGAACAAATCCTCAATACAGTATAAAAATACAAATTTTAGAAGTACGTAGCAGAATTCATCAGTAGATGATATCCCATAATACGATTTGGATTTGTTTCGAGTCCTGGAGATCTCAGCCATCAAGCTGCCTCCCCCATTTGGTCATTCCATGGCTGAAACAGCGCTGGGTAAGCCAATCCGATGAAAGGACCCCTCTTTGCCACGATTCCTGCGAACATCCATTAGGGATGACTTTACCTTAGGCAGGCAAAACAACTTGGCAGGTGGGCCACGGCACCAAGTGCCACATTTGAGTACCGAGAAGAGAAACAGAATAGGTGAGGGTTAGTAATAAATTCTAACTATCGTGTTACTTATGTTTTAGTGCTAATGACTGACAACAGAGATGCAGTCTGTACAGTTAATCAGCAGCTCTAGTCAGGGTGTGCTAAACTGAAGTAGTGAGTCTTCAGCCTGAGAGTGAAGGGGCATCTCTTATAGTAGCAGGCAGACCACTTCACAGTTTAGGGTCACGGGGATCTGCTAGAGCCAATCCCAGCCAACACAGGGCGCAAGGCAGGAAACAAACCCCGGGCAGAGCGCCAGCCCACCACAGTGTTTGTTATATTATTTCACTTTTATCTATATTGTTTAAATGAAGTCCATCCCCAT
Organism: Polypterus bichir lapradei; assembly: GCA_026402145.1. NCBI lineage: Eukaryota > Metazoa > Chordata > Cladistia > Polypteriformes > Polypteridae > Polypterus > Polypterus bichir. The sequence continues at coordinate 94,020,409 of JANRMT010062837.1, forward strand.
CCGTATATATATATAAAATCCATCGTCTGTCTCTCTGTGTGCTTTTCACGAGAAATCTACTTAACGGATTTAGAATACTTTGCTTGAACATTCTGATTGGTTTTGCGACTTCTCTCATTGTGCTAAGTATCGTACTTTGCTTGTGGTGCCGATTTATTTGCGCAAATCTGAGAGACTCAGCGGGCTGATTGGAGGGGGCTGGGGTCCTCCTCACTCACGCTCCAGCCTCGGGGCGTATCTTACATCCACTTAGCTAGCGAACGAGAGAACTACTTAACTAATTCAGATCGGGCTTTTTTCTAGAATTTTCTTGAACATTCCGGTTGATTTTGCGTGTTGTCACATTGCACTAAGAATCAGAGTTCATTTGCAGGAGCGATATATTCGCGGTAATGTGAGACAGAGGCTGTGAGCCAAGTGGAGGGGGAAGCGTGACGTCAGGAGTGGGGAGCCGGGTGGGCCCTCCTCACTGCCCTGTTTCACTACCATGCAGGCGGAGCCGTGGAGGACGGCTAGTATTTTATAAAAGAAAAAACATTTAATGGTGTATATTTATTTTTTTACATGAGTGTATATTAAATATGGAAAATGCATCCTCCTACCCACCCAACCATCAACACCCCCCAGAACTCACCACGGCCACCGAGATGAGCTACAGTAGTTTTTATTTTTCAGTGCCCTTCACTGAATCTCAGTCAAATAACAAGTGTAGATTATACCAATTACTAAATACAGAACTAGTACACGTGTAAATGCAGATTTGTTGAATTAACTGTCTGTTAATTGGTGAACTTTGGCCAGTTGACAACGGTGAAGATTAAAATTGTAAAAGAGAACGTGAACAGCAAAGTCACAGTCCAGGAGAGCCTGGTCAACTGCCCCCCTTACCCCCTTCTTTTTATAGTGGATTCTGTGCTGGCTGTCCAATCTGATGAGACAATCTTTTCATCTAACAATTCCAGTGCTCCTTTATCTAAGATGACAATTCCATATGCAGAAGAGTAGCCAGAGGCACCAAGTGCCACATCCAAATGCCAAGAAGAGAAACAGAATAGAGGAAAGTTAGTCATGGTTTAAGAATATTATGATGCTTATATTTCTGAAAAGAATGACTAACAGGGAGACAATGTGTACAGCTAATCAGCAGCTCTAGTCAGGGTATGCCGGACTAAAGTTGTGAGTCATCAGCCAGGATTTAAAAGCTGATGTTGATGGGGCATCTCTAATTTTAGCAGGCAGATCATTCCACACCTCAAAGGCCCTGTAACTAAAAGCTTGACCCCAAGTGTGTTATTTTATTAACTCTTGAAATCGTAACCAGTCCGGCATCTTGAAATTTTAATGTACACACAGGTTTGTAAGTAACAATAAGCTTGGATAAATAAGCAGGGCCTTGGCCATTTAAGGCTTTATAAGTTAAACGGGGGATTTTGAAATTAGCCCTAAGCTTAACTGGTGACCAGTGTAAGGACTTAAGAACTAACATTATTGTTTGTATTTCTGTATTTTGTAATAATTCTTACAGCAGCATTTTGAATAAACTGAAAGCTGCATGAAGAATGATTTGAATAGTCGCCGAATAACACATTAACAATAGTCAATCCTGCTAAAATTAAACGCATTAATTAATTTCTCAGTATTTTGCATAATTAGAAAACATCTTGTGAGACATGCCCGGACACCACCAGACTGAGACCACATCTTTATAAACCACACGTTTATTTACAATTACAGTCCACAGCACACCGTGCTTCCCAGCACCAACCACCTTCAACACGGGCCTCTCTTTAAATGTCCGTGGGCCGCCTTTCCTCTCTCCACAGGAGCCTCGTCCCGCTCCCACTCCCGACTCTAGCTCCCAGACTGTAGGAAGGTGGGCCCTTTTATTCTCACCCGGATGTGCTCCAGGTGTTCCTTCTGAGGACACTTCCTGGTGTGGCAGAAGTGTCAGGAGAGCACTCTGAATCACTCTAGGCGTCCCTGGAGGGATCCTCCTCCATCTTTCCGGGTGTGGCGGAAGTAGATAATTCCCGGGCCCTCTGAGACTCGGGGCGCCCCCTGACGGTGGCCACGGGCCCCAATGGGATTGAGCCTCCTTGCTCTTCTCCCATGGTCCTCCTCTGATCCAGGGCAGTTGCCCCCTCGTGGCCTGGAGGCCGTCCATGCCACCTCCCTGTCCATCAAGATGTCCCGGCTGGGTCTGGCCCCCAGCTGGTTGTGACAATCTTAATCTTACAATATTTTTAAGATGTTTTTGGATTGTTTTGTAATGTGTGTTGTAAATGACATGCTAGAGTCAATGATATTGCCTAACTTGCGTACTGATTTAATAAAACTAATGGCAATTCCAACTGAGTTAAAGAGTGCAGTCAGCATCATTCCCTCCAAATAACTAACATTTTGTTTTTTTTCTGCATTCTGAGACAAAACGTTCTCATCCTTCCACTCCTTTACATGCTGCATCTATCAGTGGATGTTATTTTCTTACATGGGAAATTAGCAGTGCAATTCTTTCAGCCATTCGTCGATCCATTTTCCAAGCTCATTTTATTTATTCCGGGATTGTGTGGTGCCAGACTTAGTCTAGATTGTTTCAATGATCTAATGTTCAAACCCAAGGCCATACAGTCAGGAGAGAGTCAGGCCATGGGCAGTGCAATCCATGAAGCTCATTTATACAGAATAAGAAGCATCTGGAATTGAAGCCACATGGCGTATCCCAGTTTTGCTTTGCATTCCCTCCCTCCCTCCCATTCTTCCTGATTCGTTTGTCTGTATTTTCAAGGTTAATGGGCTAACTCATATGCATTATTTCTGCAGGCAGTAGACCTGCCTGGTGAGTTAAATGTCTGTGTGCACCATATCCCAGCTCTGCATAGTGAGGTATTAATTAATTATTATTTGCTCTTGGCTCAGGAACTGAGGCAGTGATCTTCGGTGAGGAGTGATGAATGGAAATGAATGATGAAATAATTGCATGTGTTGAACCTGGCAGGCGGCTATCGATAAGGCAGTATACGAGACTTCAAGGTTCTCCCGTCACACTCGGGAGAAACGGCACTCTGCAGGTGTCTTCTGCAGCACACAGCTGTCAGCGTTCAATGGCTGTCTGGGCTGTTGCTTGAAGGGAATGACTGAAGACAACAGCAGCTGCCTCAGTTCGAAGAAAAAAAATAAAAGTGTGGCAGTATACTTGAGCTTTCTATCTGTATATTTTAGTAAAGTTACGTTTTATATTTTTGGTAGCATTAGAGCTTGGAGCCGGGAACGATCACTTAATCACACGTGGAATGACAAATATTCACTTGTTTTACTGGTTTGTAATATATTTACAACATCTTGTAAAATGGGTTAGAGCACTTTACCATTTTTCATGTTCGGATGAATGAAGCAGCTTCTGTGGTTCAGCGTTCTTCAGACTTTTGACATGAAAGAACAATGACTGATTGTAGGAAGAAACTGACATTTGGCAGGGGGCTGATAAAGTATGTGAGCTTGGAGTGTTTGCTCCTTTCTGCCAACATGTCGTGTGCTCCTTCAGCTACCGTAATACTTTGCATAAAGGAGCAGTGCAGCTAAATTACATTAAAGCTTAGGAAAGCAGATGCTGAGAAAAATTTTGCGATCGGCCAATTTAACGATCTTTTGTAGTGAAAATCGGCTGATTGATTGATCGAAGCATCACGAAAAAATGTTTACAAGAGACCCCATTGATGTTATTTTTACTTCAATGTGTATTTAATTTTTGCATCTACCATTTACAAAAGATTGCACTACTGCTTTGACATGTAACACATACGTGACATTTCATTGTGCCACCTCAGTATCATCAACATACAACGTTGTAAAAAAACGTTTGACCGGATCTAAACTTCTTTACTTTTGTTTTGTCTTGGTACCGTAATATATGACTCTACTTTTCTCTTTTGTGTTACTAATATGTAACCTTTGTCAGAATGCCACAGAGTCTCACAGACTTACCACTGTTTATAAGGTATTGTACCATATAATGTCTCCTCTCCTTCTCTTTTACATTTATAACCTCAGGCAATTAGGTGTAGTAAAAGACAAGCAGCAGTTAAGTTACAATTTAAACAATGTATTATTGATAATATTCATAGAATAATAACAATATGCACAGTACACTTGAATATTGGCATCCATACAACCTGATAAATGCTGCTGTGTAGTTTCAGGTAGCACACAGACTTGTTAGTTATTTTAAATGTCTCTAGTTAAGTCCTCATTTGTGGTTAGCTTTCTTCAGAACAGGCCACATGCCTGTCTCAACATGGCTGCCAAGCTGTGCTCTTCATTGTGTTGTCCTTTTCAGTTCACAGCGTGTGAGATGTTCTTTCATTAGTTTGGTCAGAGAGAGAGTGAGGGGTAAAGCAAGCAAATTTATAGATTTTCTGTCCAACCCCTACAGCCAATAGGGCGTCATTCTACTTAACGCTAGAATTACCAAAGCCTACGAAAAAACTTGTAAATCTGGCCAACCTTAAATTCCCTTTGCACCTCACTGTCAGCGTCTTTTGTCTTGTAAATGTCCTGATCAAGACAAGCAGCAAGCAGCCTACTATCCTGTCCCCCCACCGCCACAGAACGTGCACAAAGTTGTTCCAGTTCCAGCCTTGATTATCTGGGAGTGAAGTGCAAGAGTTTTAGAATGTAAATAATATATCGTTATTTGGAACACATGCATTTCATGTGTGTACCATTTCTACAACAATCTGTGTAAACACATTGTTAAAACAGAAACGTTTTTCATATTTTAGCAATAAATGTAGATATAAACTACTGTATATACTATATAAAGCCTGAAGTCCAAAGATCAAATAAACACTTTCACAAAAGGTTCAAGGATGACGCAACAGTTTCTGTGGCACAGTGGAAAAAATTGCTGACTTGTAATCAAGAGTCCCCGGTATGGCTTTGACATCATGGACCATAAGACGCATACTAATTCAGCGTAAGCAGGAACAATCAATAAAACTGAAAAAAAAAAATTAAAGTGACGGTGAGATACGAATAAGGCAGATTCACCAGCGTTTCTGTGTTAGCTTTTATCCCTGCAGATTAGATAATTTCCAGTTCAATTGCCTCAAAACACCACTCACATCTATTATTATTCCTAGTTTCAAATAAAAACTAACAGCATCAGATCCCTTGGGAGGTGACGGGGGTGGGGGAAGGGTTTTATGTATCGTGATTGTGACTGAGAGAATAAAAGTGAACAAAAAAACGATAACTTTTACAAGTACTATCAATTTACACCAGATTCAAATCAAATGTATGTTTTTATTGCATAATATTAACAATAAGAGCAGCTCACTACTCAAAACCGTAAATATACGAGACAGTCAGAATCGAACCGGAGACTCTTGATTACAAGTCAGCAATTCTTGCCACTGCGCCACTGGAAGCTGCTGCGTTATCTTTGAACCTTTTGTGAAAATGTTAATTTGATCTTTGGACTTCAGGCTTTATACAGTACTAGCAAAATACCCGCGCTTCGCAGCGGAGAAGTAGTGTGTTAAAGAAGTTATGAAAAAGAAAAGGAAACATTTTAAAAATAACGTAACATGATTGTCAATGTAATTGTTTTGTGACTGTTATGAGTGTTGCTGTCATCAAGGATTTGATTATCATTATTTCTTTCAATCAGGTTCATATTTGGAGGATGTGTTGTGTTCAAGTTACATTCTGTGTTTGTCAACCGTTGTAAAGATAACAGGTTTCATTCATCGAAGTGTTCACTACCCAAATCGGTACTCGTGAATCTAAGATGTTTAACAGGCATTCCCGGTATTAAGTTGTGGATTTGCCTTGCGAATATTTAGCAGCAGGGTGTCTATGAACTTAATTTAAACTTAAGCTTTACACCATGCTTTCCTATTGATATGTCTACAAAGGCTTGTTCAGCTTCAGAGGGTTGTTTCTTTCTTTCTGCATCAATAAACAGCTCGTCTTCCTCTTTATCTGAGACATCACACACTGCATGCACGGGTTTACCTTTCCCAGTCCTGCAAACTTTAGCGAAGTGGTTCAATTTACCACATTTTTTACACTGTCTTCCTTTAGCTGGACATTGACTTCTTCCACCGTGTGCTTTGCTTCCACAGTAGCTGCACTTATGAATATGCGTGTATGCGTCAGTCGCTTCATATTCTTTTGCTGCCTTCTCAATTGTGTAATACGTTTTTTGTTCAGCGCTCTTTGGAGGTCTTGCTTGTTGTCTGCGTACTGCGTTTACAGTCAGTTCACGTGAGCTGCTCGGAGTACATGCATCGAAGGTTCTCAGCTGTGCTTGTGCTATCTCATGCGATCTTACGATGTCCACAGCTTTATTTAATGTTAGCTCAGACTCGGCACTTAAAAGTTTCTCTCGCACTTTCGCTGAGTTTGTGCCAAACACTATTCTATCCCTGACCATCTCATCTTCGTTTGCATAAGCACAGTCCTTCACCAGCAATTTTAACTCCGTTACAAAGTGATCAGAAATCTCGTTTATACCCTGCGTCTTCTCATTAAACTTGTATATTCGTCTTAGGCATGATAAACGCCTCAAAGTGGTCATAATAAGTTTTCAGTACCTTGGCTTCCTCCTGGGTGAGAGTCCATGTGTTAAAAATGTCTCTTCCTTTTTCCCCAGTCCACAGGAGCAGGTAGCTGCATTTCTCACTCTCGTCTTTGCCTTTTAGCGGGCCAGAAAACATCAGCTCCACGTGCTGTCGGAACGTTTTCCATTCTCCCGGCAGGTTAAGAGAATCCCAGTCAATTCGTGGCGAGGTAACTCCAACAAAATCCATTACTGTCCTCTATTCTGACACCATGTCTTGTTTTCACAAATTGTGAAAAATGAAATGATGGCGAAACTTTCTTTTAAAGTTTGCAGGGGAACTTTATTTATTACAGCTCTTACATTCACAGCATCCGTGCTCTAAATTAACTTCCATAATAGTAACCTTGAGGTCCCTTTTTCTGGTGCCTTCCTGATGACATAGGTGCCTAAACCATGCCTGATAATAATACATTTCAATGACATATAAATATTACAGTGATCACCTCGATAGACATCTCACCACCCAAATTGCTACTCGTGAATCTAAGATGTTTAACAGGCATTCCCGGTATTAACTTTTTGATTTGCCTGTGAATATTTAGCGGCAGCGTGTCTATGAACTTGTGGAATTGCCCACGAGTATTTAGCGACAGCGTCTCTATGAACTTGTGGATTAGCCCGTGAGTATTTATTTTCAGTGTTGTTTGCCAGCGTGTCTGCTCTGCTCGTTTAAGCATTTAAATCTATATAAGGCATGCAACCAATTATGTGGGAGGCCGGGAGATGTAGGACGCAGGACACAACACGCCACCCCCAACCCCGCCTCACACGGCGGCCGAGCTGCAGGCTATGGACGTATGTATGTCCGTAAGTAGGATTCAGTTATGATCGTTACATGTAGAATTTCGAAATGAAACCTGCTTAACTTTTGTAAGTAACCTGTGAGGAATGAGCCTGCCAAATTTTAGCCTTCTACCTGCATGGGAAATTGGAGAATTAGTGATGAGTGAGTCAGTCAGTGAGGGCTTTGCCTTTTATTAGTACAGATATAGTTTATGTCTACATTTTGTCATTTATTACTAAAATATGAAAAACATTTCAGTTTTAACAATATGTTTACACAGATTATTGTAGAATCGGAACACACATGAAATGCATGTATTCCAAATAAAGAGCTATTATTTCCACTCTAAAACTCCAGCACTTCACTCCCAGATAATCAAACAAGGCATGAGCTGGGAGAACTTTGTGCACGTTCTGCAGCGGTGGGGGGATGGAATAGCAGGCTGCTTGCTGCTTGTCATGATTGGCACATTTACAAGACAAAAGACACAGACTGAGAGGTGTGAAGGGATTTAAGGTGGGCCGAATCTATGAGTTTTTTCGTAGGTTTTGGTAATTCTACTGTTAAAGGCTTCTGATACAAGCCAGTTCCATACAGCCATACTTCAGACCAATAGGACACAGAATACCTTCATACCTGCCCCCAAAACCATTTATTGAGCTGAAATTTGCCAGCTAGGCAGTCTGGCTTTCCTGTGGGGGTTGACTGAGAGAGCCCAGAAGAGAATCACATGCCAAACTTGTTTGAGGCACTTCACCCCAACCCTGTCGTAAAATTCACTATTTTGACTTAGTCCTAGGGGGTAAACATGAATGCTTCTCACTAATGAAATACTAATATTACATTTGCTTTGCCTAAGTTACAAATAAAGACATACAAAATATTTATCAACTTGTATACAAAACTTCCTACCACCACAACTTTTTACTGTTTGCTAAAGTTTACTCTTACCTTTTACTAAGGATTGTACTAGTAGAAGTATTTCCAATTAGTGAATAAAAATTCTATTACTTATTTCCATCAATGTTGAGATTGGAATGCATAGAGAAAGAGAGAGGTTAGGAGCATGCAGTGATACAGAGCATTGCTGCACCCACCACATGACAAACCACCTCATGATCCCAAATTAGGACCCGACGGGTGACACCTCAGCACCACACTAGTTTGAACGGAGGAGACCAGTGTGAGGTTTTTTAACAGTGGCTGGAGTGCCAATCCTGTCACCAGCCCCTGAATTTTTCCTTTCAAGTCGGAGGACCTGCTTGTGGGGTGGGATGCAGGTTAACATCATACCCAGGATGGAGCACTGGCAGGTTTAGGGCCCAAAGGAGTAGAATCACTTCTGACCTTTACGGGATTAGAACTGCCAACCTTCAGATCCCTATCCTCAGAGTCATCACTCTGCCACGTTTAATGCATAGAGAATTGCAATTTAAATTTTTTTTTTATTGAGTTATATTATATACATATCAAATCAAATTTTATTTAGATAGAGATAGATAGAGAGATACTTTATGAATCCCAAGGGGAAATTCACATACTCCAGCAGCAGCATACTGATAAAAAACAATATTAAATTAAAGAGTGATAAAAATGCAGGTATAACAGACAATAACTTTGTATAGTGTTAATGTTACCCCCTCCACCCCCCAGGTGGAACTGAAGAGTCGCATAGTGTGGGGTCTCCTCAGTCTGTCAGTGGAGCAGGACGGTGACAGCAGTCTGTCGCTGAAGCTGCTCCTCTGTCTGGAGATGATCCTGTTCAGTGGATGCAGTGGATTCTCCATGATTGACAGGAGTCTGCTCAGCGCTCGTCGCTCTGCCACAGATGTCAAACTGTCCAGCTCCGTGCCTACAATAGAGCCTGCCTTCCTCACCAGTTTGTCCAGGTGTGAGGCGTCCCTCTTCTTTATGCTGCCTCCCCAGCACACCACCACGTAGAAGTGGGCACTCGCCACAACCTTTTGAGAGAACATCTGCAGCATCTTATTGTAGATGTTGAAGGACGCCAGTCTTCTAAGTAAGTATAGTCAGCTCTGCCCTCTCTTGCACAAAGCATCAGTATTGGCTGTCCAGTCCAATTTATCATCCAGCTGCACTCCCAGGTATTTATAGGTCTGTACCCTCTGCACAGTCATCTCTGATGATCACGGGGTCCATGAGGGGCCTGGGCCTTCTAAAATCCACCACCAGCTCCTTGGTTTTGCTGGTGTTCAGGTGTAGGTGGTTTGATTCGCACCATTTAACAAAGTCCTTGATTAGGTTCCTGTACTCCTCCTCCTGCCCACTCCTGATGCAGCCCACGATAGCAGTGTCGTCAGCGAACTTTTGCACGTGGCAGGACTCCGAGTTGTATTGGAAATCCGATGTATGTTGGCTGAACAGGACTGGAGAAAGTACAGCCCCCTGCGGCGCTCCTGTGCTGCTGACCACAATGTCAGATCTGCAGTTCCCAAGATGCACGTACTGAGGTCTGTCTCTAAGGTAGTATATTTAGTATAGTGTAATTATCTGTCATAATTTGTTATTTGTCAGCACAAATTATACATAGTGAAATGCTTAGTCACTCAATTCCCATGACATTGTGCATTGAGACGAATATAAAAGGGACAATAACAATATAGGCGGGCAGTCAGTCATTTCCTAACCCGCTTAGTCCTGATCACGGTTGGGGGGATTTGTTTGCTGCAGCTCATCCCAGCCAGAGTAAACTCTGGACAGGGTGCCAGTCCACAGCAGAATAACATTATTTAAATTTTTAAATTCAAAATTCACTAACAGAATTAGTCAGTCAGTCATTGTCCAATCCGCTATATCCTAGCACAGGGTCACGGGGGTCTGCTGGAGCCAATCCCAGCCAGCACAGAGCTCAAGGCAGGAACAAACCCCGGGCAGAGTGCCAGCCCACCGCAGGGCACACACACCCACACACCAAGCACAATTTAGGATCGCCAATGCACCTAACCTGCATGTTTTTGGACTGTGGGAGGAAACCCACGCAGACATGGGGAGAGCATGCAAACTCCATGCAGGGAGGACCCGGAAAGCGAACCCGGGCCTCCATACTGCGAGGCAGCAATGCTACCACTGCACCACTATGCCGCCCACTAATAGAATTATCAAGATGGAATTAATAATAATGTGTCGTTTCTTAACCTGCTTAATCCAGTCTAGGGTCTCATGGAGTGCTGAAGCTTATCCCAGCCTGCATAGGGCGCAAGGCAGGAATAAACCCTTTACAGGGTGTGACGATGCGGGTCCTGCTCCATGCTTCCTCCTTACTTCTGGGAGCATCTTAAAACCAAGGCCGTAACCGGACAAGCTGGTCTGATAAATCAAACTGAGCAAGAGGATGGTGCAGAAGTGTCCAAGTGCGTTTATTTAATGCAAAACCAAACACAGCGTCCAAAGTGCATTGCTTCAAAATTATCCTTAAATTAATAAATCCTAAAAACAGGCTGAATAAAGAGGAGGCTAAAAATCCATTAAGTTATTCCTTTAAAACGAGGTTAAAAACAGCAGGCTAGAAGCAGTCTCTTAAAAACCCGGTGCCTTCACTTTTCGTCTGATGGCACCTCTGCTTATCCCTCTCAGGCCTGGCAGCAGAGGAGTCGCCCCTTTCAGCATGTGCAGCTGCCTTAAAAAGTAACGCCGGACTGAGACTCGGGTTCCCCAACAACCAGAGCGCTCATGTTGGGACTCTCCATCCCAAACCTCCACGACTCCCGCTGCCTTCCATGGTGAGCCATCCTCGATCCTGGTCACTCCTGCTTCTCTGAATAACTCAGCAGGAGTAATTCAATCTATCTGCCCCGGCCCCGAGTGCCAGCCAAACACCCTGCCAGGGCCCTCTTCCCAGCTGCCTGCCATTTCTCCATCGAGCCTGCTCTCTCATGCTTGCTCGCTTGCTCCTGCACTGGCTCTCCGATTCTCAACCCGCCTTCTCCCTTAACCTCCATCCTTCTCTCTTTTCTTTCTTCCTCTTTCCTATTTATAATGGGTACTTGGCACCAGGTGTGGTGATTAGCAGCTCCTGGCATCAATTACAGACACTGGTGATCACGCACCTGTGCACTTCAGTATGGAAATGCCCATACGCGTATCACGCTAGGGGACTGCCCCCGCCATACTAACCGCGCCCCCTCTTGAAGCGATTATTTAAAATGGCAAACAGCCGTGGACCTCACTTTACCACACAGGGTGCCTCTCCATTGCAGGGCAAACAGACACACACACACACACACACACAAATGTCAGTCCACTGAAACTGCATGTCTTTGGCCAGTGGGAGGAAACCGTAACACCAGGAGGAAACCCACCATGACACAGCAGCGTCACCACTGCACCACCATGCCACCCTTATTAATAATAGTTATAATAATAAAAACTAAATAGATGACTTCAATAATGCGAGAAAGTTAACAACAGTGCACCGTGTATTATCAGACGCCTTCCTTATTCAAGACTTGGATGGATGGTGGTCAGAAGCTCCTGCTGGGTCTGTCTGAAGTGGACTTTTACACAACGTTAGCGTTTACCAGACTGCAGCGCAGAGAAGAGGCTGGTTGCCCTGGTGTGACATGTAGCTTGGTTTAGATGTTAGAGGTTAGAAAGTGCACACCCTGTGATGCGTTCAGCTGACTGCACCACCCTCAGCAGATCCTTATCTTATTTCCCAGTCCAGGTGGTGATTCTTCCTGTCAGAATACTTTTGATGGTGGATGTAGAGAAGAGAAGAACATCTGGTAGGGCAGCTGGTACAGATGTTGCCTGACCTTAGATTATACTTTATTTATACCTGAGGGGAAATTAAAAACTGCATTGGGTATTGAAAATGGTATTTCTTTGTATCGTGTCAGAGTTTGAAATTGTGGTATTGTGACACCCCTAGTCTTAACAATATTGTATTAACCACCTCTGCTCCATCACATGGCAACTTTCACTCATAAGGCACCAGTTTAGAGTCTCCAATTAATTTAAAGAAAATGTGAAAATGATGGGAACGCTTTAACTCTTGTGGACGTGTGAGGAATTGCAAGTCACCAGCAAAAGAACGTTGGGATTACCCAATTGGTCGTCTTCGTGTACTTCTTCAAACGATAACAAAAGGTGCTCTGAGGTGCAAAAGCAACAAAATAACAAGAAAGGATTGGCAGATGGGCTTAAGTTTGGGTCACTTTGCTCTCAGTGAACCGCCTCCTTCTGCCAGTTCAGATGGGGCGGAGTCAGAACCCTCTGGGGGCGTCTTCTATGTAAAAATGAGAGGACGTGGAGAGCGACTGTGCCCACCCCCTCTTGCCCCAAGGTGGCATTACATACCTTAGAGCAGGGGTAGCCAGTTTTGGCCCAGGAGGACCACTGTAGCTGCAGGTTTTCATTCTTTTTTTTTTTTTATTTTATTAATTTTATTGTAATCATTCCATACACATAGATCAATTTTTTCAAAAAATAGGATTGAAAACAAATTGAACCCCACCCCTGAGAAAGAGAGCATGGCCAACGGAGTAATACTTAAATCTTGTAAGCATACCTATATTGATGAGTTTAATAGGGCAATAGAGATGAATGGAGAAGAAAAAGAAATGCGGAGACGATTACTCCTTCTTATTCTAAAATATTATTAATTAGATCCTGCCAGGTTTTGAAAAAGTTCTGCACAGATCCTCTAACTGAGAATTTGATTTTTTTCCAATTTCAAATAGTATAAAACATCAGTTTGCCACTGACTTAAAAGAGGATAGTTAGGATTCGTCCAATTTAGCAAAATAAGTCTGCGTGCCAAAAGTGTAGTGAATGCAATCACAGTTTGTCCTTCTCCACTTTAAGCCCATCTGGAAGAACACCAAACACAGCTGTTAATGGGTTAGGAGGGATTGTGACCAATGTTCCCTCTAAGCTGAGCGTGTGAGCGAATTCAGAGCGTCGCTCATACTTCCCGCACGATCGCTCATTCTGACGGCGTCGCTCGTACTTATCATGAAAATTGGTGCTCATAAATTTTTGGCTTAAACAAAATGTCGCTCATAAACAATGTTTTTTGCTCACTGTATGCTACTCCTTAGAGGGAACATTGATTGTGACACCAAGGCTGTCTGAAAGGCACTTAAAAATTTTGGTCCAAAATGATGTTAATTTGGTACAGGCCCAAAACATGTGACCCAGTGAGGCCAGAGCTCGATTGCAACGTTCAAAGGTTGGCTCTCGCCCTGGAAACATTTTGGACAATTTAAAGTGAGACAGATGTGCTCGATATATAATTTTGAGTTGAATAATTGTATGCTTTGCTTGTATGGAGCTCGAGTGAATTCTCTGCATTGCTATCTTCCACCCCTTTTCTGAGATGTTGAGTGAGAGATCCTTTTCCCATTGTACTCTGGGATCTTTGAAAGGGAGAGACTGTAAAATAATTTTATATATTGCAGAAATGGTGTCTCGAAATTGAGCAGGTTTTCATTCTAACCCTTTTCTTAATGAGTGACCTGTTTTTGCTGCTAAATGACTTCTTTTGAACTAATTTTAATTGACTTGCTCTTGAAGACTCAGACCCCTTAATTGTTTGTTTTTCCTTAATTAGCTTCCAAACAATAATGAGATACAAAATGAGCCAAGAGTACTGGTGTCCATCAAACAATATCTGAAAATAAAGAAGTTCTCAGGAATGTCGATCTGCTCAGGTCCACAAAACATTTTAACAGCGCTCTTAGACAAGAGAAAATCAACAATTTCGGAAATGTCTTCTAATGCACCACGAGAGCAGCAACAAGCCATAGAATTAAAGAACTGGTTAATTAACGACAAGAATCGGCACCTCATTAAGCAGCAGGTTGGAGTGAAATTGGTTGGAGTTTGAGGTCCTGATTGAGTTGGTCTTCTGTTGGCTCCTTCACTTCACATTTCATTTCTGTTTGGGTGCCATTTAAGGAAAGAAATGAAGCAATTCAGAGGAATGGTGAAGAAATTCAGGGGAACAAATCTTAAAAAACAAATCAATTAAAATGAATTCAAAAAAAGTTAATTTGTAACACAAACAGGGCACTCATTAAAAAAAGGGTTAGAATGAAAACCTGCAGCCACGGTGGTCCTCCAGGACTGGAGTTGGCTACCCCTGCCTTAGGGTAACCCTGTGAATTATCCACAGACGCACATACGTAACGCTGTGAATTCCCAATTCATGAAAAATGAGCAAAATGGTTTGATCTTCTTCTTAATACAAAGTCTTCATGTAGGAGGATTACAAGTCGAAGCAAACTGCAGCCTGTGAAAGGTTTCAGTTCAGTTTGATAGCCTACTAAAGTGGGTCTGTGAAAATGCTGCCCACTGACAGCGGAATTATTCAAATAGTCCACCGGCTTTGTCGGTGCTCAAATACAATTAGAAGACATTCAGGCAAATGATATAAAAGTGTCTGGCAAATCTCTGAATGCTCTCTGAAGCACCTGCACCTGTTTGGTCCTGTTAACAGCTTGGCACTGTCCTATTTAGAAATTAATCTCTTTGGCTTCCTTCTTTGACCCGGGAGCCTTAGTAGCTCGTGAATTTCCAGTGGTGTTTAGCTCTTCAAGCCAAGAGAGAGCTGCAGAGCTGTGGAAGTGCTTTCTTTGGCATCCAGTCACACCGGCCAAGCAATTGCTTATATTGAATGAGGTAACGTAAGAACGAAAATGACTGGGTTGGTTTATATGCTGTGGCAGCCTGCTATTTCAGAATAAAGCCTGTTGTTCTCCCTTATTATTTAAGGAGCCAGATAATCAGCGGCAAACTAGTACAAAGGCAAATATCAGTTCACATTATGTGTTAAGATTTGCTCCTCGTAAACAGCAGCCACGTGACATCCGCACCAACTCGGGAAGATTGTAGTTGTGAGTAATAAAATTATGTTTTAACAGTAGGGCCTGTATGGAGTAGGAGATGGATATGCCAGTTCATTTCATCTTACAACAAGTTTTTGAGCTTCCAAGAAAGGCAGAATTTCTGCTGAGTCCTTTCTAAGTAGCTCTTAATGTCTCTGTCAGTGAAAATCCGTGGTCTTTGTTAAGGAAACTTGATTCAGACAAGCAGTATTTAGATATCTCTCTGTCCATTCTGATTTACTAAAACACTGAGACAGCAAACCACCTTTATGAATTCACCTTCTTTTTCTTTCGGCTGCTCCCATTAGGGGTCGCCACAGTGGATCATCTTCTTCCATATCTTTCTGTCCTCGTCATCTTGTTCTGTTACACCCGTCACCTGCATGTCCTCTCTCACCACATCCATAACCTTCTCTTAGGCCTTCCTCTTCTCCTCTTGCCTGGCAGCTCTGTCCCTAGCATCCTTCTCCCAATATACCCAGTATCTCTCCTCTGCACATGTCCAAACAAACACAATCTCGCCTCTCTGACTTTGTCTCCTAACCATCCAACCTGAGCTGACCCTCTAATGTCCTCATTTCTAATCCTCTCCATCCTCGTCACACCCAATGCAAATCTTAGCATCTTTAACTCTGCCACCTCCAGCTCTGTCTCCTGCTTTCTGGTCAGTGCCACCATCTCCAAGCCATATAACATAGCTGGTCTCACTACCGTCCTGTAGACCTTCCCCTTCACTCTTGCTGATACCTGTCTGTCACAAATCACTCCTGACACTCTTCTCCACCCACTCCACCCTGCCTTCACTCGCTTCTTCACCTTTCTTCCACAATCTCCATTACTCTGTACTGTTGATCCCAGGTTTTTAAACTCATCCAACTTCGCCAGCTCTGCTTCCTGCATCCTCACCATTCCTCTGCCCTCCCTCTCACTCACACACATGTATTCTGACTTGGTGGTCCTAGTGGCCTTTATTCCTCTCTTCTCTAGAGCAGATCTCCGCCTCTCCAGGGTCTCCTCAACCTGCTCTCTACTCTCGCTATAGATCACAGTGTCATCAGCAAACATCATAGTCCACAGGGACCCCTGTCTAATCTCGTCTGTCAACCTGTCCATCACCATTGCAAATAAGAAAGGACTTAGAGCCGATCCCTGATGTAATCCCACCTCCGTCACTCCTACTGCAGACCTCACCACTGTCACACTTCCCTCGTACATATCCTGTACAACTCTTACGTACTTCTCTGCCACTCCCAACTTCCTCATGCAATACCACAGCTCCTCTTAGTCACCCTGTCATATGCTTTCTTCAGGTCCACAAAGACGCAATGCAACTCCTTCTGGCCTTCTCTAAACTTCTCCTTCAACACCCTCAAAGCAAACATCACATCTGTGGTGCTCTTTCTTGGCATGAAACAATACTGCTGCTCACTAATCATCACCTCCCTTCTTAACCGAGCCTCCACTACTGTTTCCCATAACTTCATGCCGTGGCTCATCAATTTTATTCCCCTGTAGTAATTACAGTCCTGCACATCCCCCTTATTCTGAAATATCGGCACCAGTACACTTCTTCTCCACTCCTCAGGCATCCTCTCACTTTCCAAGATTCCATTAAACAATCTGGTTAAAAACTCCACTGCCATCTCTTCTAAACACCTCCATGCTTCCACAGGTATGTCATCTGGACCAACGGCCTTTCCATTCTTCATCCTCTTCATAGTTGTCCTTACTTCCTCCTTGCTAATCTGTTGCACTTCCTGATTCACTATCTCCACATCATCCAACCTCTTATCTCTCTCTCGCTCTCTTCATTCATCAGCCTCTCAAAGTACTCTTTCCATATGCTCAACACACTCTCCTCGCTTGTAAAAATGCTTCCATCTTTATCTTTTATCACCCTAACCTGCTGCACATGTTTCCCATCTCGGTCCCTCTGTCTAGCCAATCGGTTTCCCTCCTTAGTGTCCAGCCTCTCATACAACTCATCATACGCCTTTTCTTTAGCCTTCACCACCTCTCTCTTCACCTTGTGCTTTATCTCCTTGTACTCTTGTCTACTTTTTGCATCTCTCTGACTATCCCACTTCTTCTTCGCCATCCGCTTCCTCTGTATACTCCCCTGTACTTCCTCATTCCACCACCAGGTTTCCTTTTCCTTCTTCCGTCTGTCTAGATGAATTCACCGAAGTTCTTAAACGTTGAACACTTCCATATGTCTGTATTCTGTTTCATTATTGTGGGGAGCTGAAGTAGTAACCAGCACATGACGAGCCTTCAGTCTTTGGCTAAACACACTGACACAAATTTACTCATACTGGGCCTTTTCAGCGTCACTGATTAATCTAAGCTGTCTGTTTGTGAGATGAAGGAAATAACCAAAGTGCACAGAGTGTGTAAACTAAACACAGACAGTGACCGGGCCAAGAATCCAACCCAGATACCTGAGGCTGTTAGGGGGCAACCACCTTACTATTTATACAGGGAGATTAACTTGCAAGAGAACCCGAATATTCTGTAATAACTCTCACTAGGATGAAGCAATCTGAACGAAACAACATGCTGCAATGTGCTCCTCAGTATATGGAGCTACGAACAAGCCGGGATGCCCCTGCGTCTGAGTGATGAGTTAGGCGCCGGACAGCCTTCGCAACGTTTAGCCTCCATTTCTGGGTGCGTAGCGCCCGTACCCCTTCACTCAGTCACACGACTTCTCATCAGGATGGTTGTGTACCGTATTGACCAGAGCATCTTCATGGTACAAATCTATTGGGTCACCAATTCGTTTAAGTGATGTCAGAATCAACTGGATGATCGTGAGTTCATGGAAGGTTACTTCCAGCAAGATGGAGCAATGTGTCACACATCGGCAGTAGCGTGGCAGAAATTCTGTCCTTCTTCAGCAATAGGGTAATTTCAAAGGGGCTTTGGCCACCACGGTCGCCAGATCTGACACCAGCAGACTTCTTCCTGTGGGATATGCTCAAAGGAAACGTCTATCGGAAGAAACCTTGCACTGTGGAAGATTTGAAGGAAAACGTCCAACGTGAAATTGCTGCTATTCCCATCGAGATGCTTGCTGATACGTTCAGGAACATGGAGCGCCGTATCGAAATGTGTCTGGCAGAAAACGGAAACCACTTCCAGCATTGCATGTAATGCATTTGATTACACAGGCGTCAAGGTATAGAGCGGATTTGTTTGGTTCAGATTGCTTCATCCTAATGGGAGTTACAACAGAATATTCAGGGGCTCTTTCTAGTGAATCTCCCTGTAGATAGATAGATTGATATAAAGAACTTTATTTGTCCCCTTGGGGAAATTTGGCTTTTTAAAGAAGCTCTTTAAATAAATACATGCATAAGTTGATAGATAAATAAGTAAGTAAATCTCTCTCTCTCTCTCTCTCTATATATATATATATATCTATATATCTATATATATATATATATATATATATATAATATATATATATATTATAGTGGAATCTCAGGTCACGACCGTAATTTGTTCCAAAACTCTGGTCGTAACCTGACCTGAAGTAATTTCCCCCATAGGATTATATGTAAATACAATTAATCCCTTCCAGACCATAAGAACTGTATGTAAATATATTTTCTTTAAAGATTTTTAAGCACAAAAATAGTTAATTATACCATAGAATGCACAGTGTAGTAGTAAACTAAATGTAAAAACATTGAATAACACTGAGATAAACAGGCAGGCTCCTGCTAAGCTGCTCGCTTGCTCTTGCTCTTGCACCGGCTTTCTCCTCCTGCTTCCTGCATTCTCCTGCAACCTCCCATTCTTTCCTGTTTTCTTCTTTTTCCCTTTAGCCAACTCGCAGTTCTATTTATGAAGAGGACGTGGTAGTTGTGGCAATCAGCAGCTCCTGGGAACAATTACGGATGCGGACCTCTTCTCACCTGTGCACTTAGGTGAGAAACGCACACGGAAACTGGCTTGTTCGTCACCCAAGTGTGTGGTTGTGAACAGATGCAAAAGTTTGGCGAACTTTTTGTTCGTAACCCGATTTGTACGTGTTCCAAGATATATAAAATCCAGCATCCGTCTGTCTGTCTGTCCGCTTTTCACGAGTGAACTACTTAATGGATTTAGATCGGGTTTTTTTCTATAATTTGCTTGAACATTTTGGTTGATTCTGCGACTTCTCTCATTTCGCTATGCATCTTAGTTCGCTTGCGGTACCGATTTATATGCGTAAATCTGAGAAACATGCAACTGGCCGAGGGGAAGGGAGGGGATGCCTTCCTCACTCACTCACCAGCTTCGGTGCATGTTCCTTAACTCCGCTTAGCTAGCGAACGAGAGAACAGTTGAATTCAACTTTGATATTTAAAATAAAGTGTTACTTAGATCCTGATGAGTTTGACTCCGGATATTCTCTTAAGTGTATGCCACATTGAAAATATAGATTGCAATTTACATTGTGGATCGTGATAGGATTTTTTTTGGAAAGATCGTCCACCCCTAATTTGACTAATCAAGTTTTCAAATTTAATTAGGATTCATTAACCCTTTCGTGAGCTACTTGGAAAGGGGTTGTGAGCTACCTGTAGTTCGCGAGCGATGTTTTGGAGGTCTACAGTAAGTCCTTGTGGACACTGCTTTAGTAAAATATGTCCTGTAGTGAAGGGAGAAGCACCCCAGTAATGTTCTCTGCTGTCTTCACCATCCTTTGCAGGCACTTGCGGTCGGATATGTTGCAGTTGCCATACCAGACAGTGATGCAGCTGGTCAGAACACTCTCAATGGTGCCTTTGTAGAACATGGTGAGGATGGAAGGGGGAAGACATGCTCTCTTCAGCCGCCTCAGGAAGTGTAGTCTCTAGTGATGAGGTATTATATGTCCACGTAAGTTCCTCAGTTATGTGCACACCGAGGAACTTGGTACTCCTAACAGTCTCCACATCTAAACCGTTGGTGATGAGTGGGATTTGGGCAGGATATGATTTTCAGAACTCCACGATTATCTCTTTTGTCTTGTCAACATTGAGAGATAGATTGTTGTCTTCACACCATGCAGACATCCGTTCCACCTCATCTCTGTATGCTGTTTCATCCTCCCTGCTTATCAGACCCAGCACTGTCGTATCATCTGCAAATTTGATGATGTGGTTGGTGTTGTGCGTGGCTGTGCAGTCGTGAGTCAGCAGGGTGAACAGCAGTGCACTAAGCTTCAGTGCTCATTGTGATGTTGCTGGAGGTGTTGCAGCCTATCCGAACTGACTGGGGCCTCTCTGTCAAGAAGTCCAGGATCCAGTTGCAGAGGGTGCCAATCAACATGCAATGCATTGCTGCTCTTCTGCACCATGATAGCAAGATCGTGTAGATAGAAAGAAGTGAGAGATGATTATTCCTTAGTGCAATGATGGATCAATTCTGAATGTAAAGTCCTTTTTCGTTTTTGACTTTTTGTTCTCTGCACACAATGCCCATTGCATACTTCCTTGTTACTAGCTTTAATGGAATATTCCACTCAAAAATTATATATATATATTTTTTTTACCTTTTACTTTTGCCACGTACTGTAGTTTGTAGTTATGGCTGAGAATTTTTTTTAATGGGCAGCAGTGATAAAAAGTTCCCGATATAATGGACATCTGTGGTGATCAATGCTGGACCACAGTATAAAAAACATCCATGAAAATAAAAATGTCACCTTTACTCATATCACACAACCCACCTGTGAAGTCACCCAGTCGTAAACTCACAACATGCAAAATGAATTGTCACTCAGATTTGTTCACCTTCCAGACACATCTGAGGTAAGCACTTCCACTCCAGGACACCAGGGGGTTGCAAAGCTAACTCTTGTACCTCCCTTATCACCCAGAGACAACGCCCACTGAGGTCAGTTGACCCCGCCCCTTCAGGTCCGGCAGCTATAAAAGCGAGGCACTCCTGATAGGGTGGCGTCTCATTCAGGAGATGAATTTACCCGCATTACGGAGCTCTGATCCTGTGACCCCTGTGTGATGGTTATGAAGCCAATGGCTAAACTTTTGTATTGTTAACCCCTTTATGCGATCACCCGCCTGTCATTTTCCATTTGCAAGTAAATGCGGTGGCCTAAATGGCACCCCAATATTTCTTTTGAGTCCTGTTCTTCCCTTGACCAACAAAAGCATTGCTAATTAAGTTCTTCCTGAAAATCAGAGCAGTGCACTGAACCGAAGACAGGACTCTGGACCATTGAATGATCAGGAAAGGCTGGATGGACTTCAATTGAGAAGTTAGTTTACGCTGCATGCATTCTTTGGAATTTCTGGAAGTAAGATTCTTAAAGAACTTGGAGGCAGAAAGCCTTCTGCATAGTGTGGCTAGGTAATAATAATATTAATAATTTGTCGCAACTGTGACAGTAATTAGTTTATATTCACAGAGCTGAACTGGCATCCTTGTAGCTTCTAAACTGGCCTCATTTGTCTTTGGGCCTCCTAATTTGTTGTCAGTTTGTGGTCTTCATTTAAATTTCATTTAAAATATAGCAACTGCAGACAAGGGTGGATATGCTTTGTAATGATCGTCATCAGTGTTTTGGAGACAGCTTTTTGTCATTTCTTCCGTTTGTGCTCAAATCACACACTTGTGCTGCCTACTGGCCTGTAAAAATTGCCAAAAGAGCTGCGCTGAACTGTATGTGGCCTAATGACCTACTATAAGTATTGCCAGGGTGCCCATGGCTGCCACTGCAAATCCTCTTTGTCTTTGTTGAATTTGTATGCTAATTCAAGGAGGATTAGCCCAGGATCAGGTGAATGTGGTGACAGTCCCCTTCTGCTTAGCCTCAAGGTAGGGTGCCAGGGCATATGGAAGATAGGATTAGGATGAGCACTGGCCCTAGGAAGGGTGTCTGTGGTCTGACTACATCTTATGAAATATTCAGTAGGAGTGTGTGGTGTGGTGGGGTGCAATCACAGTGAAGTACAACATTAACTGATGTTGGCATATGCCACGCTTTGAAATGTTAAAAAGAACAGCAGTGGGGTTTACGTTGTCATCTTAAAAACATGATAATATACAATGCCCTCCATAATATTTGGGACAAAGACACGTTTTTTTCTTGAGTTCCCTCTCTGCTCCACAGTTTAAAATTCTAAATCAGACAAGTTAGACATCATGTTTAAAGTGCACATTAAAGACTTTCTTTTAAGGGGATTTGCAAACATTTTGGTCACACCAACACTTTTTGTACATGTACCCCCCATTTCAGGGCACCATAATGTTTGAGATATTTGGTGTCACAGGTGTTTGATGGCTTCATAGGACACCTCGGCTTGCTTCTGCTCTTTGGAGTCTGTAGATAGATAGATAGATAGATAGAAGTTGCCGTTGTTCAACATGAGGACAATAGTTGAGTCAATGAATGTCAAAGAAGCCATTAGTAGGCTGATAAACAAGAATAAACCCATTGGAGATGGATGATCTAAATCAACTGTGTGGAATATCTTGAAGAAGAAGGAACACACTGGTGAGCTCAGTAATCACAAAAGGACTGGTAGGCCAAGGGTGTGTGTACCCAAAAAAAAAGTCTGACTGCATTCTCGTACCATTGCTCACGTACTGAAGTGTCAGCAGGCACTTTTCGTGGCATTACACATGTACTTTGTGGGCATGCCCTTGTCTTTGAAAAACAGGAAGCTCTGCTGTCTACTTGTGACTTTACGCTGTAGTCAAGTCAAGTTGGGGAGCATGCACTGGTACAGCGTGTTGCCGCACCCACTATACAACGAAACAACTCGGGATCCCGGTTTGCAACCCCCCAGTCAGTCCAGTCCCACCCTCCAGGAATGACGCTCTATCTGCCGCGGCCAGGTTTTACGTGGGCGACCCCTTGGCCTGGTCGGGTCCCCAACAATGAGGATCTTATGAGCTGGATCACCCTCTGGGAAACTCGCCACATGGCCGTAACGCTGTAACTGACGCTCCCTCACAATGCAGGTAATGTGCCTCATTCGGGACTCCATGAGCAACACAAAGTCAAACCAACGGTACCCAAGGATTTTCCAGAGAGACATAGTACCAAAGGAGTCCAGTCTTCGTCTCAGGTCACTGGATAGCGTCCATGTCTCGCAACCATATAGCAAGACAGGAGGCACCAGGACTCTAAAGACTTGGACCTTCATCCTTTTGCAGATATCGGGAACGCCACACACCCCTTTCCAGCGACCTCATGACCCCCCATGGGCTTCCAATCCATCTACTGACTTCATAGGAAGAGTCACCAGAGACATGAATGTCACTGCCGAGGTAAGTAAACCTCTCGATGAGGTTGACTCTCTATGCAGACAGACACACTGCTGACGGCCGTGCCTAAGAGGTCATTAAAGGCCTGGCTCTTGGTTTTTATCAGGACACTCACAAGCCCAGACACTCAGACTCCTCACTCAGTCTCTCGAGCGCCCCAATCATAGCCTCCATTGACTTCGTGAAGATCACAGCATCGTCAGCAAAGTCAAGATCCATGAATTTTTTCTTCACCAACAGATGCCCCACAGCCGCTGGACCCCACGACTCTGCCCAACACACAGTCCATACAAGCATTGAACAGAGTAGGAGCAGAACAGACCCCTGAAGAACCCTAGAACAGTCACAGCACCGGTGTACTGGCCGGCCATGATATCCAACAACCTAGAGGGGATCCCGCGAACCCTCAGGATGTCCCACAGGGCAGCTCGATCAACTGAGTCGAACACTTTACAAAAATCGACAAAGGCTGCCGATATTAGCATTTGTGTATATGTTTGTATATAAAAAAATAATATTTACTTGTAAACTGTATGATGTGGAAAGTGTGGCTTGAATGTTGTCTTCTCTCTCTCTCTCTCTGTCTCTCCAGGTGGGTTCAGACAGTCATGGAAAACTCGTCTGTCGCCTCTGCCTCTTCTGAAGCTGGCAGCTCTCGCTCACAGGAGATTGAGGAGCTGGAGCGATTCATTGACAGCTATATACTTGAGTATCAGGTCCAGGGGATTTTGGCAGACAAAGTAGAGGCGGATGGAGAGTGTGCCAAGACAGAGCCTGATGTTCTGAAGGTTATTTCTTTTATCTTGTTTATTTTTATACACCAGTTTTATGATTCATTTGGGATGAACAGTTGATAGCTTCTTTTGTGTAATTTGGCACACCTGGCAGCTTCGTTGTGTAATATACAGTTCAACGCAAAGGATTGGACACCTCTGGCCAAATTGCATAATGTGATGAGATCTGTAATAAAAAAACTAGTAAATACAACTTCACCAGGAAACCACCTACAATGACATTTGAATGTGGCTTATGCAAAAGCACCCTTTCAGTGAGGTCTCAGGATTCAGGACTCGTGAGGTCATCAGTCTGGGATGACTTCGCTCTTTAGGTGTTTGTCTGGTCAAGAGTCGCCATTAGGAACTGTCAGCTGAAGACATTTTCACAGCCTAATAAATTATTTGACTCTTGACACATTGTGCAGCTCTTAACAACCATGGGCTCTTCTGAGCAACTGACTTCTTCTTCTTCTTCTTTCGGCTTGTCCTGTTAGGTGTTGCCACAGCAGATCACATCCTGTTCCATATCTTCCTGACCTTGTCATCTAGTTTCATCACACCCATCACCTGCATGTCTTCTCTCACCACATCCATAAACCTTCTCTTAGGCCTTCCTCTTTTCCTCTTCCCTGGCAGCTCTATCCTTAGCACCCTTCACCCACTATACCCAGCATCTCTCCTCTGCACATGTTCAAACCAATGCAATCTCGCCTCTCTGACTTTGTCTCCCAACTGTCCAACCTGAGCTGACCCTCTAATGTCCTCATTTCTAATCCTGTCAATTCTCGTCACACCCAACGCAAATCTTAGCATCTTTAACTCTGCCACCTCAGCTCTGTCTCCAGCTTTCTGGTCAGTGCCACCGTCTCCAGCCCATATAACATAGCTGGTCTCACTACCATCCTGTTGACCTTCCCTGTCACTCTTGCTGATACCCGTCTATCACAAATCACTCCTGACACTCTTCTCCACCCACTCCACCCTGCCTGCACTCTCTTTTTCACCTCTCTTCCATAATCCCCATTACTCTGTATTGTTGATCCCATTTATTTAAACTCATCCACCTTCGCCAACTCTACTCCCTGCATCCTCACCATTCCTCTGACCTCCCTCTCATTCACACACATGTATTCTGTCTTGTTCCTACTGACCTTCATTCCTCTGCTCTCTTGAACAGATCTCCACCTCTCCAAGGTCTCCTCAACCTGCTCCCTACTCTCGCTACAGATCACAGTGTCATCAGCAAACATCACAGTCCACGGGGACTCCTGTCTAATCTCGTCTGTCAACCTGTCCATCACCATTGCAAATAAGAAAGGGCTCAGAGCCGATCCCTGATGTAATTCCACCTCTGTCCCACCTACTGCAGACCTCACCACTGTCACATGTCCCTCATACATATCCTATACAACTCTTACGTACTTCTCTGCCACTCCTGACTTCCTCATACAATACCCCAACTCCTCTCGAGGCCCCCTGTCATATGCTTTCTCCAGGTCCACAAAGACGCAATGCAACTCCTTCTGGCCTTCTCTAAACTTCTCCATCAACATCTTCAGAGCAAACATTGCATCTGTGGTTCTGGGTCTAAAAATTAAACTAATTGAGGCCTACAAAGCAATTGAAGACTATAAAAAAATAGCAAAGCACGTCCAGCTAGTAGTCTTAAAGAAATGGGGGAACTGTGGAGGTCAAGACAAGATGAGATCTTCAAGACTAAGAGAACTGACAGATAGATCAGCTCATTTACTGTGCAAGGAGGCAAAGCAAACCTCCCCCATTTAGCCACATGGTGTTATGGCTGGGAGTCCCAATAAGCACTTCCAAAAATGCCCACTTGTAGTGGAAATCCAGTGGATAAACCACAGATAGATACACAAAGGGCCATGTAGAATCTCTATAAAATATAAGATTATTTCTACACAAAAATGCTCTTCAACAACAAGGAAACTCCATGGATTTGCCCAAAGCAATAAGTCAATGCAATGCAACCAAAGTGCCATAACAGAAAGCCAAAATGGAGCACATCAAAATCCAAAAGTCTCAATAAATGTCGAAGATCTCACCAATCCCTAGTGCATTGAATTGATCTGCCAGGAACTGTGGGAGAACCTCCGGTTTTCTAGGGCAGAGTGTAGTGATGGATAGGTGGCCCCGCCTTTTTAGTGACCACCTGCAAATCACATGAAACATAAAACAGGCAAAGTCGCTGCAGCAGATAATTAACAAAAGTGACGTTAACATAAACAAATGGACACAAAACCTTTAGTTGAACCCCAGACAGGAGAAGAACCCAGGCTGAAATGTAACACACATGGAACCTGCAGTCAGTTTTAGCCGAGAAAGGAGTGGTGGTGCACTTCTCTTTTGCTTAGTGTTACCGATACGGACATGGGCTTCATGGAAGAGCCATCACCTGCAATCCCATCTTGAAAACCAACATTGGCAGAAGACAACAGGCACCTTGGGACCAACCAGGTGCTGCTGGTCAGACAAAGTTCAAGTCAGACTCCTTGGTTTGGAGAAGAATTGGAGGATTAAAATAAAGAAAAGGTTGCCAACTCTTAAGTATGGCGTGGATCCATTATGCTTTGGGGTATAAATGAAAGTGCGGAAATCAAATCCGCAGATAAGGGGAGTTCTACTCTACCGTGTTTTTGAAGAAATAACCGACTTGAAAAATACCAAACTTATTGTTTTAACGACATTTGTAACAATTCATTTTAGCACCTCACTAACCGCATTTTTTTTCATCAGTGTTTAAAAAAAAAAAAAAAAGTTTAGCCTTCTTTGCTTTTTATTGTTTGTAGAATGTAACTCCTACCTTTTACAAAAGATTAAACTATTGATGTATTTGCATTTGATGACTGAAATTTTTGTTTTTTGATTTCTTCCGTTTTGAGATTTGATGCATGCAGAACAATTTATTTAAATAAATTTATTCGATAGTTACAAATGTAGCCCTCCCATTGTTGAACTGGCACGTTACTTATGTCACAGGGTGAAATTTCAGTGGTGGGATCCAAATTAAACACATCCCAATGAATTTTATTACCAACTAGCCATGCCCTGCGACTCGCATATTAGTGAAAGAGGACATTGAGGAGGGCCCTGCCCGGCTCCCCTCTCCTGACATCACGCCTTACCCTCCCCTCGGCCCACAGTCTCTGTCTCGGATTAGCGTGAATATATCACTCCTGCAAGTAAACTACAATTCTTAGTGCGATGAGAGAAGTTGCAAAATCAACCAGAATATTCAAGCAAATTCTAGAAAAACACGCGATCTGAATCTGTTAATCAGCTAAGCGGATGTAAGGTACACAGCCCAAGGCTGGTGTGTGAGTGAGGAGGGCGCCGCCCTCATCCCCTTGGCCCGCTGCATGTCTGTCGGATTCGCCTAAATAAATCGGTACCGCTAGCGAAATGTGATACATAGTGCAATGAGAGAAGTCGCAAAATCAACCAGAATGTTCAAGCAAATTATAGAAAAAGAAAAACCCGCTCTAAATCCCTCACGTAGTTCTCTTGTGAAAAGCAGACAGACAGACAGACAGACATTGGATTTTATATATATAGAGATAGGTCCAATGAAATTATTATACAGGGAGATTCACTCGAAAGACGCCTCGAATATTCTGTTGGAACTCCTTTTAGGATGAAGCAATCTGAACCAAACAAATCCGCTCTATACCTTGACGCCTATGTAATCGATTGCATTACATGCGATGCTGGAAGTGGTTTCCGTTTTCTGCCAGACACATTTTGACGCGGCTCTCCATGTTCCTGAACATATCGACAAACGTCTTGGGGGTAATAGCAACAATTTCACATTGGATGTTTGCCTTCAAATCTTCCACAGTGCGAGGATTGTTCCGATAGACTTTTCCTTTGAGCATACCCCACAGGAAGAAGTCTGGTGGTGTCAGATCCGGTGACCATGGTGGCCAAAGCCCCTTTGAAATGACCCTGTTGCGGAAGAAGGACTCAAGGACTCAATTTCTGCTCCTTGCCGAGGTGCGACATGTTGCTCCATCTTACTGGAAGTAACAATCCATTAACTCAAGATCATCCAGTTGATTCTGACATTGTTTAAACAAATTGGTGACCCAATAGGTTTGCACCATGAAGACGCGCTGCTCAATACTGTACACCACTGTCCTGATGAGAAGTTGAGTGACTGAGTGAAGGGGTACAGCCGGTATGCACCCAGAAGTTGCAAACGGAGGGTAAAAGTCACGACGGCTGTCCGGCGCCTACCTCATCACTCCAACACAGGGGCATCCTTGCTTACTCTGTATACTGAGGAGCACATTGCAGCACATTGTTTTGTTCAGATTGCTTCATCCTAGCGAGAGTTATTACAGAATATTCGGGGTCTCTTTCGAGTGAATCTCCCTGTATTTATCCATCCATCCATTCATTATGCAGCCCGCTATATCCTAACACAGGGCCATGGGGGTCTGCTGGAGCAACCCCAGCCAGCACAGGGCAGAAGGCAGGAACAAATCCTGGGCAGGGTGCCAGCCCACCACAGGGCACACACACACACACACACCAAGCACACATTAGGGACAATTTAGAATTGCCAATGCACCTGACCTGCATGTCTTTGGACTGTGGGAGGAAACCCATGGAGACACTGGGAGAACATGCAAACTCCATGCAGGGAGGACCCGGGAAGCGAACCTCCTTACTGCGAGGCGGTAGCGCTACTACTGCACCACCGTGCCGCCCTCCCCGTATTTATACCTGCTGTTATTCTGTTATAAACACTCACCCTTTTGTTAATTACACAGCCTCTTTCTTTTTATGCACATATGTACATAGCACTTATTAGTATGCAACCAGCACACAATCATGGATATGAAAAAAAAGAAATAAAACACATTTATTATTAAACACACAGCACAGGTCTCAGTTATAGCACAGTCAATGTTCACACATGAAAATCGATAATGAAAAAAAAAATGTACATAAATGAAAAAGAAATCATTGGCGTGCTTACTTGGAGCTCATATGTAGTACATAAATCCACAGGCACTTACGGCCTCCTTTTAGAGCTTTTTTACATCTGCAATCAAACACAGGAATCTCACAGCTCCGTCTTGGAAACGCCGGTAGCTTCATCTTGATGTGGGGTGAATTTGAGTTCCGTTTTTCGCGTTTCTTTTAGCTACCAGATTTCCACAAAGTAGGCCTCCAATGCTTCGTCTGTCTCCATCACTCTTGTTTTCCTTTTTCAAAGCCGAGCTCCTTTTTTCATCCATGTTCCAATGCCTCCTTCACGTTTAACATTGACATAAAAAAAAGAACAAACTTTTCTTCTCTTTTTTTTTTCCCCCAACGGTAGCTCTCACTGTCTCTCCTCGACCTTGGTACAAGTTTACTTTACCCTGTGTTTTTTTTTTCTCTGTATTTTTTACAGTCTCATTTAATATCCTACCCCACTGTCCTGCCTCCATGCCATCTTCCTCTCTCCTCCCCCTCTCTCAAAAACAACGAATCTCATTGGAGAAGTAATGGCACACTATACTTTGATTGATAGTAAAGCGCACCAATCACATTTCACTTTGTTATTGCTTTACCCAAAGGGAGAAAAGAAAAAAAAATTGTCACTGAAGCTAACTACTAACTTTAATTAATTATATCCAACTAATGGAGTGCTAGACGTTATCGTTTATATAAACGTCTACGTGTGGAAGTGTGTGTGTCCGTTTGCCCGGCCCGGAAGTGAGAGGTGAAGTCAGGGTAAGACCTCTGCCTCCGAGGAAACAGAAACTAACTTAGCCGCTAATAGCACAAGCAAAGCCGGCACATCGGCAAACCAAAACCTATGACGAAAGAGACGCTCGCTTGTCCGCTAATACACAAGCGAGGTGAGCACATCGGCAAAACAGTTTACCTATTACTTTTCCTCCTGCTGCTAATACACAAGTGAGGCGAGCACGTCGGCAAAATGAAACCTCTGAAGAAAGAGACTCGCTTCGCTGCTAATACAGAAGCGAGGCGAGCACATCGGCGAAACGGTATCCCTACTACTTTTCCTTCTGCCGTTAATACACAAGCGAAGCGATTACATCGGCAAAACGAAACATCGGAAGAAAGAGTCACTCACTTAGCTGCTAATACAGAAGCGAGGTGAGCAAATTGGAAAACGGTATCCCTATTACTTATCCTCCTGCTGCTAATACACAAGTGAGGCGAGTACGTCAGCAAAACAAAACCTCCGACGAAAGAGACACTTGCTTAGCCGCTAATACAGAAGCGAGGCGAGAACATCGCAAAACGGTATCCCTATTACTTATCTTCCTGCTGCTAATACACAAGCGAGGCGAGCACGTCAGCAAAACAAAACCTCTGACGAAAGAGACACTTGTTTAGCTGGTAATACAGAAGCGAGGCGAGCACATCGGCAAAACGGTATCCCTACTACTTTTTCTCCTGCTGCTAATATACAAGCGAGGCGAGCATGTCGGCAAAATTAAAAATCTGAAGAAAGAGTCACTCACTTCGCTGCTAATACAGAAGCGAGGCGAGCACATCGGAAAATGGTATCCATATTACTTATCCTCCTGCTGCTAATACACAAGCGAAGCGAGCACGTCGGCAAAACGAAACCTCTGACGAAAGAGACACTTGCTTAGCCGCTAATACAGAAGCGAGGCGAGAACATCGCAAAATGGTATCCCTATTACTTATCCTCCAGCTGCTAATACACAAGCGAAGCTGGCACATCGGCAAAACGAAACATCCGAAGAAAGAGACACTCACTTAGCAACTAATACAAAAGCGAGGCGAGCACATCGGCAAAACAGTATCCCTTTTACTTTTCCTTCTGCCGCCAATACACAAGCGAGGCGAGCACGTCGGCAAAACTAAAAATCCGAAGAACGAGTCACTCGCTTAGCTGCTAATACAGAAGCAAGGCGAGCAAATTGGAAAACGGTATAGCTTTTACTTTTTCTCCCGCTGCTAATACACAAGCGGGGCGAGCACATCGGCAAAACGAAACCTCTTAGGAGAGAGATGCCCAGAGCAGTTCCTTTCAATTACCTGAAATCTCTACATTTCAATTTTTTGACATTTTCTTTTTTTTGCTAAGGACTTGTCTGTCTAACTTCTACCGGAGTTCGATGACCATCACCATAAGAGGTGGAAGGAAAGTGACGTGAAGTAATATACAGTGTAAAAAGAAAGAAGAACACTCATAAAGGGCTCGGGCACCTTCAAGCAAACCCTGTATATTGTGGAACAAAATAACAAAACACGATATAACGTGTTACGTGAGGAACGTCTTCAAAGACACAAGTCTAATATTAGACTGGTGAAAGATGGCAGTGACACTGGAAGGGGCGAGTCCAGAAGCCCTAGTACAGTAAGTGATGTCATATGGCCGCGGATTAGTTCATTTACAAATCTGCAGGGGGAAGGAGAGGAGAAGCGTTATAGGGCAGTGCCAACCTGTGGTTTGGGGTGGAATTACAAGTTAACAAGCACTGAATATGACGACAATCACATTCAGTAGATAGGCCCAACAATTTTCAATTTCTAACATACATTTTTAACATATTGCTTATTTCTGATTCTTTTTTTTTTGTTGTTTTTTTAGTGGACCGAGAGCTGCAGTGAACAGCTTGAGCAGAACTGGGGTTCCCCAAGAGGAAAGGACTGCGTGAAACCAAACAATCATGTGAGTAGAAATACATGCCCTAAATTTATTTTCTTTGATGACTGAAAAGGCTAAAAACAGGAGGACTATGTGGAGTGGTGTTTTTTCCTTCCCACATTTGTAGTAACATAGACTCAAATCAGAAACAAAGTAGGTGCTCACTTTGTAAAGTGCTTGTCGAATGATTTTACTCTTGTTATTATGGCTTTGATAAATTCAAGGCTAATGCAAGGTGGTGAACAGAAAACACAAATCTGCCTTTGGGAAAGGGAATAAGTCAATGAAGCACATACAGACACGGACTAATTTGTTGGTACCCCTCCACAAAAAAGAAGAAACCACAATTCTCTCTGAAGGAACTTGAAATTAACAAAAGTAATTGGCCCCTATTATTGGCTTTAGAGTTTTGATGCAACAGAATATTTCAAATAAGACCACAAATGAAAATGATATGGGCAAAACTGACGGGACCCTTCACCTAAAATATTTGGTTGCGCGACCTATACAGTTTGCAGTCACTCCAAACAAGCGATTCCTGGAGTTCTCCCTGAGACTTCTGCACCTGTGCACGTTTGGCCCACTCATACTGCTCCAGCAGGGTCAGGTTTGCAGGGGCGTTTCTCAAAAATGCATGTTTCAGTTCTTTCCGTAGATGTTCCATATGATTCCCTTATATTTTTGAAGGGGATATATGGCATTGGATAACCTATTTTAATTCATTATGATCAGACTTTGTTGAGGTTTATAGCTTTCTTTTTTCTTTTATTAATCTGACGTTACTATAATTTTTAATCTGCCTTTGATTCTTTAGACCAGGGGTCGTCAACTCCGGTCCTAGAGGACCACCATGGCTGCAGGTTTTCATTCTAACCCTTTTCTTAATGAGTGACCTGTTTTTGCTGCTAATTAACTTTTTTTGAACTAATTTTAATTGAGTTGCTCTTGAAGACTCAGACCCCTTAATTGTTTCTTTTTCCTTAATTAGCAGTCAAACAATAATGAGATACAAAATGAGCCAAAACTACTGGTGTCCATCATACAATATCTGAAAATAAAGAAAGATGAAGGTCTCAGAAATGTTGATCTGCTCAGGTCCTCAAAATATTTTAACGGTGCTCTTAGAAAAGAGAAAATCAACAATTTCAGAAATGTCTGCTAATGCACAACGAGAGCAGCAACAAGCCATTGAATTAAAGAATGGTTTTAATTAACGACAAGAATCTGCACCTCATTAAGCAGCTGGTTGGAGTGAAATTGGTTGGAGTTTGAGGCCATGACTTAGTTCAGGGTTCTCAAACTCCAGCCCTGGAGGGCGCAGTGGCTGAAGGTTTTCATCCTAACCATCTTCTTAATTAGTCACCAGTTTTTGCTGCTTCTTTTAATTAACTTGACTCAGGCCCCTTAGTTGTTTCTTTTTCCTTAATTAGCAGCAAACAATAATGAGACACAAAATGAGCCGCCACATGACCAGCTCACCTGTGCCCGTCGCACAATATCTGAAAATAAAGGTGATGGTCTCAGTAAGGTTGATCTCTCAACTCACCAAAACACTTTGATGATGTCCATCCATCCATTATCCAACCCGCTGAATCCAAACACAGGGTCATGGGGGTCTGCTGGAGCCAATCCCAGTCAACACAGGGCACATGGCAGGAACCAATCTCGGGCAGGGTGCCAACCCACTGCAGGCCACACACAAACACACCCAATTTAGAATCGCCAGTCCTGCATGTCTTTGGACTGTGGGAGGAAACCCACACAGACACGGGGAGAACATGCAAACTCCATGCAGGGAGGACCCGGGAAGCGAACCCGGGTCTCCCAACTGCAAGGCAGCAGCACTACCACTGCGCCACCGTGCCGCCCCACTTTGATGATGTTCTTATGAAAAACAGAAAATCAACAGTTTTGGAAATGTCAGCTGTGGCAGAACGAGAGCAACAACAAGCCGTGGAATTAAATAACGAGTTTAATTAACAGCAAGAACTAGCTTCTCATTAAGAAACTAGTTGGAGTTTGAAGCCCCAGTTTAGCTGGTCATCTGTTGGCTCGTTTCACGTCTCATTTCTGTTTGCAGGGGCGGCTCTAGGCTCGTGGCGGCCCTGGGCAGCGAAAGAATCAATGGCCCCTACGCCCGCCAATGTCAATATGGTATCTTATGCACGGCGGATGGCCACGTCTGTTGCGGACACTGCATAGCTGCCTCGTGCTCATGACACAAGTGTTTAACTTATGATAAAGTTCAGGATTGCCCCTTCCTGTGACGCAATGAAAGCCTCCTGAGCCGCCTTTCTCTTTCATTTCAAATAACCAGATTCGTGTACTCAAAATCTCTTCATTTTGCTTAGAATGGTTATGCAAATGTCTTGTGTCCCCTATCCGACCAGATATTCACTATGACTATTGCGCTAACACTAATACTTTATTAAAACTAGGTGAAACATTAACTTGTAAGACGACTCGCCCACTTGCACTAGCTTCGCTTCAGCCGTCACCTGTGTCGTTATTTTCTCTTTCTGTTTTATATTCAGTATATATTGGCGTGGCAGCCCCTGGGATTTGGCGGCCCTGTGCAGGTGCACAGTTTGCACATGCCTAAGGCCGCCCCTGCTGTTTGGTTGTATTTTAATGAGGAAACAAATCAATTCAGAGGACTGAATCCTTCTACCAGGGCCGTTAAAATGTGAATTAGCAGTGAAAACAGGTCACTGATTAGGAAAAGGGTCTGAATGAAACCCTGTAGCCGATGCGGCCCTCCAGGCCTGGAGTTCGACACCCGTGACTTAGTTGGTCTTCTGTTGGCTCCCTCACTTCACATTTCATTTCTGTTTGGGTGCCACTTAAGGAAAGAAATGAAGCACTTCAGGGTAACAAATCTTAAGAAAAGCAATTCAATTAAAATGAATTCAGAAGAAGTTAATTAGCAACACAAACAGGGCACTCATTAAAAGAAGGGTTAGAATGAAAACCTGCAGCCACGGTGGTCCTCCAGGACTGGAGTTGGCGACCCCTGCTTTAGACCTCTGCCGTAAGGTTCATTTGGGCTTAAATTCCCCATAAACTGGTGCTGGATTTTATGGCTTTTGGAAAATTAGTGAATGAGTGAGTAAGAGAGTGAAGAGGAAAATTGGGATTAAGTTTAATTTACTCCTACATTACATTTTGTAGATAGTCTGGGGAAAAAGGTCAGTGCAGTCATACATACCTCGCAGATGGGATTTGATTCACCCCAAACACCAAGCAGAAGTCTCCATCCTTTAATAGTAAATCACATACTTTAATAGTATCCTAGGAAACACAACAACAACATTTATTTCTATAGCACGTTTTCATACAAATGATGTAGTTAAGTGCTTTACAGGATGAAGAAACAAAAAAGAAAAAAATATAAAAATAATATTAGGCTTTACTAATTAAAAAAGAATAAAGTAAAGTCTAATGGCCAGGGAGGACAGAAAAAAACAAAAACAACTCCAGAGGGCTGGAGAAAAAAACAAAATCTGCAGGGGTTTGTGAGGGCACAAGACCACCTGCCCCAGCCCCTTACTGGGCATTCTACCTAACATTAATGATGTCAATCAGTCCTCATGGTTTTCTGGGTTCACATGGAAGAACTTGATGATGGTCGTGTGGACCTCTGGCCTTTAATCCATCAATGTAGGGACTGCATGGTGCCCTGATTGGCAGGTGATGGCACAGATCGACAATACAGACAACTGGATAAAGAGCAGCAGAGAAAGTTGGGGTTAGTACAGATTTCGGAGTAAGCCTATAACTTCACCAGTCACTATCTTGTAGTACTTGGATGGGTGACCAGCCACAAACCAAGCTTTCCTGGTTGGAGGAGGTGTTTGTGAGGCCAACATTATGGAATCCATTCCCAGATGGGTTTATCCGTTCCTGTGAATTCAGGAATCCCACATGTCACTCCCAGGGATGTCACAGTGCACTGGCATCCTACATGTGAACAGTTTTAGAACGACCGACACTTATTTTTAATAAAACTACTGCAATATGTTGACACCAATAAAAGACTAACCTTATCTACAAGCAGTTCATGCTGTCATATAAGTACATGTATCTAGGTAGTTGCGGTAATAAGAGCGTAGAAAGCACAACGTGTCCAGCGTGCATTCATGCAGATGAGAGCACACCTTCATACAGAAGTAGGTGGCACAGTCATCAGACACTGATACACTTGTTCTAAACAATGCCAGCGCTTGCCATTGCTGTGAAACACCGCCTTTTCAGCTTTTACTGATGCATCCAGTTTCTTGTCATCATTCTGTGATGGCAAGTTTCTTGG
This sequence comes from Polypterus bichir lapradei, assembly GCA_026402145.1. Lineage (NCBI taxonomy): Eukaryota > Metazoa > Chordata > Cladistia > Polypteriformes > Polypteridae > Polypterus > Polypterus bichir. The sequence continues at coordinate 94,056,687 of JANRMT010062837.1, forward strand.
CACAGATAATGCGGATGCAACAGAGTGACGCATTGCAATTTTAAGTTGCTGTTCAAAGCGGTCAACAGCACAGACGTCAATGAACTGTGCCCCGTCCTGGCATTCGTGAGCTGCAGAGTGCAGACACCTCCCAGTCCACTGAGCCGGGAGACTGACTGCTGCTGGTCTGTTGTTGAATGAATTAATGAGCAACACACTACACCGTGGGCCAAAAAACCATGCCACTTAATTATTTTCAACTATAACTCTGTTATTTCTTGATCGATTTTTATACTTTTACACGCTATATATGCGAGCTTGGCCGTTCCCGTTCACCCGGGAATTCCAGCAGTTTCATTCCCGGGAATGAAAAATGTCCGGGAATGGATTCCCTAGCCAACATGAAGCACCTATCTTGTCATATCCTTTTTATCAATAACATATGCAAGTGACAAAGGAACCAGAAGTTCTCCCTCTAGCTTGTTTCCTTTTACGCTTGTGTGTATTCATCGTGCGCTATGTGGTTTAATAAAATACTCAGAAGGAAACTGAAGTTAAAGTGAAGATCTGAAAATTACCTGTCCGTTTCAGGCTTTATTAGAAAGGAAAAATAATCTACAATTCTAGGATGACTTGACTTCAAGTTCAAGCAAGCACTTTATTGTCATTGTGTAACACAACAAAATGACTTTTTGTGCATTTAAAGAAAAGTCAAATAATTCCAAATATATCGTATACAATGTTAAGTGATCAAGTAACCACAGCAAATTATTATTGCTCAAAGTACAGCAGCATAAGTTGTTATTGCACCTGCTACTGAATAGTACATTACATATTCTATATTATAATACATTAGTATATTGCACATTACCAATATAGCTTATTGCACATGTTCTGTTAAAAATGATCTCAGACTGAGGAGATTCAGAGTTCAGAAAGTTTATGGCAGATGGGAAAAAGTTATTTTTTTAGTCTGTTTGTGTGTACACGGATTGACCTAAAGAGTCTTCCTGACATGAGGAGCTCAAACAAAGAATTTCCAGGATGAGTTTTGTCCTTGAGAATGTTTTTGGCCCTTCTCACACAGCGAGTCTTATACGAGAGTTCGAGTGATGGCAGTTCTGTCCCAGTAATGGCCTCTGCTGTTTTTACGACCCGCTGCAGGGCTTCTTTAGCAGCCTTGGTGCAGCTGTCATACCAGAGTTCAAACACCAAGAAGTCATGATATTAAGTAAGACCTGTTATTGGGTAGTGCCTTGCAGTTAGGAGACCCGGGTTCGGTTCCCAGGTCCTCCCTGCATGGAGTTTGCATGTTCTCCCCGTGTTTCGGCGTGGGTTTCCTACGGGTACTCTGGTTTCCTCCCACAGTCCAAAGACATGCAGGTTAGGTGCATTGGCGATCCTAAATTGTCCCTAGTGTGTGGGTGTGAGTGTGTGTGTGAGTGTGTGCCCTGTGGTGGGCTGGCGTACTGCCCGGGGTTTGTTTCCTGCCTTGCACCCTGTGTTGGCTTGGATTGGCTCCAGCAGACCCCCGTGACCCTGTAGTTAGGATATAGTGGGTTGGATAATGGATGGATGGATGCTATTGGGAAGGGTTTGTTTTCTAGTTAAGCAACTGGGTTGGAACAAAAACCTGCAGCCACTCCGTCCCTTCAGGACCGCCATTGATCTCCCTTGCTGTAGACCACACCACAAATCACCTCCATTCAAAGATATATGCTTTGCTGAACAGCCAGTGGTGAGCTACAAACCCACGTTCTCTGGCTCAGAAGCGAGCACTTTTGGTGTTAGCTGAATGGAGAGCTCCATCAATGTTCTGAATATTATGTTTCCTGGTGACGTATGCTGATCTCTTTCTGCATTCCATTTGACATGGGAAGTCAGAATTTCTGTGTTCCTAGTCAAAATTTTCAATTGAAATGCCCCCTTAAGCCAGATTCCATACTCGGAGACTCAGGGTTGGTCCATCAAGTCCGAGTTTGTCTGACTTCAGATTAAGACGTCAATCCAAAATGGCGATGTACACCGCAAACTTTAGTGGAAGCTGTAGTATCATACTGTTTGTTAGCACTTCTGTTTGTTTGTGTCTCATTAAATCAGTGGTACACAAAATACTGCCCACCTTCTACCTGTGGATGACCTGGTTCAGTGTTCAGGTACTGAAAATTCAACATAATGTGTGTTATCAACTGCGCTACCATCAGTCCTGTGTCACGCCAACAGTAAAGCATCCTGAGACCATTCAACAGTGGGCTCACTCAGAATTTTGCCTAAGAACACAGCCAGGAATAAAGAATGGGACCAAAACATCCTCTGAGAGCAACATCTTCCAACCATCCAAGAACAGTTTGGTGACCCACAATGCTTTTTCCAGCATGATGGAGCACCGGGCCATAAGGCAAAAGTGAGAACTAAGTGGCTCAGTGAACAAAACATCAAAATTCTGGGGTCCATGGCCAGGAAACTCCCCAGACCTTTAATTCCAATGAGAACTTGTAGTCAGTCCTCAAACAAAAACCCACCAAGTCTGACAAACTCCAAGCATTGATGATGCAAGAATGGGCTGCCATCAGTCAGGATTTGGCCAAGAAGTTGATTGCCAGCCTGCCAGGGTGAATTGCAGAGGTCTTGAAAAAGATAGAAGGGCCAACACTGCATGTATGGACGCTGTGCATAAACTGAATGTAATTGTCAATAAAAGCCTTTGAAACTTATGAAGTGCTTGTAGTTATACTTCAGTATACCAGAGAAACATCTGACAGAAAGATCTAAAAACACCGAAGCAGCCAACTTTGTGAAAGCCAACACTTGGGTCATTCTCAAAACTTTTGGCCATGACTGTACTTTTGCATATTGACCTTGTGCCAAATGTAATGACACTCTTTCTTGAGTGTCATTAGCCGCGCTGTCATGGCTGCCTCGACGTCCTGAATTGATTCAAAACGTTTACTTTTCATTTTGACTTTGGGGAAGAGCCAGAATTCTCACAGTGCCAGATCCAGTGAAATAAAGTGGATGAGGACACACTGCAATATTTTTATCGGATAGAAATTTCCATACCAGAAGTGATGTGTGACACGGAATATTGTCGTGATGGACACGTTTTCCCATTTCTCAGGTCATTTTCTATGCACATTGTTTCTTAAATGCCCTAATACAGGGGTGCCCAATGCGTTGATCGCGATCGACCGGTAGATCGCAAAGGCAGTGCAGGTAGATTGCGTTGCATTCAAAAAAAAAAAATAATTTTTAACGTTAGTCAATCATATACAGTATCCTCCCTATGGCATTTGCCACTTGATTGACATACATGGCGGCCTGTCTGAGATCTCTTTTCTTCTGTCGTCCGCACGCACGATCAAATGCGCGAGCTACTACAAAACTCCAGCTATCTTAGTGATCTAGTTAACCTTCCAATTTATATCGACTAACGAAGGGATTTAAAAAAATTTGTTTGGGGAGGGTATAGACTGGATGTGGAATTGGAAGAGGATTTTTTTCTCTCACAATGTCACAATCGAAGTGCGTTTGTCTGATCTGTCAATCTATCATTGCTATTCCAAAGAAGGAAAATGTGGAAAGGCACTTTCGAGCTGTTCATAAAAACTACGAAACTGATGTCCTTCCAAAAAGCGATCTGAGGAAGAAAAAGTAGAGGGAACTAAAATCGCAGTTAATTGGTTCACGACCAAATTGGTTTACGGCCGGAGTTTTGGAATGAATTATGGTCGTGAACCGAGGTTCCACTGTATGTGCTCATAAATTAAATATCAATTTCAAGGAATCAGACAGTATAGTATGTTTGCCCCCAATATTATAGAGGGTTGTATATTTCAATGTTATTATTTTTTTTTTTAAATCTCTGTTCTCGGTGAAAACATGACCTTAAAAGTTTTACTTAGTAATTACTACAAAATACTAGGGTTGGGCAAAAATAGGTTTACAGTGGCCAGCAATTTGAGCACTGTGTCTTTGTGACATTCTTCTAAGTTAATATTAAGCTATTATGATAATCATAACCCGCATGTCTCTTTCCATACAAACAACTGTAAACCTACTTTTGCCCACCCCTTTGCAAAAAATACATTATGTTAGTAAAATATAGAAAAGAAAGTACAGTTGAGCCTCGGTTTGCGAGTAACTTGGTTTACGAGTGTTTTGCAAGACAAGCTAAATTTTTTAATAAATTTTGACTTGATAAACGAGCGATGTCTTGCAATACGAGTAGTATGGATACACTTTGTCTGCTGAGCGTCATGTGATCACAAATGAGCTGATGGTTCTCCTCTCTCTCGCGCGTCTCTCTCCTTATCTCTCTCGCTCGTGGGCGCGTCTCTCTCTCTCCTTATCTCTCTCGCTCGCGTGCTCGTCTCTCTCTCTCTCCTTATCTCGCTCGCTCGTGCGTGCGTCTCTCCCTCTCTCTCTTCTCTTGAGGGTAATCGTCTCCTATTCTCTGTCTGAGTTTGCATGTCTCACTCATATACTCAACATCCGTACGAGCGTATACTGTTTACTACAGCATTGTGACTGTGTGCGTGTGTGTGCGCTGTGAAGTGCGAGTCCCTGTCTTGCGCCCCAAAACACGAAGCTGAGTCTCAGTACTTTAACAACACCAGCTTTATTCAGCTTGAAACAGCAACAGCGCTGTCATTTATTGTAGCGGGATCTTTATAATGTTCCTTGTATCACCCATCGATGGCAGGCGCTTATAGCATGTCTGCGATCTTTTTGGATACGCTTATACAGTGAACTGCTACATCGCTGGGAAACTGCGATTGCTTTGGGACGCTCTTCCGCGTGTCGTCCCGTTGGGTGGAATTCCACAAGAGTTTAGAAACTCACTCACATCAGCCATGATTCTTTTTAAAGGTAAAGTGCAGGTTAATTTGTTTCATGTATTTTTACTTTATATTTTGTATTAACCATTTTTATATGAATAGTTTTTGGTTGTGGAACGAATCATCTGAGTTTCCATTATTTCTTATGGGGAAATTCACTTTGATATACGAGTGCTTTGGACCGCAAGCACGTTTCCGGAACGAATTACGCTCGCAAACCGAGGTTCCACTGTATAGTGTTTGCTTGTTCTATTCCTTTTAACACACCACACAAATTTGAATATTATTATAATGGGACATCAAACTCATGCTAAAATTGAATACATTACAACATGGTTTGAATAGAGACAAGAGTTTTATGCCCGGCAGGGACGACCTTTCTGTGTATGTGCCAGGGGAGCAAGCATGGGCTGCACAGTACCTCCCTCCGACCACTTGGTGGCAGCCCCCCTGGGTGACTGTTGTGCCTCAGATACCCGCAGGGCTCCATGGGAGATGGAGTTCTCCATAGCCCTGTTGGGATCTGGGTCTGGCCGCCAGGGGGTGCTGCAGCTGTTACTCCTGAGCCCTTATGGGCAGTGTTTTCACCACACCCGGAAGTGCAGCTGGAACTCGTCAATCAAGCACCTGGAGCACTTCCGGGAGAACTATAAAAGGGGCCAGCAGCCACCACTTTGGGAGCCTGAATCGGGAGGAGTGGTGGTGGAGGAGGCCAGTGTGTTTTGTGTAGTGCTTGAGGTGTTTTTTGGGACTGTGTACTACCTGTGGGACACGGGGAAGACGTGCCCATAGGTGAAGAAAAATAAGTTTATTTGGGTTTTATACTTGCCTCTGGTGTCATTCTGTGTCGGGTCGGCATGTATATAGCGCCTTTGTTACACCAGGTATGAGGATTGTTTGCATCACTGACCCAGACGACCTGTCTACAGACCCACATTGCATGGGAAAACTCTTTGTTGGTCAGTTGTCATATCCAAAGATCTTGACCATACATTGTTCTTCTCTCTTGTTAAATGAATCTTAGCCTAAAGAGGTCTATTAATTTTTTACATTTAAAGATTTTCCAATGTTGGTATTTTTCCTAGTGTGTATATAAACACAGGGAACTCCTGTTTCTGTATTACATCTTTGCCTGAAGAAGTGGCCCGAGTTGCCTCGAAAGCCTGCATATTGTAATCTGTTCAGTTAGCCAATAAAAGGGGTCATTTTGCTTGACTTTTCACTACATTCATAATGGCTAACAAGGTACGACACGCTAGTACTAACAAACTGTAGAAATTATTATGCCCCCCCCCCACCCAATACAATCACGTAAATGTATTTTTTAATTGAATTACTTATTGTTTTAGGGCCACACGGTGGCGCAGTGGTAGCGCTGCTGCCTCGCAGTAAGTAGACCAGAGTTCCTGTTCCGGGTCCTCCCTGTGTGGAGTTTGCATGTTCTCCTCGTGTCTGTGTGGGTTTCCTTCCACAGTCCAAAGACATGCAGGTTACAGTCATGGTTGAAATTATCGGCACCCCTGGAATTTTCCCAGAAAATGCACCATTTCTCCCAGAAAATTGTTGCAATTCCAAATGTTTTGGTATGCATGTTTATTTCCTTTCTGTGCATTGGAACAACACAAAAAAACAGAGAAAAACAGCCAAATCTGACATCATGTCACACAGAACTCAAAAACCGGGCCGGACAAAATTATTGGCACCTTTTCCAAATTGTGGGTAATTCGTTTTATTTCAAGCATATGATGCTCGTTTGAACTCACCTGTGGCAAGAAACAGGTGCTGGCAATATAGCAATCACACCTGAAGCCAGTTAAAATGGAGAAAAGTTGACTCAACCTTTCTGTCGTGTGTCTGAGTGGGCCACACTAAACATGGAGAACAGAAAGAAGAGCAGAGAATTGTCTGAGGACTTGAGAACAAAAATTGTGGAAAAATATCAACAATCTCAAGGCTACAAGTCCATCTCCAGAGATCTTCATGTTCCCTTGTCCACTGTGCGCAACATAATCAAGAAGTTCACAACATATGGCACTGTAGCTAATCTCCCTGGACGTGGACAGAAGAGAAAAACTGATAAAAGACTGCAACGAAGGATAGTCCGAATGGTGGATAAACAGCCCAATCAACTTCAAAACATATTCAAGCTGTTCTGCAGACTCAGGGTGCAACAGTGTCAGCTCGAACTATCCGTCGACATCTGAACGAAATGAAACGCTATGGCAGGAGAGCCAGGAGGACCCCACTGCTGATACAGAAACATAAAAAAGCCAGAATGGAGTTTGCCAAAATGTACTTGAGGAAGCAAAAATCCTTCCGGGTGAACATCTTGTGGACAGATGAGACCAAGGTAGAGCTTTTTGGTAAAGCTCATCATTCTACTGTTTACAGAAAACGGAATGAGGCCTACGAAGAAAAGAACAGAGTAACTACAGTCAAACATGGTGGAGGTTGTAAGATGTTTTGGGGATGTTTTGCTGCCTCTGGCACTGGATATCTTGACTGTGTGTGAGGAATCATGAAATCTGAAGACTACCAAAAGATATTGGGGCACAATGTCAGAAAGCTGGGTCTGCGTCAGAGGTCATGGGTGTTCCAGCGGGACAATGACCCCAAACATACCTCTAAAAGCACCCAGAAATGGTTGAAGACAAAGCGCTGGAGAGTTCTGAAGTGGCCAGCAATGAGTCCGGATCTAAATCCGATTGAACACTTATGGAGAGATCTCAAAATTGCTGTTGGGAGAAGGCGCCCTTCAAATCTGAGAGACCTTGAGCAGTTTGCAAAAGAAGAGCGGTCGGAAATTCCAGTTGAGAGGTGGAACGAGCTTGTTGATGGTTATAAGAAGCGCTTGATTTCAGTTATTTTTTTCTAAAGGGCGTGCAACCAAATATTAAGTTGAGGGTGCCAGTAATTTTGTCCAGCCCGGTTTTTGAGTTTTGTGTGACATGATGTCAGATTTGGCTTTTTTCTCTGTTTTTTTGTGTTGTTCCAATGCACATAAAGGAAATAAACGTGTATACCAAAACATCTGTAATTGCAACAATTTCCTGGGAGAAATGGTACACTTTCTGGGAACATTCCGGGGTGCCGATAATTTCAGCCATGACTGTAGGTGCATTGGTGATCCTAAATTGTCCCTAGTGTGTGCTTGGTGTGCGTGTGCACCCTGCAGTGGGCTGGCGCCCTACCTGGGGATTTGTTCCTACCTTGTGCCCTGTTTTGGCTGGGAATGGCTCCAGCAGACCCCTGTGACCCTGTGTTAGGATATAGCAGGTTGGAAAATGACTGACTGACTTAGTGATTTGTTCAGGGCTTACAGTCTTAAAACAGTAAATTATGTATGAAACAAGAAAAATTGTGTGTGTTTTCACATGTGTTGCCCAGTCTGAGAACACACACGCAGAGGAAAGTGAGAAGCATTGCCTTTGGCTGTGCATTAGTTGGCCTTTGCTGCCCCCTGCCATCTGTTTTCTGTTTTGCTGTTTGCTGTCCCGGTAGCTCCTAAGCAGTGGCAGTGTGCGCAGGCGTATCTCCGTCTTATTCCATGCTTTCTATTTCGCTTCCTCTCGCCTTCTGTCTTTATATACACATGACAGAATGCCGGACCACCGTGCTGATCTCTTTCTCTAATCCCATCCTGATGATTTCGGCCGTTCCTTCAGACTCCTCCAGCAGACTGGAGTTTATTTTGCTTTACCTGTGCTGACTGCTAAAAATGGCTCATCTAAGGATCCGCTGGGTAAGCTTGCATTTTTCCTGCACTCATGGAGTTCTCTTTTTTTTCCCCCAAAGGTTTAGATTCAAGCCACGGTCCCATGGGCTATGCGTTGTCTTTTGGCAGCTTTGTGTCAGTAGTGATAACTCAGCAGATTTACGACCGACAGGCACTGTTTATTGAGGGCCTCGCTGCTGCTCTTAGCATTCATTTCTGCAGGAGCCGTAGTGCATATACAAGGATTTGCCGGAGATAATGAGTCATCCAGTAGTGCAAGTTACACCCTTGGCCTTTTCATTTAATCCTCTTAGTGAAAATGGCACTTGACATTTAGTTCTTTTGCTTGAGCAGTGCTGACAAACAGTGGATGTATGTTGTTCCTTTTGTCTTCAGGACTAATAAAAACAGCAATTCTAACATGCAAGGACAATTAAATGTTTCCCATGAAGATACTGAGATTCAGAATTCAGTGATCTGCTGATTTCCTGTTTTAATCTGAGCCTTTTTATATAATTTATATAAGTGTGGCAGCATTGCTGCTAAGTAATTAATGCTGCTGCCTCATACGTAGCTCCGGAGTCCTCAGCTCAAATTTTGGCCCTGGCACTGACGGTGTGCATTCTGCACATTCTACCTTTCTACTGGTACTTTGGTTTTCATTGAGCAAGTGACATAGTATGGAGACGTAGGATTTGAACACATCTCACAACATCTTCCAGTGCAATACTCTACCTCCACGAAATAACAAAGGGTGAGGCCTTCCAAAATAGGGATCACCCCAAGGCAAACCTGACCTCAGGAAAATGGGAGGCTTAAAGCCTGACTAGGCCTAAAAAAATGGAGATCAAGCTTTTAAGTTAAATAACAAAAAAAAAAAAAAAAAAAAAAATAGAACCTCAACATGTCTGACCAGAAAGGGGAACCATTAAAATTCTGGCTGGAGCAGAGACACAAAATGCTTGTAAAAGAATATTTGTTAATGAAAAGAACAAAAAAGGAGTCATCAAAGGTAATCCTAGCAAACAAAGTTCAAGACACACACTGCAAGGATATTCAAGTTCCAGAGTAGAAAAACAACATCAAAAAACAAAATTAAAAAAAAAAAAAAAAAAAATATCACAAAGAGAATACAATGAAACTCACCAACACCAGAGCGCAGTTGAATGAACCGCACTGGACTGCAGTTCCCACAAAGCATACAATTAGTCAGTCAGTCAGTCATTATCCAACCCGCTATATCCTAACACAGGGTCACGGGGGGTCTGCTGGAGCCAATCCCAGCCAGCACAGGGTGCAAGGCAGGAACAAACCCCGGGCAGGGCGCCAGCCCACCACAGGGCACACACACCAAGCACACACTAAGCACACACTAGGGACAATTTAGGATCGCCAATGCACCTAACCTGAATGTCTTTGGTCTGTGGGAGGAAACCCACGCAGTCACGGGGAGAACATGCAAACTCCACGCAGGGAGGACCCGGAAAGCGAACCCAGGTCTCCTTACTGCGAGGCAGCAGTGCCACCACTGTGCCATCGTGTCGCCCGTAAGCATACAATTATTCAACTTAAAATTATATATCAAGCGCTTCTGTCTCGTTTAAAATTGTCCAAAATGTTTCCAGTTCAAAATCCAACCTGTGAACACTGCAGTCAAGTTCCAGCCTCACTGGGTCACATGTTTTGGGCGCAAGCACCAAATTAACATCATTCCTGACCAAAATTTTTAAATGCCTGTCAGAGAGCCTTGGGGTCACAATCCCTCCTAATCCATTAACAGCTGTGTTTGGTGTACCTCCAGATGGGCTTAAAGTGGAGAAGGACAAATAAACTGTAATTGCCTTTAATACACTATTGGCACATAGACTTATCTCTCTCAACTGGAAGAATCCTAACTCTCCTGTTTTAAGTCAGTGGGTAACTGATGTTATAGACTATTTGAAAGTGGAAGAAATCAAATTCTCACTTAGAGGATCTGTGCAGAACTTTTTTTAAAACCTGGCAGGATCTCATCAATTACATTCTAGAATAAGCATTTAAATTGAGTAAGCAGATTCTCTCTCCTCTTCTTTATTCTATTTATTTTTATTCATTTATTGATTTATCTATTTACTTAGTTGTACTATGCCCTGCCTAGCCCTGTTTCTCATGGGTGAGGGTTAATTTGTTTCTAACCTACCCTAACCCTAACCCTAACCTAGTTTTGTTAAACTTGACTTGCTTGTATGGAGTGTTATTTGATTTTAATAAAAAGCTAATAAAAGGCTTTGCACCTAATAAAGGGACACAAACTTGTTTTCCTAAGTTTCTTTAAGTCGCTCAAATCATAAAGTTATGTAAGCAACAGGTTATGTGTATATCTTTGAACCAACCAGATGTCCTATTGGGGTCATGACCTGTCTCAAAAATGGGATTAAATAGGGCTCACCCCAAGGCAAACCTAAAAGTAAAAAATAAATAAATAAATAAATAAATAAATAAATAAAAAATAGAACCTCAACATGTCTCACCAGAGTGGGAACCATTAAAACTCTAGCTGGAGCAGAGGCAAGCCCCACAAAATTTTTATAAATGAATATTTATTAACAAAAAGAACAAAACAGGAGTCGTCGAAGGCAATCCGAGCAAACAAAGTTCAAGACACACTCAATGAGGATGTTTGAGTTCCAGATAAAATAAAATAACAAAAGAAAATAACATCAAAATCGGAAATCTCAAAGCGAGCACAATACAATCCACCAACACCAGAGCGCAGTTGAATGAACCGCACTGGACTGCAGTTCCCAGCTTGTCTTTCTAGGACTGGGGGGGCGGACCCTTAACTGTGATTAACAGGTGGCCCCACCTCTTGGCGTCTGCCTACAAAATACAAGAAACTTGAGACACACATAGAAATGAAATAATAAAAGATAATACATAACATAATAAAAAATGTATATAATTAGAATGTTTCCATCAGTCAGTATCCAACCCGCTATATCCTAACACAGAGTCATCGGGGGTCTGCTGAAGCCAATCCTAACCAACACAGGGCGCAAGGCAGGAACAAATCCCGGGCAGGTGCCAGCCCACCGCAGGGCACACACACACACACACACACACACCCAGCACACACTAGGGACAATTTAGGATCACCAATGCACCTCACCTGCATGTCTTTGGACTATGGGAGGAAACCTACGCAGACACGGGGAGAACATGCAAAGTCCAAGCAGGGAGGATCCGGGATGCGAATCCAGGTCTCCTTACTGTGAGGCAGCAGCGCTACCACTGCGCCACCGTGTCACCCATGTTTCCATCATGTTACATTTAAGTAGAATATTGAACAGAAAGTTGATTCAAATGTAACAAATTATATGGTTTATTTGTGTATACAATTTTGTTATTAATGATTTTTGCCTTCACGATTTGGCTCTGACGTTCTCAATTTTTAACCCTCACTTTGCCTTGACTTGCTACTGTGCCCCACTCCTGTTTTCAGATCTGACTTCCCTTTGGCGGATAGTGCAGTTATGTAGTTATTAATTAAAGTTGAAGTGACGTTAACAGCCCAGCAGTACCACAGCGTAGAAAATCACACTAGCCATCACAAGAGTTGTAGAAGATGTGAAGGAAGTCACTTCCCATGTTAAAGGAACACAGTCTCCTAAGGAAAAGAGTCTACTCTGCCATTTCTTTTATAGTTTTTCTGTGTTACAAGACCAGTCCAGCCTTTCATTAATGTGAACTGCTCAAGTACCAAGTGGACCACCTCTACATCCACTCCCTGAATAGTGACTGGACACAGAGGCTGTTTTGTGCAGTGAAAGTCAATGCACAGTTCTTTGGTTTTGCTGATGTTAAGATGCAGACAATTCCCTTTGCAAGTCAAGTCAAGTTGGGGAGCATGTATTGGTACACATGTTGCCGCACCCACCACACGACAAAACAGCTTGGGATCCCGGTTGGCAACCCCCCCAGGCAGAAAGTGTTGTCTAGTCCCACCCTCCGGAAATGACCCTCTATTTTCCACAGGCAGGTGTTACCCCTGTGTAGGTGACCCCTTGGCCTGGTCCAGCCACTTGGGTCCCCAACAATGAGGGTCCTGTTAGCTGGATCACCCTCGGGGAAACGCACCACATGGCCATAGTGCCGTAACTGGCGCTCCCTCACAATGCATGTCGTGTGCCTCATACGGGACTCCATGCTCAACACAAAGTCAAACCAACGGTACCCAAGGATTTTCCGGAGAGACACAGTACCAAAGGAGTCCAGTCTTTATCCCAGGTCACTGGACAACGTCCATGTCTCGCAACCATATAGCAAAACAGGAAGCACCAGGACTCTAAAGACTTGGACCTTCGTCTTTTTGCAGATATGGGGAGCGCCACACACCCCTTTCCAGTGACCTCATGACCCCCCATGCTCTCCAATCTGTCTACCGACTTATTAGGAAGAGTCACCAGAGTCACATGAATGTCACTGCCAAGGTAAGTAAACCTCTCAACGCGGTCAACACTCTCTCCGCAAACAGACACACTGCTGATGGCTGTGCCCAAGAGCTCATTAAAGGCCTTTTGCATCCAGAAACAAAGTTCTCCCCCTGACTCCTCTCCTCTGTCTCATCCCCTTCATCAATACACCCCATAAGTGCAGAATCATTTGAGAATTTCTGCAACTGACATGACCTGCTGTTATACTGTATATATAGTCTGAGGTGTACCGAGTGAAGAGAATGGCAGACAGGCCTGTTCCTTTATGGTGCTTCAGTGTCGCTCACACAGTCCCTGAGTCTCACAAACTGTGGTCTGCCTGACATGATAGCCCATCATCCAGGACACCACAGGCTCATCCACCGGCAGATCTCTGCACTTACCTCTTAACAGCAGTATAGCAAAGGGAAAAACCGAGTAAAAATTGAACACATGGACATATGCTTTGTACTTTGCACTCCAAGTTTTTAAAAAGTTAATAAGTGTAAGTAAGAATTGTTGCATTAACTCTTTTAGGGCGGATGTCGACTTTTGTCAACAGGAGAGGTTGAGGGCGATAATTAACGGTAAATGGTGACCAGACCCGCCGTTATGTGTTAGTTCGAATCTCTGTGCTAGAAGGAAAGTCAGCTTTGTTGAGTTATCCGAGATTCCCTGCGCTTGCATGAGTAGCGAAGAGCAAACAATGACCAAAAAAATGGCATCGATATCTAGCGAGAGATCAAAGCAAAATCCTCCATGAACAATGTTTTGCATATTATCTCTGAATTGATGCAAGTGATCTGGAGATCAAGATTGAAAACGAAAGTGAGGTACCGGCATTAGCTGATCGTGTGCCCCACCGATGACGCACCTATGGCAACGTTCACCTGGGAGGACCGCCACTTACGATGACACAGTGTACAAACCCGATTGCATTGCACTGCAACCATGACCTTCGTTGCCGCCCCTGCCTCGTGAAGACAGCTTGGCAGCCAGCCGGCCACGCATTTCTGCCAACCGTCATGCCACCCATGACTGGCTCAAGCCACAAGAGATAGCGAAATGCCAGTCACAGCTCACAGCAGCAGCTGTTTTATGTTGATTTGTTTCTGTGAAAATATTGCATTGTGTGCTTTTAAGAAAACTGATTTTTTTAGAAAAAAATATTCAGCCCTCAAAGATTTAAGATGTGATCCTGTAATTTAAAATGAATGTCTGGATGAAAAGAGTGCATTAAGTGTGAAACCAGAGTTTACCTGCAGAGCTTGTTTCTCATCAGTCTGATGTTAGCCTGTCGATTCTTTCATTGAAAATCAATGTGCTTTTATTCCGAGATTTGCATTTGCATTTATTGTTTAATGTTTAGGTGCCAGAACTCCGCTTGTCTGTCAGTGTACTTTCAAAGTGCCTTTTTTTGTACTGTAAGATATCCTGCTGTTTCTATTCCTTTCATATTGCCTATGAAGAAATCACTCTTACGTTTTGTGTTTGTGTGTGTGTTTTCTTTAATAGGAGGAGTGGGATTACAGTAGCAATGGGAGTACTGGATCAAGACCTAGCTCGGACTCCAGACCTGGATCTGGCTCAAGGTCTGGGAGTCGAGGAAGAACTAACCATCATAAGAATTCCAGGAAGGTAATGCATTTTAAGCATAAACAAATCCTAAACTTTGACACGTAATGAAACATTAATTCAGTATTCCGGGCATCTTGCATTGGGCTTTTGATTGGAAATGTCATGTTTTAGCCATTAGCCTTGTTGTCAACAGTTAAACTTGGCACCTCTCACATAACTGCTCAGTGAGTGGAAATGGATCACCGACTGTTTACGCCAATTGCTATTCAATATGCATGTGTAGTTCCGTTTTACAAAAACAGTATAACAGTTTAAACTTATAGATACAAAAAATGTGCCAGTTTTCACAGATTTGTAAGAAACTGTATGGTGTGCATTAATTGCTAAAGGTTTAAGCAAGCAAATCTAAGGTAATGCCATCACTCACAACGTCAAGTCCTTCCTTAATCCACTATAGTTAACCTTACATGCATCTTTTTGCCGTTATAAAAATAAAAAGTCATAACTGTTTAGAAATGGAAAGTTGATTTGTTTCACCACTTATAGGCACTTTACTACCACAGGGCCTTTTGTTTGTAGCAACCAACAATCGACCCAGGGCCAATGGTACTTAAAGTCATATGAAAAAGTAACAACCCCTCTTAGCCTGCATAATAATTGACTATACTCACCTAAAGGATTATTAGGAACACCTGTTCAATTTCTCATTAATGCAATTATCTAATCAACCAATCACATGGCAGTTGCTTCAATGCATTTAGGGGTGTGGTCCTGGTCAAGACAATCTCCTGAACTCCAAACTGAATGTCAGAATGGGAAAGAAAGGTGATTTAAGCAATTTTGAGCGTGGCATGGTTGTTGGTGCCAGACGGGCCGGTCTGAGTATTTCACAATCTGCTCAGTTACTGGGATTTTCACGCACAACCATTTCTAGGGTTTACAAAGAATGGTGTGAAAAGGGAAAAACATCCAGTATGCGGCAGTCCTGTGGGCGAAAATGCCTTGTTGATGCTAGAGGTCAGAGGAGAATGGGCCGACTGATTCAAGCTGACAGAAGAGCAACTTTGACTGAAATAACCACTCGTTACAACCGAGGTATGCAGCAAAGCATTTGTGAAGCCACAACACGCACAACCTTGAGGCGGATGGGCTACAACAGCAGAAGACCCCACCGGGTACCACTCATCTCCACTACAAATAGGAAAAAGAGGCTACAATTTGCACGAGCTCAATTGGACAGTTGAAGACTGGAAAAATGTTGCCTGGTCTGATGAGTCTCGATTTCTGTTGAGACATTCAAATGGTAGAGTCAGAATTTGGCGTAAACAGAATGAGAACATGGATCCATCATGCCTTGTTACCACTGTGCAGGCTGGTGGTGGTGGTGGTGTAATGGTGTGGGGGATGTTTTCTTGGCACACTTTAGGCCCCTTAGTGCCAATTGGGCATCGTTTAAATGCCACGGGCTACCTGAGCATTGTTTCTGACCATGTCCATCCCTTCATGACCACCATGTACCCATCCTCTGATGGCTGCTTCCAGCAGGATAATGCACCATGTCACAAAGCTCGAATCATTTCAAATTGGTTTCTTGAACATGACAATGAGTTCACTGTACTAAAATGGCCCCCACATTCACCAGATCTCAACCCAATAGAGCATCTTTGGGATGTGGTGGAACGGGAGCTTCGTGCCCTGGATGTGCATCCCACAAATCTCCATCAACTGCAAGATGCTATCCTATCAATATGGGCCAACATTTCTAAAGAATGCTTTCAGCACCTTGTTGAATCAATGCCACGTAGAATTAAGGCAGTTCTGAAGGCGAAAGGGGGTCAAACACCGTATTAGTGTGGTGTTCCTAATAATCCTTTAGGTGAGTGTATACTTTCAACAAAAAAGATAACAGTGGTATGTCTTTCATTTCATAGGAGTACTGGGGTGTGTTCTGAACAAAGATTTTTAGTGAAGCCGTATTTAGTTGTATGAAATTAAATCAAATGTGAAAAACTGGCTTTGCACAAATGTGGGTCCCCTTGTCATTTTGCTGCTTTGAATGCCTGTCACTGCTCAATGCTGATTACTTGCAACACCAAATTGGTTGGATTCGCTCGTTAAGCCTTCATAGACAGGAGTGTCCAATCATGAGTGATAAAAGGTATTTAAGGAGGTCAGTTGCAAGTTGTGCTTCCTTCCCTTTGACTCTCCTGTGAAGAGTGACAGACAGCATGGGATCCTCAAAGCAACTCTCAAAAGATCTGAAAACAAAGATTGTCCAGTCTCCTGGTTTAGGGGAAGGCTACAAAAAGCCATCTCAGAGGTTTAAACTGTCAGTTTCAACTGTAAGGAATGGAATCAGGAAATGGAAGACCACAGGCACAGTTGCTATTAAACCCAGCAGGTCTGGCAGGCCAAGAAAAATACAGGAGCGGCATATGCGCAGGATTGTGAGAATGTTTACAGACAACCCACAGATCACCTCCAAAGACCTGCAAGAACATCTCGCTGCAGATGGTGTATCTGTACATCGTTCTACAATTCAGCGCAATTTGCACAAAGAACATCTGTATGGCAGGGTGATGAGAAAGAAGCCCTTTCTGCACTCACGCCACAAACAGAGTCGCTTGTCGTATGCCAATGCTCATTTAGACAAGCCAGATGCATTTTGGAACAAAGTGCTTTGGACTGATGAGACAAAAAATGAGTTATTTGGTCATAACAAAAAGCGATTTGCATGGCAGAAGAAGAACACCGCATTCCAAGGAAAACACCTGCTTCCTACTGTCAAATTTGGTGGAGGTTCCATCATGCTGTGGGGCTGTGTGGCTAGTTCAGGGACTGGGGCCCTTGTTAAAGTCGAGGGTCAGATGAATTCAACCCAATATCAACAAATTCTTTAAGATAATGTTCAAGCATCAGTCACAAAGTTGAAGTTACACAGGGGTTGGATATTCCAACAAGACAATGACCCAAAACACAGTTTTGAAATCTACAAAGGCATTCATGCAGAGGGAGAAGTACAATGTTCTGGAATGGCCGTCACAGTCCCCTGACTTGAATATCATCGAAAATCTATGGGATGATTTGAAGCAGGCTGTCCATGCTTGGCAGCCATCTAAATGAACTGAACTGGAGAAATGTTGTATGGAAGAATGGTCAACAATACCTCCATCCAGAATCCAGACACTCATCAAAGGCTATAGGGGGCATCTAGACGCTGTTATATTTGCAAAAGGAGGCTCAACTAGACCAGAGGGTGTGTTCCAACTACAGTAGGATCACACTCCTCAGCCTCCCTGGAAAAGTCTATTCAGGGGGTCCTGGAGAGGAGGGTGTGTCAGATAGTCGAACCTCGGATTCAGGAGGAACAGTGTAGTTTTCGTCCTAGTTGCGGAACAGTGAGGAGCTGAGCCGAAAGGCAAAGCTCTCAATTTACCAGTCGATCTACGTTCCTAACCTCACCTATGGTCATGAGCTATGGGTAGTGACCAAAAGAACAAGATTGTGAATACAAGCGGCTGAAATGAGTTTCCTCCGCAGGGTTTCTAGGCTTTCCCTTAAAGATAGGGTGAGTAGGTCAGTCATCTGGGAGGAAGGAGCTCAGAGTAGAGCCACTGCTCCTCCGCATCGAGAGGAGTCTGGTGAGTTGGAGGGTGAGAAGGTCAGTCATCTGGGAGGAGCTCAGAGTAGAGCCACTGCTCCTCCACGTCGAGAGGAGTCATATGAGGTGGCTCGGGCATCTAATCAGGATGCCTCCTGGATGCCTCCCTGGTGAGGTGTTCCGGGCACGTCTAACAAGGAGGAGGCCCCGGGGAAGACACAGGACATGCTGGAGGGAATATGTCTCTCGGCTGGCCTGGGAGCGCCTTGGAATTCCCCTGGAAGAGCTAGAAGAAGTGGCCAGGGAGAGGGAAGTCTGGGCATCTCTGCTCAAGCTGCTGCCCCCACAACCCGATCTCAGATAAGTGGAAGAGGATGGATGGATGGAAGGCTCAACTAAGTATTGATGTAATATCTCTATTGGGATGCCCAAATTTATGCACCTGTCTAATTTTGTTATGATACATATTGCATATTTTCCGTTAATCCAATTATCTTAATGTCACTGCTGAAATACTACTGTTTCCATAAGGCATATCATATATTAAATGGAAGTTGCTACTTTGAAAGCTCAGCCAATGATAAACCAAAATCCAAAGAATTAAGAGGGGGTTCCCAAACTTTTTCATATGACTGTATCTTCACACTGACGTTTTTATATAACATCTGTTCAATGCCACTAGATGGCAGCATAATACCACAAAATTCTACTCTGGGTCCACTTCCATCAGTACGGACACCGTGGACTTGACGTCAGCCAGCAATGTAAGCTGTGGATTCAGTTTCTTCAGTATTACGTGTTGAAAAGAAGCTACAGTTCCAGTAAACTGCACAGTAGAGAATTCTCTAAATTTAAAGCCGACTTGTGGGTACTGCAATTCTTAAAATAAAATCATCTGACAGATGTATGCACCCCAGAGGCCATGTGTTATTTATTATGTGCTCTCTTTGGGATTTCTGCCCTCCTTCTTCTTCTTTCTTGCTTTTCATTTTGTTCCTTTAAAAAGGTTCTTATGGTAGGGTTAGGTTAGATAAACATAATTATCCCGGAGGGAAAATTGCTTGGAGTCGTAATGTGCAAACATGTAAGACTGTTCCACAGAAGTAAAGCAAGATTAGAAATGATTTACAATCAGAACACACAGACACATCTTTTATTCTTATACATTGCAATCAGAAGACCCACAGATATTAGATGAGAATAGGTCAACTTTATAAATCAAAGCAACAACACAACATTTATTTCTAGAGCACATTGTCATACAAATAATGCAGTTCAAAGTGCTTTACATGAAGAAGAAAGAGAAAAAAAGACAAAATAAATAAGAAAATAGAATTAGGGAAGACTAGTTAACATAGCATAAAAGTTAGGTCCGATGGCCAGGGAGGACAGAAAAAACAAAAAAAAAAAACTCCAGTCGGTTGGAGAAAAAATAAAACCTGCACAAGACCACCTAGCCCCCTCTAGGCATTCTACTGGACATAAATGACCTCAATCAGTCCTCATGGTATTCAGGGTTCTCATGGAAGAACTTGATGATGATGGTCATGTGGACTTCTGCCCTTTAATCCATCAATGGAGGGACATCACGGTGCTTTGATCAGGTGGTGGGGGCTCAGATCAGCACCACAGAAAAACCAGATAAAGAACAGAAGAGGAAGTAGGGGTTAGTACGGATTGTGGTGCCACCATGAATTATAATGATAATTAAGTGAATATACAGAGCATCAGGATTAAACTCAGATGAAGCTATGAGAAAGCCATGTTAAAGTAATGTGTTTTCAGTGGTGTTTTAAAGTGCTCCACCGTATTAACCTGGCGAATTTCTATTGGTCAGCTATTCCAGATTTTAGGTGCATAACAGCAGAAGGCTGCAGTGGGCTGCTGCCCTGCCCGGGGTTTGTTTCCTGCCTTGTGCCTTGTGTTGGCTGGGATTGGCTCCAGCAGACCCCCTTGACCCTGTAGTTAGGATATAGCGGGTTGGATAATGGATGGATAACAGCAGAAGGTCAACTCACCACTTCTTTTAATTTTAGCTCTTGGAATTCTAAGTAGACATGCATTTGGAGATCTAAGGTTACAATATGGAGTGTAAGGTGAAAGACATTCTGAAATATAAGATGGAGGAGAGATTATTTAAGGCTTTGTAAACCATCAGTAGTATTTTAAAGTCAATTCTAAATGACACAGGTAACCAGTGTAGTGACATCAGAACCGGAAAGATGTGCTCGGATTTTGTTTTCCTAGTTAAGATTCTAGCAGCTCCATTCTGCACTAGTTGCAAACGATTGTTGGGTGGTCCTGGGAGGAGTGCGTTACAGTAATCTAGCTGACTGAAAACGAAAGCGTGAACTAATTTTTCGGCATCTTGTAAAGTTATAAGGGGTTTAATGTTTGCTATATTTCTTAAATTAAAAAATGCTGTCCTGGTAATCTGATTAATATGCAATTTAAAATTTAGGTCAGAGTCAATAATTACCCCTAAATTCTTTACCTTTGTCTTGATGTTTAAGTCTAATGGATCAAGTTTATTTCTAATATCCTCATTATATTGTGAATTTCCCCTCGGGATTAATAAAGTATCTATCTATCTATCTATCTATCTATCTATCTATCTATCTATCTATCTATCTATCTATCTATCTATCTATGTTCCAATCACTAAGTTTTCTGATTTCTCTATGATTTTCACCATGAAAAAAATGAGCTGAAACAAGCACTTTGTAATTTTTTACAACACCCAGAATCATTACAGTGTTCAGTCAGCCCATTAAGGTGCACATCTTGTGGATAACGGAGAAAAATGGAAGTTTTATCCTGTCTTTTCACAAAGCCAGAAGAATTTTGATCTTTCCCCATATACCATATATTCTATCTGTCGAAAACTGGAGATTGAAATTTTTGATGACTCTAAAGCTTTCAATCCTCCCCCATTATGGTGTGGGGGAACAAAGCAAAAAATGGTGACCAACCCAGCACAATTATTTTTTTATTGATAACTGAAAACAATATTTATACCCTATATACTCATGTATAAGTCAGGTCTTGAAACCCGAAAAATCGATCATACAGTAATCCTTCCTCGATCGTGGGGGTTGTGTTCCAGAACCCCCCTGCGATAGATGAAAATCCGTGAAGTAGAAACCATATGTTTGTATGGTTATTTTTATATATTTTAAGCCCTTATAAACTCTCCCACACTGTTAACATTATTAGAGCCCTCTAGACATGAAATAACACCCTTTAGTCAAAAGGTTAAACTGTGCTCCATGACAAGACAGAGATGACAGTTCTTTCTCACAATTAAAAGAATGCAAATATATCTTCTCTTCAAAGGAATGTGTGTCAGGAGCAGAGAATGTCAGAGAGAGAGAGAGCAAGTGAGAAAAGCAAACAATCAAAAAATCAATACGTGCTTTTGGGCTTTTAAGTATGCTGAAGCACTGCGATAAATCGGCATTTTTTATAGGAGCGTCCGTATCCTCTAGGCAAACAGCCTCTGTGCAAACAGCCCCTCTGCTCACACCCCCTCCGTCAGGCGCAGAGAGAGAGTGTGAGAGAGACAGAGAAAAGCAAACAATCAAGTACCGCGCGGGAAGCATATCGTATATCATTGAGGAGTTTTAGTTAATACGTAATACGTGCTCTGATTGGGTAGCTTCTCAGCCATCCGCCAGTAGCGTCCCTTGTATGAAATCAACTGGGCAAACAAACTGAGGAAGCATGTACCATAAATTAAAAGACCCATTGTCCGCAGAAATCCGCGAACCAGCGAAAAATCCGTGATATATATTTAGATATGCTTACATTTAAGTGTGAAGCCGCGAAAGTCGAAGCGCGATATAGCGAGGGATCACTGTAAACCCTTACTTATAAACCCGTTCAAAAATACAACACTTAATTTTTTTTTTTCATCTTCTTGCCTTCTCCAGTCTTGCATCAGTTTCTCAGACACATAAAATTTTGTTGCAGCGGCGCAGTTACCAATTTCTTTCACTACTTCAACGATGTTTAATTTAAAACCAGCTTCATATTTTCTTCTGATTGAACGCTCCATCGTAGATAAGGGATGCTCTTACAATAAAGGTTTATGAGGGTGTGAGATACAAAAGACACAAAACAGAGCGAACGTTGCTTCGGAATAGTGTGGGTATTACCGTGTGGTCACGTAGGCGCGATATGTAGAACAAAAAGGCCATGTGCTCCGTGGTTACTCCCTCAGGTGGGCGTTAGCATATCATAATCGCTTGCACCAATAGTGTGAGATTTCCGCATTCGACTTATACGACCGACATTATAAAATATGAGAAATTATACGGTAAAATTAAGCCCGAACTTATCCACGAGTATATACGGTATGTGTCTAATAGGGTTTTTACGGAGGCTTTTCGGCTGTAGACGGTTCCTTATAATCAGAAACTCGCTGTCTGTCAGACCAGGTTAACACGAGCACCTCTGACCTTTGCAGTTCTAAATCGCCACCCCTACTTTGAGTGCTGCTTTCATGAAGCATTGGATTGGTTTCCACCCACCTTTAAGCACAATTCACTTATGGTTGTCTCAAACGTATATATGTTATATGTCTGGCTTCAGCAAGACCACATCGGTTATGACTATCCGGGATATCAAGGGACATGGAGTCAAGCCGGGCCAATACAGGAAGGGATTGCTGTTTTTGTTAGGGTTGGGAGGTCAGTATGGCTGGAGGACCTCTGGGTAAAACTGAATATTCTGTGAAAATTGAGAGCGGGCCAGTTGTGGTGATTTGGGGGTATAGTTAGACTCCCCACTTTCTTTCTCTCACAGATGGTGTTCAAGGGATGGCCCACTAGGAAAAGACCCTGGATATGCTTGCAGGGGGGATTATATCTGTCAGGCAGCCTGTGAGCATCTGGGAGTGGGGACGAAAGAAGTGATGATTTATTGCTCTCCATTCATTTCTGACATTTGAAGACTACATTGAGAAGACGTCAAGCAAAACCCACTTTTCAGCCCGTTTAGTGTTAGACCTAAGTGTCAGTTGGGTTGTAAAAACAGTGCTAAATGCATTAGTCCCGAGTGTCACTCAGGCAAAGGTACAGATGTGTCTCATGTATGACCCGAGAATTACTCGGGCTGTAAAATTGTTAATGTTGAGCTTTACCTGGGCACCGGTATAGGCATGGCTTGCGTAATCATCAGGCCTGAACGTTACCCAGGCAACAACGTAGATGCATCTTCTCTTAGATTTATAATTGCATCTCGTAAGAAATGCCACTCATCAGCAGTGATGACGAAGTGAATCAGTCTTCAGGCAGTGAAATTGAAATGGTCGGTGAAACCGAAAGCGACGCTTGTAGCACTCGCACATGTGCAGTGTGCTGTTCATATTATTATTATTATTATTATTATTACAGGGTGATTCTAATGGTTGGGGCCCCGAGTTAATGATGTTTTACTCACGTATTAATGAAGCTATAGAAGTTAAATAAATACAGTGTATACCTTGATAGATGTATAAATAATCCAATCACATTCGGTGTTGGAAATGGTTGCCTTCTTCTTGCAAACACAGATCGACACGGCGCTCTATATTGGCAAAGGTATCTGCAAGCATTGTAAGGGTAATGGGAGCAATTTCCTGTTCAGTGTTTCACCGACAGTCTTGACAGATGAACACCATACCTCACTTGTTCGTATATTTATCCAGGAATACTGTGATCTTTATTTCATTTGGATTGCTTCATTAGTAAGATAGTAATAACATCATAACTCGGGGTCCCACCCATTAGAATCACCCTGTATTATTATTAATCATTATTATTATTATTTGTATCATTATTATATACTGCTCAAAAAAATTTAAGGAACCCTTTGAAAACACATCGGATCTCAAAGGAAAAGAGAATCCTGCTGTATATCTGTACTGATGTGGTGATGCGTTAGGAACGAGAGGATGGAAATGAAAATGATCAACCTACAGAGGGCTGAATTCAAAGACACCCCGAAAATCAGAGGGAAAAAATGATGCAGCAGGCAGGCGAGTCCATTTTGCCGAAATTTCATTGCAGCAACTCTAAATCGTACTCAGTAGTTTGTATGTCCCCCCCCTGCCCAACATGCTTGTATGCATACCTGACAACGTCCTTATGAGACGACGGATGATCGCCTCCCAGATCTGGACCAGGACATCACTGAGCTCCTGGACACTCTGAGGTGTCGGATGGACCGAAACATAATGTCCCACCCAGAGGTGTTCTATTGGATTGAGGTCAGGTGAGTGAGCGTGGGGGTTAGTCAATGGTATCAGTTCCTTCATCCTCCAGGAACTGCCTGCATATGCTCGCCACGTGAGGCCGGCATTGTTGTTCACCAGAAGGAACCCAGGAGCCACTGCACCAGCATAGGGTCTGACAATGGGTCCAAGGATTTCATCCTGATACCTAATGGCAGTCAAGGATGTCGTTGTCTAGCCTGTAGAGGTCTGTGTGTCCCTCCATGGATATGCCTCCCCAGGCCATCACTGACCCACCACCAAACCGGTCATGCTGAGCGATGTTACAAGCAGCATAACGTTCTCCACAGCTTCTCCAGACCCTTTCACGTCTGTCACATGTGCTCAGGGTGAACCTGCACTCATCTGTGAAAAGCACAGAGCGCCAGTGGTGGACCTGCCAATTCTGGTATTCATTGGCAAATGCCAATCGAGCTCCATGGTGCCAGGTGGGCAGTGAGCACAGGGTCCACTAGAGGACATCAGGCTTCCCTCATGAAGTTTCTGATTGTTTGGTCAGAGACATTCACACCAGTGTCCTCCTAAAGGTCATTTTGTAGGCTCTGGCAGTGCTCATCCTGTTCCTCCTTGCCCAAAAGAGTAGATATGAGAGGCCCTGAGTAACTGCCTGTCTCCTGGAATCTCCTCCATGCTCTTGAGACTGTGCTGGAAGACACAGCAAACCTTCTTGCAATGGCACGTATTGATGTGCCATCCTGGAGAAGTTGGACCACCTGTGCCAGCTCTGTAGGTTCCAGGTATGGCATCATGATACCAGTTGTGACATTGACCGTAGCCAAATGGAAAACGAGTGACAAAACTGATGAGGAGGGAAAAATGTCAGTGGCCTCCACTTGTGAAACCATTCATTCCTGTTTTGGGGGCCATCTCATTGTTGCTTCTCTAGTGCCCCGTTTGTTAATTTCATTAACACTAAAGCAGCTGAAATTGATTAATAACCCCCTCTACTACTTAACTGACCAGATCAATAGCCCACAAATTTAATTGACTTGATGCTATGCTCTCATTAAAAAGGGTTCCTTTCATTTTTTGAGCAGGTTACTTCTGACTTTGTACTTTTAATGTTTTGAATGATTTACAATAGAAAGATGAGATTTAATAAAAATGTCATTTTTCAAGCCATGTTTTTTTGAGAAAAATGGTAGCGCTATAGAGGCTACACAAGTAGATGATTAAACTTGTATACAATAAATGTTTTTTAGGTGCATATTGCCTCTTTTAATCCAACTCTTTTCTTTCAGAATGATAACAGAGATGCTACTTTTGATATGCTCGGGACAGATATTTGGGCGGCCAATACTACCGGGTCTCATGGGTAAGTAATCTCTTGTGTTAAGTGTAAGGTGCTTGTCCTTTATTCTCTCCTGTTTGTTCCTGTGTTTCTTGGCTAGACGTGTCTTTTCATGGTGTTTCATCATTTGTCTTTCAATCTGATGCAGGTTTCCCTTGGCAGCCACCGTCTTTCAGCATCTGCGGTTAGTAGCCATCGCTTTCTATGGTCAGACTGTTTTGCCCGTGCTGATACTTGTTAGCTTCTACCTCCTCCATCGCTTCATGCGTGTTCACTAAAGCATTGTGCTTAATTCTCAGGCTCACACGTGGTGCTATGCACAGCAGCTTATGGCAATCTGGAAACATCTACTCGCTTGACTGCACGCTGCAGTGCCAGCCAGAATTCAACTCCATCCCTTACTCTGAGTGCTTTCATAAGGCCGGTGATCTATTGTGAATCAGTAAGAAGGGCTCCAGCATGAGTGCACGGCAGCATATCAAATCAAAAGTATACTGATCAAAAAAATGAAAGGAACCCTTTTTAATGAGAGTATAGCATCAAGTCAGTGAAACTTGTGGGCTATTGATCTGGTCAGTTAAGTAGCAGAGGGGCTTGTTAATCAGTTTCAGCTGTTTTGCTGTTAATGAGATTAACAACAGGGGCACTAGAGGGGCAACAACGAGACAACCTCCAAAACAGGAATGAATGGTTTAATAGGTGGAGGCCACTGACAATTTTGCCTCCTCATCAGTTTTGTCAGTCGTTTCACATTTGGCTACGCTCAGTGTCACTACTGGTAGCAAGAGGCGATTACCTGGACCCTACAGAGCTGGCACAGGTAGTCCAACTTCTCCTGGATGGCACATCATTATGTACCATTACCAGAAGGTTTGCTGTGTCTCCCAGCACAGTCTCGAGGGCATGGAGGAGATTCCCAGGAGACAGATAGGCAGTTCCTCTGGGAGAGCTGGACAGGGCCCCTCGTTGAAGGTCCTTAATCCATCAGTAGGACCCACTGGTATTTCTTCCTTTGGGCAAGGAGGAACAGGATGAGCACTGGCAGAGCCTAGAAAATGACCTCCAGCAGGCAGGCCGGCCACTGGTGTGAATGTCTCTGACCAAACAATCAGAAACAGACTTCATGAGGGTGGCCTGAGGGCCCAACGTCCTCTAGTGGGCAACGTGGAGCTCAATTGGCATTTGCCATAGAATACCAGAATTGGCAGGTCCACCATTGGCGCCTTGTGCTTTTCACGTGAAAGGGTCTGGAGAAGCCGCGGAGAACGTTATGCTGCCTGTAACATCGTTCAGCATGACTGGTTTGGATGGTGGGTCAGTGATGGTCTCTTCTGTCCATGAAGGGACTCACAGACCTCTACAGGCTAGACAATGGCACCTTGACTGCCATCAGGTATCGGGATGAAATCCTTGGACCCATTGTCAGACCCTATGCTGGTGCAGTGGCTCCTGGGTTCCTCCTGGTGCACCACAATGCCCGGCCTCATGTGGCGAGATGATGAAGGAATTGATACTATTAACTACCCCAAACTGCTCACTTGCCTGACCGCAATCCAGTAGAACAGCTCTGGGTGGGACATTACGTTTCGGTCCATCTGACGCCTCAGTCTGTCCAGGAGCTCAGTGATGCCCTGGTCCAGATCTGGGTGGTGATCCCCCCAGGGCACCATCCGGCATCTTATTTGGAGCATGTCCCCCCTGACATTGTCAGGTATGCATACAATCATGTTGGGGGCCATTCGAACTACTGAGTATGATTTGGAGTTGCTGCAATGAAATTTCGGCAAAATGGACTCGCCTGCTTGCCTGCCACCTCATTATTTCCCTTTGATTTTCGGGATGTCTTTGAATTCAGCCTTCTGTAGGTTGATCATTTTCATTTCCATCCAATGATGTGACATCATTTCGTTCCTAACAAATCACCATATCAGTCCAGATCAGTAGAGATAGTCAGCAGGATTTTTTTTCCCATTGAGAACACATCAGTTCCTTTAATTTTTTGAGCAGTTTATTTATGCAAATTAACACAATTTAATTCCACAGGTAAACTTCTAATACAATTCTTCTCTAGTCTATTGCTGTTCAGTACCCATCTAATCCCATTCTAATCCCATTTTTGGGACAGCTCATGACCCCAATAGGACATCTTATTGGTTCAAAGATACAAGCAACCTTGATGCTTAAGTAATATTATGTTTTGACTGACTTAAAGACAATTAGGAAAACAAGTTTGTTCCCCTTTATTAGGTGCCATCGACTTCGGTATAAGTCCTAGCGACTTGATGAATTAAAGATCTAAAAAGAAGTCAGTTTTGTTCTTGTCTGGTGAAGTCTTTCAGCTTCATCCCTATGCTTGTCATCAATGTCTCCAGCTGTCTGGTTGCAGGTTGCCCTGTTCACCAGGATCCTTCAGTCTTTCTAAACATGATGTCCTTCTCCAGTGATTTCTCTCTTCTGATGATGTGACCACAATAAGACCGTTATATCATCACCATCATCTGGGGCCTCATGTATAACTTGTGTGTAGAACTCACACTATGACATGGCGTAAGCACAAAAGCGGAAATGTTCGTACGCACAAAAAAATCCCGATGCATAAATCTATGCGTACACCAACTTCCACGTTCTTTCACTCCATAAATCCTGGTCAGCGTGAAAAGTAACACACGTGCACGGGCCTGCTGTCCCGCCCCAACTCCTTCCGCCTCTTTGAATTTGCAAATCAATATAAATAGCCCGTAAGCTCAGTGTTCTGTGAAAAGGCAATGGCAAAAGCACGAGGGAAAATAGAAGAATTTCAGCGAATACCAAGTGGAGGCAAAGAAAAATGTACTAATTGTTGGTTTAAACAGTGGTATAAACAACAAAAGGAAGTTGATTGAGTGACATAGCGTGTCGGAGAAACTCAAAAGCTCAAGTTCACAAAGTCGTACAGTGCCTGAAATAAAAATGAAGTTGCCAGATCTCAAAGTCGCCATGAAAAGGCGAGTGGTAGCCCACTGTCTGAGTGTCAAATGAAAGCTTATTAGAATACAGAGAAAAAAAAAAGTGGGGAAAAAAAAGAACGAAATGTCAACTTTAATCTCGAAATTTCCACTTTAATCTCATAGTTTATTTTGTAATTAAAGTAGAACAACATACACTGCATGTTAAAATCGTTTAATTTACTAGTTTCTCAAATCCCATTGTAACTAAAGTAGCATGTTAAATGCTTTGAATTGTATTTGATCTTCTATGTGCTCTATGTGTGTGAATCACTATGTGCTTCCGGGCTTTCTCTTCCTCTGACAGGACACAGAATCCATTACATTTGTGATATTACAGCTCTCTGAATAATTAAAATACTAAGATGTGTACGTGATAAAATTTTCATGATGATAGGAGTTAAAGCACGTTATTAAACATGGGAACACGGTGGCGCAGTGATTGTTCAGTGATTGTGTTGCGCCGTGCTCGACCTTCGATTAAATAATTTATTGCAGCAGTACTGTCTCTTTCAAACGTACTAACCTCCAATTCCTGTCCTTACTTTTCTTTCTCCAAATACCCAATCGCCACACAATCAGCTCTGTAATAAACGTTAAGCCATCCGTAAGCTTATAACGCAGATTCTTCAAAACTTTTAAGGAACATTGAAATATCTTCGTAGTACGTGTTTAAATATTCTATCCATCTATTCTTCCAGTGTCGCACCAGCCACAGCAAGAATACAGCGCGAGGCAGGAACAATCCCTGAATGGGCACCAGCTCCTCGCTAGCACTGCTGCACCGTGTCATCATATGTTTAATTTTTTACAATATAGATTATTTAAATTAAGTTAAAGTTTTATCCGTATAATATAATAAACATATTTTGCTGCATTTCATCTTAAAAATGATATCATCATCATATGTAAATACGTGTTTTATAAAGTGGCCCAGGTTGTGCAATATTATAACTGTATCGCAAGTTTACAGTGAAGTAATTGTACTTATAAGTACAAACAGTTCTACAAGGAGCACTTGATGTACGGATTGAATGTGTTTATAGTTCTTGGGATGGAACTGTTTCTGAACCGCGAGGTCCGTACAGGAAAGGCTCTGAAGCGTTTGTCACATGAGAGCAATTCAATAGACAGTGTGGCTGAGGCAGCATGTGCTTGATGCTGTATGCCAATAATTCTCTTTCCAATCAGCTGCTGTACAGCTGTGATTTACACTCAGATACAGTGATATACTCAGAGTGGTGCAGTGAGAGTAATATGGAAAAAGATGATCCGCTGTGGCAACCCCTAACGGGAGCATCTGTAAGAAGAAGAAGAAGGTGCAGTGAGAGTTACAACGCTAAAGCAATTATGGTATTTGGAATACTTTGGCTATTCCCTGGACCATTATATTGTTACAGGTTAATTACAATCAGATGCCTTAAACTAATAAACAATATGCAGTTAGTTTCAATGTATTTATAAAGCCGCGTCAGGGATGTGGATCTAAAAAAGAAAGATAAACCACATAGGAACAGTAGCACTGCTACAAGCTGGGTGCCGCCAGTTTGCAAAACTGAGCGCAGAACTTGCGTACGCCAGGGTTGGAGCTACTGTGAAAATGTGCATGGCTTTATGCCAAGTTTAGGTTTTATACATAGCGATTTGAGCGTGGAAATGTTCGTACGCAACATTTTTGTGCGTACGCACCGTTTATACATGAGGCCCCTGGGCTTTGAGCGACATACCCAGTTTGATCTTTTCCAAAATCGATTTGTTAGTTCTTCTGTCATTCCATGACACTCACAGAATCCTTCTCCATCACCAAAGTTCAAATGAGTCAGTCTTCTTTCTGTCTTGTTAGTTTTGTGTCCAGCTTTCGCATCCATAATTGACCACTGAGAAAATGAGTGGGGACAAGTCTGAGCTTCATTTCGAGTTTTATTTCCTTGCCTTTGAATAGTTTATCGAGAGCCTTCACTGGAAAGTGACCAAGTGCTATTCTGTGGAGTATTTCTTTTCTGTTAGTTGCTTCCATATTTACGAAAGATCCCAGGAGATTGAAATCCTTTACAATTTCAATTCTGTCACCTTCCAGCTTAAAATCTTCGTCATTCTCCACGTTTATAATCTTCATCTTGTTTGTGTTCAGTTCTAATCCAATGTTATGACTTTTGGTTTTGACTTTTCTGCTTGGTTGCTTCTGGTGGTGAGCCTTGTGTCATCTGCATAACGCAGGTTCTTTGTATTTCGGCCTCCAACTTTTGAAACCGGCACTGTCTTTGTCCAAATTTGCTTTTCTGAAGATGGCTTCGCTATTAAGGTTGAACAAGCATGGTTAACAGTATGCATCCTTGCCTGATGCCACATTTTATTGGAAACCAATCAGTGTTGCCATGTTCAGTTCTTATTGCAGCTTCTTGATTTTCATATAGACTCATTACCAGCTGAGTTAAGTTTTTGGGTATTCTCATTTGTGTTAATTTATCGTGATCCACACAATCAAAAGCTTTGCTGTAGTCGATGAAACAAAAGTGTACAGGCTTTTGGTATTCTTTGTTTTTTTTCCAATATCCATCCATAATGTCTCTTTTTTCTCAACCTTTTCTGAAACCAGCTGAATTTCTGGTAGTTCTTGCTCAAAATATGGTTGTAGACTTCGTTATATTATTTTCAGCAATATTTTGCTGGCATGTGGAATTAATGCAGTCGTTCAGTAGTTGTTACAATCCTTGGCGTCGCCCTTCTTCAGTATAGGTGTGAACAGTGATCTTCTCTAGTCAGTTGGCCATGTTTTTCCCTTCCAGATCTCTTGACACAGTTGAGTGAGGGCCATGATAGCACACACCTTCTGAGCCTTTGATTGATTCAGTTGGGATACCGTCGAGGCCAGGTGACTTTTTGTTCGATAAAGTTGTAACTGTTGCTATGTCATCTTCTTTTAAAATATCTGCTTCTTCTTCAGCGTCAGTTTCCTATCCAGTTTCCCCAATGTTATCCACATTACCATTTTTGTGTCAATTCTCTGTATATTCTTTTCTTTTCTCTTTAATGCTTTCTGGATCGTTATCGTCAATATCTTTCCTTTGGTATCTTTAAGCTTCCCCAATTGAGGTTGGAATTTCTTCTGCAATCTCTTAACATCCTGATAAGCTAGTCTGGTTTTTCTGTTTATTGTTGTGCCCCTAGTCCTAAATAAATTCTGTGCTATGGAAAAGTATTGCCTCATTTTTGCTTCTTCATAAAAAATAATTTATTTATTTTTTTGATTTCCAAAGAAATTTAGTATAATACAAAGAGCAACCTGAGTAAACACATTACAGCATGGAAGAAACAAAGTTAACACTTATATCATCGGTATTAAAGAGTAATTGCTCCCCCTCAACCTAGTACTTTGTTGAAAGTGATGTATACACTTGTGGATAACTTTGAGAATGACGCAAATATTAATTTTCAGCAAGTTTGCTGCCTCAGTTTTTATGATGGCCCTTTGCGTCTACTCGAGAATGTTCTGACGAGTGATCAGATGAACTACAATGAATTACAAAGTCCCTCTTTGCCATGAAAATGAACATCATCCCAAAAAAAACCACAGCATGTCAGCCCTGCCAACAGCGGACCTGCTGACGTCATTTCAGTGATCCTCTCATTCACACGGGTGAGAGTGTCGATGAGGACAAGGCAGGAGGTCACTCTGTGTTACAATAGAGAGGTGAAGAAGGCTTCAGGGCGCCCAAGAAAGTCCAGCAAGAGCCAGGACCATCTCCTAAAGGTGATTCATGACTCAGGATCAGGCACAACCAGTGTAGAGTTTGCTCAGGAATGGCAGCAAGCAGGGGAAGACTTTTGGAGGATGGCCAGGTGATTGTCAAGAAGGGCAGCAAAGAAGCCACCAAGGAAAACATCAGGGACAGACTGATATTCTAGGATTGGACTGCTGGGGGAAAGTCATTGTCTCTGATGAATCCCCTTTCCGATTGTTCGGGGCATCCACAGAAGAAAAGAAAAGGTGAGCGGCACCAGTAAAGCATCCTGAGACCATTCATGTCAAGTGGGGTTGCTTCTCAGCCAAGGCAGTGGGCTCACTCACAATATGGTCTAAGAACACAGCCATGAATAAAGAATGGGACCAAAACATCTGGTGACAGCAACTTCTCCCAACCATCCAAAAACAGTTTGGTGACCAACAATGCCTTTTCCAGCATGGTGGAGCACTGGGCCATAAGGCAAAAGGGAGAACTAAGTGCCTCGTGGAACAAAACATCAAAACTTGGGGTCCATGGCCAGGAAACCCCCCAGACTTTCATAATCCCATTTAGAACTTGTGGTCAATCCTCAAACAGAAACCCACCAATTCTGACAAACTCCAGGCATTGATGATGGAAGAATGGGCTGCCATCAGTCAGGATTGGGCCCAGCCAGCCTGCCAGGGCGAATTGCAGAGGTCTTGAAAAAGACAGAAGGGCCAACACTAGAAATATGGACTTTTTGCATAAACTTCATGTCATTCTCAATAAAAGCCTTCGAAACTTATGAAATGCTTGTAATTCTAATTCAGTACACCATAGAAACATCTGACGGAAAGATCTAAAACACTGAAGCAGCAGACTTTGTGAAAACCAACACTTGGGTTATTCTCCAAACCTTTGGCCATGACTGTGTGTGTTTTGAGTATGTATACTCTCTCTCTCTCTCTCTCTCTCTCTCTCTCTCTCTCTCTC
>JANRMT010062837.1:94090197-94114075 GCA_026402145.1 Polypterus bichir lapradei
AAAGAAACCAAACACAAACGTAAGAAGGGTTGGGGTTTTGATCCCCATATACTGTAACAAAAATCGCACAGGTCTTTTTTCTCCAGACAAAACTTGAATGAAAATCATAAGACAAAACATGGAGGGTTGGAGGGACAATATAAAGGGGCGGGCCGGAAATCAGGCATGATGGTGTATGGGAGTTTGACGTCATCTTTGGGGGACCAGAGGGAAGAAAGGAACCCGGAAGGGTAGACCGTTGTTCATTCCGGGTTGTTTTTACGCCGGCGTCGCTTCGTCTTTTCTATGGAAAAAAGGGAGAGAGAGGTTAGTATGCTGCCTTCGTCCCCTGGTGGGTCCTATCACAGTGCGCGTCGGGTCTTTCAACTGCTCCCGATGCGCTCATGCGTGACTATATATATATATATATATATATATATATATATATATATATATATATATATATATAATATATAAAGTGACAGAGAGAATGCACACTCTGCTAGGCATATTCAGAGTTAATATTTGTGACACGCCATCCATTTGAATGTATTTTATAATACATGCAGCAATAAAACGCAGTATATTTTTCATTCCAACAACTGGCTCATTGCAAACATTAGCCCTGCTGTTGAGAACCCAATACCAAATCTGGTATTCTGGTATAATTTGTATAGATATCTTATGTCTGCACTAGTGAAAAAATGAAACACTCCTGCATAATCACAAACACCTGTGATGCCAGTTGTCCCAAACATTGTGGTGGGACAAATATTATGGGGGATCGTGTAGAAAAGGTGTTGTAATTTCTAAATGGTGTGACAGAAATGTGTGAAAATTCCCTTAAGTGAAAGTCTGCAATGTGCACTTTGATTACGATGTCTGAATTGTTTGATTTGTCATTTTTAACTGTGGAGCAGATGAGTAAATCAAGGAAACCTGTCTTTGTCCTAAATATTATGGAGGCACAGAAGAGTTTACCATGTCATTAATTTCTAGATATTCCCGTTTTTGCCATTTTTTGTAATTTATAATTTCTCTTATTCTTGATATAACTGAACAATATACATTTTAAAACTTTTCTTTTGTGAAGCTAAATTTGCATTCCTGGGTCATTTAAGTGATCTTTTTAATATTATGGGCTATAAATAAATGAGAAAGGAAACCATTTTTATTTTCTTTGCAGGGAAAGTGGGAGCAAAGAACCAGTGGGAGTACCATTGCCATCTCAAGGCCAGACAGTGAACCGAAGTCTTCCATCGACAGATGATGTTGCAGTCTTTGGGGCTCTGGAGAGGTGCTTGAGCTAAGCGGTGTATTTGTTTTGTTGTAAAGGAACATTTGAAGTTGTTTGTAACCTTTAAAGAGAACGTCAGAACAATTTTAACTTTCTCTCATGGGTGACTGAATACACTGTATGCTAAAATGTGATTTTATATTGGCTTATCCACTGGCAGCCTGTAGTCAGGTCTGCAAAAGGCAATAGTCTAGACAAACAAGAGATAACAGAAGGGCGGATAGTATGCTGTGTCATTATTAATACAGACGCTGACACTGAAGTGACAGCCCTTACATTGCGGGACAAGTCATTGTAGACTTTGAGGGCTTGTGTGTCTGTGCAGACATCTTCTTTATTCTGTGGATTTATCAGATATACTGTAAGGTGTATCTTTTGATCACAGTGTACCTTCTGATGTATAAATGTTAAAATTTTCAGCAAGGCCAATGCAATTATTCATAGGTATGGTAAGTCAGCAGGTGTGGTGTTTGCAGCCTTTTTGCCATTTTGTCACCTCTGTGGTTGCACTTTCAATTCATTTATGGGAGCTAAGTTTAGTAAGAGTGAGGAATGAGGACTTTAAATGGCAGCATAAGATATACAATGATATTTCCACTGATAATTATCACCCACAATGAGCATCTGTTTTACCAAAGTTTAAAGGCAAGTTATATTTACTTTTTGTGTTACTTAATTAAGGATTAAAAAAAAAATGAAAAAAGCCAATTTGGTATAGTATATGAATATGTATCTAATCTGTAAAGTAAAAATAATAAATAAGTACAGTAAATAGTCCCTGCACTAATTTTGTGCACTACATAAAATTTCAGAGAATGGCAGACTACTGATATCATATTTCCACTGAACAAATTTCAAAACCTGTTCTATCTTGTTTTTGATTAGATAGATAGATAGATAGATAGATAGATAGATAGAGTGCATCCGGAAAGTATTCACAGCGCATCACTTTTTCCACATTTTGTTATGTTACAGCCTTATTCCAAAATGGATTCAATTCATTTTTTTCCTCAGAATTCTACACACAACACCCCATAATGACAACGTGAGAAAAGTTTACTTGAGGTTTTTGCAAATTTATTAAAAATAAAAAAATGAGAAATCACATGTATGTAAGTATTCACAGCCTTTGCTCAATACTTTGTCGATGCACCTTTGGCAGCAATTCCAGCCTCACACCTATCCTTGGCCAGTTTCGCCCATTCCTCTTTGCAGCACCTCTCAAGCTCCATCAGGTTGGATGGGAAGCGTCGGTTCACTGCCATTTTAAGATCTCTCCAGAGATGTTCAATCGGATTCAAGTCTGGGCTCTGGCTGGGCCACTCAAGGACATTCACAGAGTTGTCCTGAAGCCACTCCTTTGATATCTTGGCTGTGTGTTTTGGGTCATTGTCCTGCTGAAAGATGAACCGTCGCCCCAGTCTGAGGTCAGGAGCGCTCTGGAGCAGGTTTTCATCCAGGATGTCTCTGTACATTGCTGCAGTTATCTTTCCCTTTATCCTGACTAGTCTCCCAGTTCCTGCCGCTAAAAAACATCCCCACAGCATGATGCTGCCACCACCATGCTTCATTGTAGGGATGGTATTGGCCTGGTGATGAGCGGCGCCTGGTTTCCTCCAAACGTGACACCTGGCATTCACACCAAAGAGTTCAATCTTTGTCTCATCAGACCAGAGAATTTTGTTTCTCATGGTCTGAGAGTCCTTCAGGTGCCTTTTGGCAAACTCCAGGTGAGCTGCCATGTGCCTTTTACTAAGGAGTGGCTTCCGTCTGGCCACTCTACCATACAGGCCTGACTGGTGGATTGCTGCAGAGATGGTTGTCCTTCTGGAAGGTTCTCCTCTCTCTACAGAGGACCTCTGGAGCTCTGACAGAGTGACCATCAGGTTCTTGGTCACCTCCCTGACTAAGGCCCTTCTCCCCCGATCGCTCAGTTTAGATGGCCGGCCAGCTCTAGGCAGGATCCTGGTGGTTTCAAACTTCTTCCACTTACGGATGATGGAGGCCACTGTGCTCATTGGGACATTCAAAGCAGCAGAAATATTTCTGTAACCTTCCCCAGATTTGTGACTCAAGACAATCCTGTCTCGGAGGTCTACAGACAATTCCTTTGACTTCATGCTTGGTTTGTGCTCTGACATGAACTGTCATCTGTGGGACCTTATATAGACAGGTGTGTGCCTTTCCAAATCATGTCCAATCAACTGAATTTACCACAGGTGGACTCCAATTAAGCTGCAGAAACATCTCGAGGATGATCAGGGGAAACAGGATGCACCTGAGCTCAATTTGGAGCTTCATGGCAAAGGCTGTGAATACTTATGTACATGTCATTTTTCAGTTTTTTTATTTTTAATAAATTTGCAAAAACCTCAAGTAAACTTTTTTCACGTTGTCATTATGGGGTGTTGTGTGTAGAATTCTGAGGAAAAAAATGAATTTAATCCATTTTGGAATAAGGCTGTAACATTACAAAATGTGGAAAAAGTGATGCGCTGTGAATACTTTCCGGATGCACTGTAGATATGAAAGGTGCTATATGATAGATAGACAGACAGACTGTGGTGGGTTGCCGCCCTGCCCGGGGTTTGTTTCCTGCCTTGCGCCCTGTGTTGGCTGGGATTGGCTCCAGCAGACCCCCGTGACCCTGTAGTTAGGATTTAGTGGGTTGGATAATGGATGAATGGATGGATGGATAGATAGATGTGTGAAAGGCACTATATGATAGATAGATATAATTGTTTTCATATTTATTATTATGGCCACTAGCAAGTTGTCTTGTTAAGCATCAAACAGTGAATCAAAGATGTATTTAGAGACTTTCTATAGCAGGGCCAGTCCCACAGTTTTTCCACATCTGAACATTGTGAAGATGCATAAACAATTGATATGGGGAGGATTTATAGTGCAACACTTCAGCCAGTTGTGGAGAAAGCTTTTGAAGGTAGTGACAGTCACAGGGAAGAAGTCACCTAATGGTCAGACGGACACCTGTACTTCCAAGGCAGGAAACCCACGCAAATTCATATCACAAGCTGTCTCTGTGCCACCTGCTGCAATGAACTGATTTGCTTTATATGGTGTCTTTGAAAAGAACTTAACGAAAGAACTTTCTTTTGATGGATGGCTGGATGGATAAATAGATATACAGATAGATAGAAAAGGCACTATATAATAGATAGACAGACAGACAGATTAGCTGTCCCCCCGCGGCTCTGCCCACATATTAGTGAAACAGGACAAACTTTAAAAATCAGTAAACATAAAGGTACCGCTAGCTAAGTGGAGACAAGGTACACTCCAAAATGCAGAGGTGAACTGACTCCCCACTCCTGACGTCACACTTCCCCCTCTCCTCGGCCCACAGCCTCTGTCTCGGATTAGCGTGATTATATCGCTCCTGCAAGCAAACTATAATTCTTAGTGCGATGAGAGAAGTCGCAAAATCAGCCGGAATATTTAAGCAAATTCTAGAAAAAAACCCCGCTCTGTATCCATTAAGTAGTTCTCTCATTAAAAGCAGACAGATAGACAGGCAGACATTGGATTTTATATACAGTGGTGTGAAAAACTATTTGCCCCCTTCCTGATTTCTGATTCTTTTGCATGTTTGTCACACAAAATGTTTCTGATCATCAAACACATGTAACCATTAGTCAAATATAACACAAGTAAACACAAAATGCAGTTTTTAAATGATGGTTTTTATTATTTAGGGAGAAAAAAAATCCAAACCTACATGGCCCTGTGTGAAAAAGTAATTGCCCCCTGAACCTAATAACTGGTTGGGCCACCCTTAGCAGCAATAACTGCAATCAAGCGTTTGCGATAACTTGCAATGAGTCTTTTACAGCGCTCTGGAGGAATTTTGGCCCACTCATCTTTGCAGAATTGTTGTAATTCAGCTTTATTTGAGGGTTTTCTAGCATGAACCGCCTTTTTAAGGTCATGCCATAGCATCTCAATTGGATTCAGGTCAGGACTTTGACTAGGCCACTCCAAAGTCTTCATTTTGTTTTTCTTCAGCCATTCAGAGGTGGATTTGCTGGTGTGTTTTGGGTCATTGTCCTGTTGCAGCACCCAAGATCGCTTCAGCTTGAGTTGACGAACAGATGGCCGGACATTCTCCTTCAGGATTTTTTGGTAGACAGTAGAATTCATGGTTCCATCTATCACAGCAAGCCTTCCAGGTCCTGAAGCAGCAAAACAACCCCAGACCATCACACTACCACCACCATATTTTACTGTTGGTATGATGTTCTTTTTCTGAAATGCTGTGTTCCTTTTACGCCAGATGTAACGGGACATTTGCCTTCCAAAAAGTTCAACTTTTGTCTCATCAGTCCACAAGGTATTTTCCCAAAAGTCTTGGCAATCATTGAGATGTTTCTTAGCAAAATTGAGACGAGCCCTAATGTTCTTTTTGCTTAACAGTGGTTTGCGTCTTGGAAATCTGCCATGCAGGCCGTTTTTGCCCAGTCTCTTTCTTATGGTGGAGTCGTGAACACTGACCTTAATTGAGGCAAGTGAGGCCTGCAGTTCTTTAGACGTTGTCCTGGGGTCTTTTGTGACCTCTCGGATGAGTCGTCTCTGCGCTCTTGGGGTAATTTTGGTCGGCCGGCCACTCCTGGGAAGGTTCACCACTGTTCCATGTTTTTGCCATTTGTGGATAATGGCTCTCACTGTGGTTTGCTGGAGTCCCAAAGCTTTAGAAATGGCTTTATAACCTTTACCAGACTGATAGATCTCAATTACTTCTGTTCTCATTTGTTCCTGAATTTCTTTGGATCTTGGCATGATGTCTAGCTTTTGAGGTGCTTTTGGTCTACTTCTCTGTGTCAGGCAGCTCCTATTTAAGTGATTTCTTGATTGAAACAGGTGTGGCAGTAATCAGGCCTGGGGGTGGCTACGGAAATTGAACTCAGGTGTGATACACCACAGTTAGGTTATTTTTTAACAAGGGGGCAATTACTTTTTCACACAGGGCCATGTAGGTTTGGATTTTTTTTTCTCCCTAAATAATAAAAACCATCATTTAAAAACTGCATTTTGTGTTTACTTGTGTTATATTTGACTAATGGTTACATGTGTTTGATGAACAGAAACATTTTGTGTGACAAACATGCAAAAGAATAAGAAATCAGGAAGGGGGCAAATAGTTTTTCACACCACTGTATATAGAGAGAGAGAGACAGACAGACAGACACATGCACACACTGTGGCCTGAACACACACCACAATGTTTTTTATTGGTCAGATTATCTATTTTTATAAACAACAAAGAAATGGGCAGAAGGTGCAGTGCTATAGTGCAGCAAGTGCATCAGATCTTATTACTTTGTCTATGTGTTGTAGACCACCATTGTAAGTAACAAAGAACAATGTTTTTAATGGGAAAAACATGCCACAGTGAAATATCAATATATACGACAGGAAAGAATTTTACAGTGTCTTTTTTTACAAGTATCCTGCCCAGAGAGCCCAGAGAGTAATGTATTGTTTCCAGTGCATGACTCCAGACATTTTAGAGTATCCCTCTATATAAAAGCGGTCGGGATTGTCCTTCCGTCCCGTGAGTGCTACGCAGGCGCGGAGTTTCACACACGCCCTGTCCATTTTGCAATGCACGATGGGATTTGTAGTTTCGTTTTTCCAAGTAAAAGATGATTTTCTACTCCAGACTGTGCGATATCTTCTTCTTCTTTCTTACTATATAAAAGCGGTCGGGATTGTCCTTCCGTCCCGTGAGTGGAAAGCGTAGCGGTATTCCGCTTATCACAGACTTACTACTTGCAGCTTGCGGTACGACGCGACATGATGTGAGCAGAGTTCTGGTGCTCCCATCGTTCCCTTGCTTTTGTGCGCGATGCGCTGGAAAAATAGACAAAATTATTTCTCTGGAAATAATTAATGTTGATGGCGTACAAATGCCTCACCGCATAGTAAATATCAGGGGGGTTCAAAAGGGCGACCTCAATACAGAAAAAAAGTTTAAATTTCATCACAAAAATAACAGAAACTACGAGTATTAAAGTAATACCGCTCAATTGCAATATAACCAAATTAATGAGTTTGTATAAAATATCAAATTGATCTACATATTGAATTGCCTTAAGAAGTGGTCAACTTAAAAGTCGGTCGCCTTAAAAGGCGGGTCAGCCTAGTATTACATAAAAAACACCACCCAGGAATTATAACATCTCAAACATAAAGAGGCAGGGATGCATTATCATATAAAAATGCTATATTTTCAAAAATAATATGTTGGTTAAGTATCTTTTATTATTTTTTTATGTTCTTTTGTATTCTTTAGGGGAGCAGCTTGGGATCTTCAGCCGGAGAAGTTAGATTTTACACAGATCCGTCAAAAACACTTTCGGGCCACGCCAAAACCTCTGCCTCATTTCGACAGAGAAGGGTAAAGACATAATTTCTTTACAAATAGTTAAGTATTTTATTTCTAAAGTTTAAATAGTAAGTAAAAGTGACCTGTTTCCCTTATTAGACATAGGTAGATGGATAGATAGATCAATTGAAAAGGCATTATATGATAGATAGATCAAAAAGCCATTATATGATAGATGGATATGAAAGGCACTATATAATAGATGTATAGATAGATATGAAAGGCACTATATAATAGATAGACCATTAAATGATTATTAAGAATTTAAATTGTGTCCTCTAGCGAATATTTTTAATTATACAAGAAGTTATAGGATTCTTTTTTTTTTAATTACTGAGTCTTAATCCTGTTCAAATTTTCTTATGTAGAATGTTGAAAGGAAAGTTTGAAGACGATGAAGGCATCAATTTAAATGACTTGGACAAGTTTCTTCCAAGCGGAAAGGTAGGCAAATATTTAACTTCTTTGGAACTTTTTATTGACGCTTGGGCATCCCACACACTCCCAAAAAGGAAGGAAGGACTTAAGGGTAAATTTCACACGAACATTAAGAAGTTTTTTTTTTTTTTTCGTTCACGATGGACATATGGAATAAGTAACCAAGTATTGTAGTAGACAGTGGGACTTTAGGGACCTTCAAAATTTGAATTGATGTTATTTTGGAAGAATTAAGTGGACACAACTGGTAAGCTTTGTTGGGCTAAATGGCCTGTTCTCATCCAGATTGTCCTAATAACAATATTAAAACATGTTTTTGGTACAGGTTTGAAAATATATTAAAAATCAAAAACTCACGTAAGTTTTCAGACACTTT
Source organism: Polypterus bichir lapradei (assembly GCA_026402145.1). Lineage (NCBI taxonomy): Eukaryota > Metazoa > Chordata > Cladistia > Polypteriformes > Polypteridae > Polypterus > Polypterus bichir. The sequence continues at coordinate 94,098,694 of JANRMT010062837.1, forward strand.
TTGCTGTGACACTCCAAACTGTTCTCAGGTGCCTCATATCCATAGGAATCCAAAATGACCAAAAGAACAGAATTTCTCATTTGGCTTCTGCGTGAATGTTTCTCTCCAGCTGCTATGGACCTTTTACCAAGAAGTTACACAGATGGAGAATAAAATCTTAAGAAAATCCTGTAGTAATTACTCCTGAAGTGCTGTAGATGTCAGCCTAGTGTGTAACATAACATTCTCACACCCCACTCTCTTTCCTTTTTGGGGTCCAGGGGGCCTGAAGCTATCTGAGTACAATACAGGAAACTTCTCAGGGCCGGACTTCAGCTCATCACAGGGCTTACGTTTCCACACATCCACACTCTCACACACTTATTAATTTCCAGTTCGATATCTTACCCTGCCTTTCGTTAGGGATCTTGGCATGATAATCCATGTAGGCATAGAGAGAACATGTAATTCTGAAGTTGTGCCAACCTACTTTGTGTATGCCATGTTTAATTCAGTGATCCTCAATTTTATACAGCCATATCTGTCAAACCAGTGGTATGCACAAATAACATGAATCCTTATATATAACTTGATAGTATCCGTATGGTGTTCGCGTCAATACCCCGTATGTATGACGATGTATGGTGTTCATGTCATACCCCGTATGTATGGACCATGCAATGGGACTCTGCCTCTGTAGTTCGAACATAATGTGGCAAACGCGGACGCAGTATTGCATGATTGGCTAAGAATGTTCAGAATGCTACAGTGACGCTGCTGGACGGCTGAGTACAGTAAGTCGCTGTTGGTTCGAGCAGATAACAGTAAGTTTGGTGTTTTAAAATGTGTTATTGAATCGAGCTGACATATATGAGCTGCAAGAGAATTCCGGAGTTCAGGAGCACTACGAGAGACACTTGAGCTCCCATAGCACAGAGTCCGACGTGTGGTACAGAAAGTAGAGCTGCAGATGAGGATCTGAGTGAGCGAGAGGAGTGCAAGTCTGGAGGAGATCAGTGAGGTTGTGGAGAGCTTTAAATGTTCAGAGCGGTATTTAGTATTGTATTCTGTAGTGAACAGGGAGCCAGGGAAGCTGAGAGAGAATCGGTGTTATATGTTCAGTGGATTTAGAACAGCAGGTTATTATCCTGGCAGCAGAATTTGGAAGAAGTTGTAAGCGATGGATAAGTTTTTGTGGGATGCCAGACAGAATAGCATTACAGTAATCTATACGTGAGGTGACTCGGGCATTAACTGATACTTCAGTACTGTGTTGTGTAAGAACAGGACGAAGTCTGGAAATGTTTCGGAGATGGAAAAAGGTAGTCCGCGAAATGTTACTTATATGGGAGAAATTATATAATAATAGTAATAATAATAATTATTATTATTAGTATTATTTAATAATTGCCTTTATTAGTGTATAAATGGATATAAATAATTACATTTAAACGATTCACCAAAATCTGTTGTATGTAAACGATACTGTTTTAAACGTTATTGTTTTTTCATCAGAAAACCCAGTTTCCACGTCTACGTGTATTAGTTTAAATAGCATTTTTGCCCCTCGCAATACGGTGGACACGCTGACGTATCATGTCGACTGGGCAACAGAGTGAATGTGGTGTCTATCTATATGTGTCTATGATTTGTTCGCTTTCTGATGTAGTATAAATAAAGTAAATTCATCTCACTGTGGTGCGTATTCCGTACGTAATACCATGTAACACATTATAATTCTCCTGCTTTATGTGAATATACCCATACCACCGAAAAAAAGACATACAATTCCACAGTCTACTTCAGATGCCAGAGAATAGTCTATTTCAATGGCGTCTCAAACGCTACAGCATACACAATCCAAAGTGGAGGAACTTACAATAAAATGTGAATCAGAGAACTGTTTGCTCTATTTCTATGTTCTGTTTCTTTCATTTGGGAAATTCACTGGTCATAGATTCCGGGGCAACGCCGGGTACGCCTGCTAGTAAGTAAATAAATAAATAAAATGTATTATTGTTATTATTAAACAGGGCACCTAAACATGTGATGTCGTATTTGTGCCAAAAGTACAGTGTAAACAATTATTTAAACAGGTATTTACTCAAGTGTGGCTTTCTTTATGTAACACTGTCTGAGACATTCCCCTCTGCCGCTGCCATGTCACTCCTCTAACCTGTGTTATCACTTGCTGTTTATCTCCCCCACGTGTCGATGACATTATTCCATTGTGTCACACAGAGAATCGCAGCCATTCTGGTTATCGGACATATGGACATTCTGCATCTTATTTGTGACTAGGAAAATACCCGCGCTTCACAGCGGAGAAGAAGTGTGTTAAAGAAGTTATGAAAAAGAAAAGGAAACATTTTAAAAATAACGTAACATTTGCTTTCTATTCGTTTGCATAAGCACAGTCCTTCACCAGCAATTATTCAATGTTAGCTCAGACCCGGCACTTAAAAGTTTCTGTCGCACTTTTGCTGAGTTTGTGCCAAACACTATTCTATCCCTGACCATCTCATTTTCGTTTGCATAAGCACAGTCCTTCACTAGCAATTTTAAATTAGTTACAAAGTGATCAAAAGTCTCGTTTATACCCCGTGTCCTCTCATTAAACTTGTATCTCGCGAATATCGTATTCATCTTAGGCATGACAAACGCCAGCGGCAGCGTGTCTATGAACTTAATTTAAAGTTAAGCTTTACACCTTGCCTTCCTATTTTAACTCTGTTACAAAGTGATCCAAAGTCTCATTTATACCTTGTGTCTTCTCATTAAACTTGTATCTCACGAATATCGTATTCGTCGTAGGCATGACAAACGCCAGCGGCAGTGTGTCTATAAACTTAATTTAAACTTACGGTTTACACCGTGCTTTGTTTCCGCAGTAGCTGCACTTATGAATATGCTTGTATGCGTCACTCGCTTCATATTCTTTTGCTGCCTTCTCAATTGTGTAATGCGTTTTTTGTTCAGTTCTTCTCTTTGGAACTCTTCCTTGTTCTCTACGTACTGCGTTCACAGTCAGTTCATGTGAGCCGCTCTCTTGTGTGATCTTGCGCTGTCCATGGCTTCATTTAATGTTAGCAAAGACCCGGCACTTAAAAGTTTCTCTCGCACTTTCGCTGAGTTTGTGCCAAACACTAGACCATCTCATCTTCGTTTGCATAAGCACAGTCCTTCACCCGCGAATATTTACCTTATATGGGCAGGCACTCAGTTACGTGGGAGGCGTGATGATGTGGGACGCAACTCCGCCTCACACGGCGACCGAGCTGCAGGCTATGGCCGTATATATTAATTATGACTGTTACGCATAGAATTTCGAAATGAAACCTGCCTAGCTTTTGTAAGTACGCTGCAAGGAATGAGCCTGCCAAATTTCAGCCTTCCACCTACACGGGAAGTTGGAGAATTAGTGATGAGTGAGTGAGTCAGTGAGGGCTTTGCCTTTTATTAGTATAGATCCAGAGATCAGAGTTCAAGTTTATTTTTTACTAATCTGGGTTAGGCAGACCAATAACTGGAAATACTTTGATACTTAAGTAGCAATGCAGAAGCAGCCTGTGAAGGATTTACTGTAGTGTGTAAGACAATTGACGTACCGTAGGCACTTCCTTTACTTTGAGCATTTTCTGTTAGTCCTGACCAATGGTCATAGCCGTCCAAACAATAATTATTAAAAGCAGTATTGCTGGTTTCTTGCCTAATATGAAGTGCTTTTTACTGTTCATCTTCTGTGTGATATTTATGCTTGAAATGTCGGATTTACAAGGGCTGATTGAAAAGTAAAGAGACTGATTTCATTATTCAGAATCGGATGTCTCCACAGTCTTGGAACATTTTTCTTTTTCAAAAGTAGCGTCCTTCACCTTGAAAACAAAACAATTCAAAGACAAGCAGCAAGCTGTTCTGCGACCACACTTTCAGCGATTTTCACTTCGTCATCTGAGGAGAACTCCTTTCTGCATGGCTGTTTTTCCTCAGTTGTTTTTTTCCTGAAGCTTAACAGAAAATTCAATCACACTCTGTCCTACTCTCACTCGTCCGTCATGACGACACGTACAAGTTTCTTCCACTCTCTGTGACAGAACGATGAAGAATATGGAGGTCCAACTGCAGGTTCATCCAGATCGATGTATGCCGTCCACAAGCCACTGCACGTCCGCCTTCCTGAAAAAGAAACGGCGACGGTCTCGTTACTTTTTGTTTAGCCCTCGTACTTTATTTAAAAAAAGACTTGAAATGGGGGAAGTTCAAAATTCTTTTGGCTTTTGTCAGAAGAGAGGATACAACTTTTTTTGTTACTTGAGTCTGGTCATTGCCTGTGTGTTATTTTCAGAATGGTAAGTTTTACTCCAAAGTACTTCCATTTTTCTTACCCTTATCCACAAGATGTGCACCTTAACGGACGGACTCAACATTGTAATGATTCAGGGTGTTGTAAAAAAAAAACTGACTGCTTGTTTCAGCTCCTTTTTGTTCATAGCTGTCTGATTTTGGGTTCTCTGAAGTGCTTCATCATATTTTGTATTTTTTTATTATTAATATTGCTTTCAGTTATCAATAAAAATAATGGTGCTGCTTTGGTCACCGTTTTTTGCTTTGTTCCACCACACCATAATGGGGGTTGGAGCGAAAGCTTTAGATTCATCAAAAATTTTGATCTCTGGTTTTCGACAGATCTCGACATTTTAGAGTTCCCCTGATACTAAAAACATCGATATCTCAATGATGGCCGTGTGTCTGTCTGTATATCACAGTTTCTTGAGGTTGGCCTAGAGCAGGGGTCCTCAATCACGGTCCTGGAGAGCCGCAGTGGCTGCAGGTTTTTGCTCCAACCCAATTGCTTAATAAGAAGCCCTTATTGCTCAAGTAACACTTCTGCTTCACTTTAGTTGTCTCGCTTGTTAAGATTTTGAACCCTTATTGCTTATTTTAGTCTTAAGCAGCTGTATTCTTAGTTTTAATTGTGCCTAATTAGCAATAACATGCAAATGACAAGAGAGACCAGCATTTCTCCATTTAGCTTGTTACCATTTACACCTGTGTGTATTTAGCATGTACTATTGGGTTTAATTAAATACTTGGAAGGAAAGTGAAGATAAAAAAGTAAAGGACTGAGAATTACTCATCCATTTCAACCTTCAAATCATTTGGATGATAAAATTAGTAAGGGGAAAGAATCTAGGATATGAGAATTAACTGACTTTACAGAGTTAAAGCACTAACAAGCCATGCAATTAAATTATTGGCAAGGATTGCTTTCTAATTAAGCAACCGGGCTAGAACAAAAACCTGCAGCCACTGTGGCTCTCCAGGACTGTGATTGAGGACCCCTGGCCTAGAGCTAAAATGGCTGGACGGAAAAATACCAAACTCGACACTTAAGCCTGTTATGAGACGACGATGCATTGATTGAGTTTTTGAGCCTAACTGTGTGAGAGAAAGAGGCACTTGAGAGGAACCCTCAAATAACGTAATTCTGCAATGAATTATGAATTCCTCTCGTTAATTGTTATCGAAAGATAAACATCAGAGCAGTAAATAATTAATGAAATGTTATAGAATAGATTGGGTAACTTGGTTCCTGGGATACAAAGCCTACTGACGCTCACGTCTGATTGATTGATTTATTTATTTATATTTAATGGGCACCACCATTTTAAGTCACTGTCATTCTGATGTGTCTCCCGAAATGACGTAATTGCCATTATCGATGCAGTGGAATAGAACTTTGTCCCCAGTGCAAAACTTGGCTTTTTATAGAAGCTGTTTAAATGAATGAATACGAGGTGAGACAAAAAAATAACCGGATTGGTAAAAAAAAATATATTTCTTGATCTTGCCTGAAGAAGGGGCCTGAGTTGCCTTGAAAGCTTGCATATTATAATCTTTTTAGTTAGCCAATAAAAGGTGTCATTTTGCTTGGCTTTTCTCTACATTCATAATGGCTAACACGGTACAACATCCTAGTACTATTTGATGACTTACAGCATTCTAAACATTTTCACCTTCTCTGTACTCCTCCTACTGATCTCTACGCCGCTCCATACGTTATCTTCCATTAATTGAAACAGTGCTGGACGTCTTCTTGCTTGAGGCTCTTCAACAGGTTTGCTGTTTCTGTCTTCACTTCATCCATTGAAGAAAAATGTGTTCCCTTCAGGTCACTTTTGATTGTTGGGTAACAAGTACTTGAACCGTCACCTTATCGTGGTGGAGGGGTTTGCGTGTCCCAATGATCCTAGGAGCTATGTTGTCCGGGGCTTTATGCCCCTGGTAAGGCCACCCAAGGCAAACTGGTCCTAGGTGAGGGATGAGACAAAGAACGGTTCAACAAACCTCCGATGAAGAATAAAAACCTTGGACGACGTTTTCCCTTGCCTGGACGCGGGTCACCGGGGCCCCCCTCTGGAGCCAGGCCTGGAGGTGGGGCTCGATGGTGAGCGCCTGGTGGCCGGGCCTGCACCCATGGGGCTCGGCCGGGCACAGCCCGAAGAGGTAACATGGGTCCTCCTCCCCATGGGCTCACCACCTATGGGAGGGGCCAAGGAGGTTGGGTGCAGTGTGAGTTGGGTGGTGGCCGAAGGCGGGGACCTTGGCGGTCTGATCCTCGGCTACAGAAACTGGCTCTTGGGACATGGAATGTCACCTCTCTGAAGGGGAAGGAGCCTGAGCTAGTGCACGAGGTCGAGAGGTTCCGGCTAGATATAGTCGGACTCGCCTCGACACACAGCTTGGACTCTGGAACCAATCTCCTTGAGAGGGGCTGGACTCTCTACCACTCTGGAGTTACCCCCGGTGAGAGGCGCCGAGCAGGTGTGGGCATACTTATTGCCCCCCGACTCGGAGCCTGTGCATTGGGGTTTACCACGGTGGACGAGAGGGTGGCCTCCCTCCGCCTTCGGGTGGGGGGAAGGGTCCTGACTGTTGTTTGTGCGTATGCGCCAAATGGCAGTTTGGAGTATCCACCCTTTTTGGAGTTGATCTACGCTCCTACCCTCACCTATGGTCATGAGTTATGGGTAGTGACCGAAAGAACGAGATCGCGAATACAAGCGGCTGAAGTGAGTTTCCTCCGCAGGGTGTCTGGGCTTTCCCTTAAAGATAGGGTGAGAAGCTCAGTCATCCGGGAGGGGCTCAGAGTAGAGCCGCTGCTCCTCCGCATCGAGAGGAGTCAGATGAGGTGGCTCGGGCATCTGATCAGGATGCCTCCTGGACGCCTCCCTGGTGAGTTGTTCCGGGCACGTCCAACCGGGAGGAGGCACTGGGGAAGACCCAGGACATGCTGGAGGGACTGTGTCTCCCGGCTGGCCTGGGAACGCCTTGGGATTCTCCCGGAAGAGCTGGAAGAAGTGGCCGGGGAGAGGGAAGTCTGGGCCTCTCTGCTTAAACTGCTGCCCCCGCGACCCGACCTCGGATAAGTGGAAGAGGATGGATGGATGGATGGTAACAAGTAAAAATCACAGGGAGCTAAATCGGGCTAACAGGGAGGATGATCGAGGACAGGAATGTTTTTGTCAGTCAAAAACTGCTTTACGGAAAAAGAGAAAATTTGCGAGAAATTTGATGTTGATTCGCTGTTCAATTTTTTCACCCGACATTAGCACGGCGACTCGTATAGCGATTGTTGTGCAAATACTGACTGGGCTATTCACAGGATATACCGAGCCAATCGATGGTTTGAGAGGGCGTGTAGGAGGGGATATAGTTCTATGATTCACGTCCGGCCGACCTCCAGACGGTTTTCCAGGAAAGTCCCAAGCCTAGTCTGGTTATTTTTGTGTCATACCTGGTAAATAACTATTTATATATACCAGGAGTGTCCAGCTCCGATCCTGGAGGGCCGCATTCGCCGTAGGATTTCCTTCCCACCATTTTCTTAATCAGCAACCAGTTTCTTTTGTTAATTGACTTCTTGAATTGCCTTTGTTATTTAACAATCCTCTGCATTGATTTCTTCACCCTTAAATGGCAGCCAGATAAAATCGAGATGTGAAGTGAGCCAACAGATGAGCTGCTAAGTTGACGGCCTCAAACTCCAACCCTTTTCATAATTAGAAGGTGATTCTTGTTGTTAATTTAACTCATTATATACAGGGTGAGTTCAAGTTATGTTAACATTAACAGATTATTTTTATCTCAGTCGATGGATAGGTTGTGGTGGACCATTGTCATGGCCTCCACACTCCCCTGCTTTGACGCACTCTGATTTCTGGTTTTGGGGTATGGTGAAGGAGCGCGTGTGTATAGCAGGAAAGTTTGTGAAGGACAGAATACGGACTGTGGTATCAATTATTCTCCGAAAAATGTGTGTCCGGACTTTAAATGGTGCTGTTGCTCGATGGTCTTTGTGTGTTGAACATGATGGCAAACAGGTTGAGACTTTCGTGTAAATCATCTTGCACATATAAAGTATGTTTTGTGAATAAATTGTTTCCGCCATTGAAATGTTAACATAATTTCGGCTCACCCTGTAATTCCACGGCTTGTTGATGCTCTCATTCTGCCACAGCAACAAAATGTCTTGTGGACTTGAGCAGATCAACATTACTGAGACCTTCACCTTTCTTCATTTTCACGAATCGTATGATGGACACAGATTAGCTGGTCATGTGTTGGCTCATTTTGTGTCTCATTATTGTTAGGCTTGTAATTAAGGAATAAAAAAAAAGCAGTTGATGGGGTCTGAATCTTCAACAGCAAGTTAATTCAAATGAAGGGAAAAGTAATTAATTAGCAGCAAAAACGGGTCATTAATTAAGAAAAGGAGTTAAAATGAAAACCTGCAGCCACTGCGGCCCTCCAAGATTGGAGCTGGACACCCCTGATATATACACTTCAATAAATAATTACACACACGATAGTCTAAACCATTCAGGGGCAACTCGGCAAAAAGACAACTCGCCGACAGATAACTCGGCGAATGGACAACTCGACGACATCTGTTACCATTTAGGTAATAGTTAGGTTCAAAGAATTTTTTAATGATATTTAAATGACAACTTAGGACGCCAAAAAATCCACAGAATTACCTCGTTTATTAGAGTCCCAATGCATTAAGAGTAAAGATATTCCTTAAGCCGTACAGGTCACCTTTTGCATTCTAAATATCGTTATCATATTGCAATAAATACAATTTATATAACGGATTTGCAAATTTGGCTGCAGAAGATAATGTAAGATAGAGTTTGTTCCGTCTGCAGAATAAAGTTAGTTTGTAAATTATATAAATTTATTTTCAACATTTTAAATCACGTTGTCATTTAAATATAATTAAAAAATCTCTTTAAACCTAACTATTACCTAACTGGTAAAGGATGTCGCAGAGTTGTATTTCACCTAGTTGTTTCTTCGTCGAGTTGTCTTTCGCTGACTTGTCTTTTCGCCGAGTTGTCTGTCGCCGAGTTGACTGTCGCCCAATTGCCCCAGAACCAATCTAAACACATACCAGAATGGCAAAATTACTGTTGGTGTAAAGAATCCCTTGCAGTGGCGTTTCTTCATCCACTTCTGCTGAATTAATGCGTTGGCTGAAAGTCCTCAGTGTTAGTGTCTCACAGAGGATATGCAGCATTGTTCATAATGGCACTCGGTTTTGTTTTCATTCTCTCCTTCTCTACGACCTCCATGGAGTCCAAAATGCCTCCTATAAACTGAGTCTACTGTTCTGATTAGCTTGGTAGTTTGGTGGGCCTCTCTTGAAGTGAAGTAACCAAACCAGCACGCCACACTGGCCATCATAAAGTTGTAGAAGTTGTGAAGGATGTCACTTTCCACATGAAATGAACGCAGTCGAGTAAGAAAATGATCCTGCTGTGCTGTTTCTTTTTAAGTTCCACTGTGTTTTACGAGACCAGTCCAATCGGTCATTGATGTAGACACCCAAGTACTTGCAGGAGTGCACCACTTCTACATCCTCTCCCTGAATAGTGACTGGACTTTTGTTTACATTCATGAACACAATAAAAAAATATAATTAGAATGTTTCCATCATGTTATATTTAAGTACAATATTGAAAAGAATATTGATTCAAATTTAATAAATTGTATGGTTTATTTGTGTATACAATTTTGTTTTAAATGATTTGTGGCTAGGGTGGCACAGTGGTAGCGCTGCTGCCTCACAATAAGGAGACCTGGGTTCGCTTCCCGGGAGTGGAGTTTGTATGTTCTCCCCGTGTCTGCGTGGGTTTCCTCCCACAGTCCAAAGACATGCAGGTTAGGTGCATTGGCGATCCTAAATTGTCCCTAGTGTGTGTGTGCCCTGCCTGGGGTTTGTTCCTGCCTTGCGCCCTGTGTTGGCTGGGATTGGCTCCAGCAGACCCCCGTGACCCTGTGTTAGGATATAGCGGTTTGGATAATGACTGACTGACTGATTTCTGGCTTCACGATTTGGCTCTGAAGTTCTCACTTTTTGACCCTCGCTTTGCTTTGACTTGCTACTGTGCCCCACTCCTGTTTTCAGAATTGACTTCCCTTTGGCGGACAGTGCAGTTATGTACAGTAGTTCCGAATTAAAGTTGAAGTGACGTTAACAGCCCAGCAGTACCACAGTGTAGAAAATCACACTGGCCATCACAAGAGTTGTAGAAGATGTGAAGGATGTGGTCTGCAAAGCGGTGGCTCTGAGGCTAGGGATCTGCACTGGCAATCGAAAGGTTGCCGGTTTGAATCCTGTAAATGTCAAACCCTAACCCTAACCCTTAACCTGCAATTGCTGAGTGCTTTGAGTAGTGAGAAAAGTGCTATATAAATGCAAAAGGATTAATTAAAAAGAATTAAAAGGATATCACTTTCCACATTAAAGGAACGCATTAAACTAAGAAAACGAACCTATTCTGCCCTTTCTTATAAAATTCCACTGTGTTACAAGACCAGTCCAATCTGTCATTGGTGTGGACCCCCAAATACTTGCAGGAGTGCACCACCTCTACATCCTCTCCCAGATTAGTGACCGGACATGGGAGCTTATTGGTGCATTACATATACAAGTGGCACCTCAGATATGTCACCCAAGGCTGCAGATAACCTCAAAAATCAATCTTCTCTGCGTGTGTGTGTGTGAGTGAGTGAGTGTGCGTGCATGTGTGTGTGTGTGAGTGTTTGTGTTTGTGTTCGTGTCTGTGTGTGTGTGTGTGTGCGTGTTTGTGTGTGTGTGTGTGTGAGTGTTTGTGTGTGTTTGTCTGTGTGTGTTGGTGTGTGGGTGTGTGTACGTGTTGGTGTGTCTGTGTGTGGGTGTCTGTCTGTGTCTATGTGTGTGTCTCTGTCTGTCTGTCTGTGTGTGTGGAGTTGACATGTTTTCCAAATCTCGGTTCCCGACTCGTTGCTTTTGTCTCTTTATAACAATTCTTTGCTTACCATTTTGGAAGAGACAAACAATAGGACAGCTGCCTGCTTTCGACCTTGTCTTTAGTTAACATTTCTTCTTTTGATCTTCCCCATTTCTCAATCAGCCTTTCCTTGCACGTCTCATAACAAACCTTAAATGTGCAATTAGTGGCAGTTTTGGGTTAACCACCTTGTGAATGTGTGTCAGGAATTTCCTTGCCTCCAGAAATCCTCATTTACAGCTATTTACATTTTATAATGTTAATATGCTGTACATACTGTGTTTATAATAAAATAATTAATAATAATAATACACAGTAAAAATGCGTATGTAATAATAGTAGAAGTCAGAATAGCCATGTGCTATGCATTTAGTTGTTCTTTTGATGTTTGGGCGATTTTTCAAAGGACTGTAAATCAAGCCAAAAGCATCTGGGTTGTGTACGACAGCTTTAATGTATGCAAAGTGTAAACTCTAAACATACTTGTGCAAAGGTGATCATTATTTTATGTTTCACATTGAGTCCATATTTTATTGTAAAGCCTGCCTTGCGAGGAGCACATGGCGTCGCTCAAGATGTCTTTATATGTAATTAATGGGATTGTGGAAGAGAGGTGAAGAAGAGAGTGCAGGCAGGGTGGGGTGGGGTGATTGGAGAAGAGTGACAGGAGTGACTTGTGACAGATGGGTATCAGGAAGAGTGAAAGGGAAGGGGTACAGGACGGTAGAGAGACCAGCTATGTTATATGGGTTAGAGATGGTGGCACTGACAAGAAAGCAGGGGACAGAGTTGGAGGTGGCAGAGTTAAAGATGCTAAGATTTGCATTGGGTGTGACGAGGATGGACAGGATTAAGAATGAGGACATTAGAGGGTCAGCTCAGGTTGGACAGGTGGGAGACTAAATCAGAGAGGCGAGATTGTGTTGGTTTGGACATGTGCATAGGAGAGATGCTGGGTGTATTGGGAAAAGGGTGCTAAGGATAGAGCTGCCAGCCAAGAGGAACAGAGGAAGGCCTAAGAGAAGGTTTATGGATGTGGTGAGAGGGGACATGCAGGTGATGGGTGTGACAGAACATGATAAAGAGGACAAGAAGATATGGAACAAGATGATCCGCAGCCGACAGAAGAAGATTGTTGTTAGTCTTCTTATCATTGGTAAAGCCTGACCTCTAGTGGCAAAACAGACACTCCACACTGTTTCGTATGATGCAGTTTTATGCCTGTGATCAAAAATCTGAGTGTTAGGTTTGTAGCTCTCAGTGTTGTATAAGAATATCCATTCATTCTCCTAGAGGGCCGCAGTAGCTGCAGGATTTTTCACCAAACAGTGCCCTTCCTATTTGTCAGTCATCTTTGTTAATGTAATTGTTTAATCGGTTAGCTCACCAAAGATCATTCTCTATAGTTCAGAAAATTTAATTTACATTTAATTATTTGGCTGACACCTTTATCGAAGGTGACTTACAGCATTTATGTCACCATTGGTGACATTTCTTTTGGTTTTCCAATTGGAGCACAGGCAGGTCATGTGACTTGCTGAAGGTGTCAGTAACGGGATTTGAACCCACAACTTCAGGGTTTGAAGTCCAAAGCCTTAACCACCACACTGCATTGCCTACTGTATTAATAACATGGAAACACATTAATGGTCAACAGTTGATTGCTTATAGTGATTTGGAGCACCTTTAAAAATGGTGGTCTCGGTGCAGTAGCATGCGATCCCTGGAGCAGTTCGCTTGAGGTATGAATGGGATCTGACACTGGATTAATGAAACTACAGAAATAACTGCATTTCAGCTGTGGTAGTCACACTAAAGATCTGCTGTCTGTAATTGTTGGGGGTTAACATGGAGCCAGAGAAAACAATAAAGCAGGTATTTAAATATAGTGTCCTCCATATTGTTTGGGACAAAGACATTTTTTTCCTTGATTTCCCCTTTCTGTTCCTCAGTTTCTAATTAAAAATCACACAATCCAGATGTGGTTAGGGTTAAGGTGCACACTGCTGAGTTTCATTGAAGGGGATTTGCAGACATTTTGGTCACACCATGTAGAAATGACAACACTTTTTTGTGTCCCTCCATTTCAGGGCACCATGATGTTTGGCACACAGCAATGCCAGGTCTATTAAAGCCGTCACATTTAGTTCTTTGTCACATATCCCTCACATGCCATGGCTTAGTGAAGTCTACGATTCACAGACATCACCAGGTGCTGAGGGTCTTCTCTGCTCTGCCAAGCCTCTAATGCAGCCATCTTCAGCTCCTGCTTGTTTCAGGGAGACCTGTCCCATTAAGTTTTCTCTTCACCATATGGAAGGCCTGCTCAGTTGGATTGAAATTGTGTGACTGGCTTGGCCATTCAAGAACTTTCCATTTTTAGCTCTGAAAAACTCTTGCGTTGCCTCAGCAGTCTGTTTGGCTCCTTATTTTGTAGGATGAAGCGTTGACCGATGAGTTTGGAGGCATTGACTGGAACTTGAGCAGATCAGATGTTTCTACACACCTCAGAATTCATTGTGTGACAGCTGTCAGCAGTTCCATCATCAATGAAGAGATGTGTGCCAGGACCTGTGGCAGCTTTACATGCCAAGTCATAACACCCCCAGCACCGTGTTTAACAGATGAGGTGGTCTGCTTTGGCTCTTCGGCAGTTCCTTTTCATCTCCATACTTTGCTCCTGCCATCACTCTGATGAGGTTCATCTTTGTCTGGTGTGTGGCTATCTAGTGGTCTGCATCTTGCAGTGTATCCTCCTCTGTGTTTCTGTTCATGAAGTCTTCTGCTGATAGTCATCTCTGACACATCTACTTCAGCCCCCTGAAGGCTGTTTCTGATCTGCCGCACAGGCGTTTCGGGCTTTTTCTTGACCATAGTGAGGATTCCTCTGTCATCAGTAGTGGAGGTTTTCCTTGATCCCTTCCCTTTGTGATTACTGAGTTCACCAGTGCGTTCTTTCTTCTTCATGATATCCCAGACAGTTGATTTAGGTTAGCCTAAGGTTTTACCAGTGTCTCAAATGGTTTTATTCTTGTTTTTCAGCCTCATAATGACTTCTTTGACTTTCATTGTCACATGAATCCCATACCAAATGATATATAACTGAGATATATGCATCAAACTGTTTATTCCTACAGACAATGCATCACAAACATTAACACTGCTTGTAGAGTAAATCCCATGCCAAACAGCATATAAAAGAGACAAATGCATTGAATTTCTCATTCCAATAGATGGTGCATCATAATAACTTTGCTTGTACGAATTACCAAATGGCATATAACAGAGTCAGATGCACTGCACTTTTCATTCCAACAGATGGTGCTTTACAAACATTAACAATGCTTGTGTGAATCATTCCAAATTTTATATAACAGAGATATATGCATTGAACTGTTTATTCCTACAGACAGCACATCACAAACATTAACACTGCTTGTACAGTGAATCCCATACCAAACGGCATACTGTATAACTGAGACATATGCATTGAATTTGTTATTCCAACAGATGGTGCATCATAATAACATTGCTTGTACGAATTACCAAATGGCATATAACAGAGTCAGATGCACTGCACTTTTCATTCCAACATATGGCACTTTACAAACATTAACACTGCTTGTATAAATCATTCCAAATGGTATATAACAGAGATATATGCATTGAACTATTTATTCCTACAGACAACACATCACAATCATTAACACTGCTTGTACAGTGAATCCCATACCAAACGGCATATAACTGATACATATGCATTGAATGTGTTATTCCAACAAATGGTGCATTATTATAATGTTGTTTGTATGAATCCCATACCAAATGATATACAGGGTGGGCCATTTATATGGATACACCTTAATAAAATGGGAATGGTTGGTGATATTAACTTCCTGTTTGTGGCACATTAGTATATGTGAGGGGGGAAACTTTTCAAGATGGTTGGTGACCATGGTGGCCATTTTGAAGTCGGCCATTTTGGATCCAACTTTTGTTTTTTCAATAGGAAGAGGGTCATGTGACACATCAAACTTATTGGGAATTTCACAAGAAAAACAATG
>JANRMT010062837.1:94167002-94185928 GCA_026402145.1 Polypterus bichir lapradei
AAAGAAAGAAAGAAAGAAAGAAAGAAAGAAAGAAAGAAAGAAAGAAAATGCCAGCTGTCGAGGATCAGTTTGCTTTCCCTGTTTTTTTTTTTTTTTTTCTCGATGGCTATTTTGCCTTTCAGCGTTTTCTTGGCAGCAGCGCAGGGGGTCAGATTCTTTTCCAAGCATTCATGAACTGCATTTATATTTTTTCTTTTCTATCGCCAATCTACGCGCCAGTTGGTATTCGTTCTCTGTTTAGAATTTCTCTTCAAATGTAGAGGCTGAAGTCATTATGCTTATTTGTCATAAGTGATCTCCAGGGAGAAGCTTTTTCGAAATTCAATGACCAATTACTGTAACAGCAACCAGTGACGCTGGCACGTCAGTCTGCAGACAAGTCTCAAGGGATCGGTGACATGGACAGAAAAAGGCCACACAAGCTAAGGAGATGCTGCTGCTGCTGCTGATGATGATCGACGTTTATGAGGAAACACCGCAGACGATCTGAATCTGTGCAAAAACACGTTCATCCAGTAACTGTGGGGGAGCCGCTGTCACGACTCTCAGACGCTCAAGTGGTGGCCGTGGACGCCATTAAGTGCAAATTGTCTCCAAGTATGCAAGTTTCTTCATTCACTGCCCCCACCCCATAATGACTGCAACAAAGGCACTTATCTACTCCACAGTACAAAATTACAAACCCAACAATTCAGACCTGTGATTAAAGTCCGCATTGTAGACTTTCATTGAAGGGGATTTGAAGACATTTCTGTCACACAACACTTTTACTACTTGATGGCCCCCTTTTAGGATGCCATAACGTTTGGGATGCAGCAATGGCAGGTCTGTTAAAGCCATTGTCATATTTACAGTCATATGAAAAAGTTTGGGAACCCCTCTTAATTCTTTGGATTTTTATGTATCATTGGCTTAGAGTTGTATAGAGTGAGAAGTCAAGCAAAATGACACCTTTTAGAAATACTATATCGTTATTTGGAACACATGCATTTCGTGTCTCGTCCGTGTCAACAACGATCTATGTAAACACATCGTTAAAACAGAAACGTTTATCATGTTTTAGTAATAATTGACAAAATGTAGACATGAAGCGTATAATGTGTGAAACCTGAATTCCAAATATCAAATAAACACTTTCACAAAAGGTACAAGTATAACAAAACAAGTGCGCTTCTATTCAAAAATATAACTGCAGAAAAAGAACCCGCGTTAGGGTGCGACATTGACACGCCTTTGAATCGACTGCTTCGGTGGCGAAACGGTATCAACTGTTGACTGGTAATCAAAACTTCACGGGTTCGATCCCGGACGACTTCGTTTTGAGAAGTGAACTGCTCGTATTCTTACTATTTTAGAATAAAAACATACATTTGATTTGTACTCAAATGTGGCAATTGGTGTTGTTTGCCTGCCTATGGTAAAGTCATCCCTGATGGAGGATCACAGGAATCATGGGAAAAAGGGGTCCTTTCATCGGATTGGCTGGCCGAGCAACGTTTCAGCCGTGGAATGGCCAAATGGGGAGGCAGCTTGATGGATGAGGTCTCCAGGACTCTAGAAATATCCAAATCTTATTATGTGATATCATCTACAGTTAAATTCTGCTCTGTGCTTCTAAAATTTGTATTATTATGCTGTTTTAAGTATTTGTTCTGTTCTGTGTATTGTATTGTATTGTATTGACCCCCTTCTTTTGACACCCACTGCACGCCCAACCTACCTGGAAAGGGGTCTCTCTTTGAACTGCCTTTCCCGAGGTTTCTTCCATTTTTCCCTACAAGGTTTTTTTGGGAGTTTTTCCTTGTCTTCTTAGAGAGTCAAGGCTGGGGGGCTGTCAAGAGGCAGAGCCTGTTAAGGCCCATTGCGGCACTTCCTGTGTGATTTTGGGCTATACAAAAATAAACTGTATTGTATTGTATTGTATTGTATTTGAGTCTGTAACAACTGGTGTAAATTTATGATACTTGTAAAGGTTAGCTTTGTTTTTTTATTTAGTTTTATTCTTTCAGTCGCATTCACGCTCGCCCTGTTCTGACATTGCTGTTTTCACATAAAGAGGCGCTATAGCGGAGGTGAACTCAGATGATGATGATGGGGGTTCTACATCGGAGAAAGAATGCACGTCGAACATTTGCCGTCACTGTACTTTGTATATGTACAAGGGAAGCTCTGCAGTCTACTTGTGACTTTATGCTGTAGGAAGGTAAGTAAATAAATCAAGGTAAATAACGTTTATGTAAGTAACATATAAATGTTAATGTTTTGGGCACATGCACCGTCCAGACCTAAACTCCAGAGTGGAGAGCCGCTCACGTACTGAAGAGTCTAGAGCTGCAGGTGGAAGGTGCCATCGCTGTACTTTGTATATAAGAGCCAGATCGAATGTTATTTACCTATTTACCTTGATTTATTTACTTACTTCCTACAGCGTAAACATAAATGAAAATCAGCAATATCTGTCCATTAATTAATTGATGAACTACAGCTAGTATAAATAACCCTGTTATTTCATTCTATGGCTTGTTGATGTTCCCATTCTGCAAAATTGTTGATCTTCTTTTTTCTAAGAGCAGCGTCAAACTGTTTTGTGGACCACAGCAGATCAACATTCCTGAGACCTTCACCTTTATTTTAAGTTGGTTGCTGGTCACATGATGGCTCATTGTGTATCTCATTATTGTTTGTCTGCCAATTGAGTCAAGTCAAGTTGGGGAGCTTGCACTGGTACAGTGCATTGCCGCACCCACTACACGGCGAAACAACTCGAAATTCCGGTTGGCAACCCCCCAGGCCGGCACGCGGTCCAGTCCCACCCTCTGGAAATGACCCTCCATCTGCCGCAGCCAGGTGTTACGTGGGCGACCCCTTGGCCTGGTCCAGCCACTTGGGTCCCCAACATTGAGGATCTTATGAGCCGGATCACCCTCGGGGAAACGTGCCACATGGCCGTAGCGCCGTAACTGATGCTCCCTCACAATGCAGGTAATGTGCCTCATTCGGGACTCCAATTGAGACAAAAAAAAAATAATTAAAGGGTAACAAGTGAATCAAAATTAAGGTAAAAGAAGTTAATTGGTAGCAAAAATGGGTGGTCACTAATGAAAAAAAAAGGATTATAAAGTAAACCTGAAGCCACAGCAGTGCTCCAGGACCGGAGTTGGAGACCCCTGATACAGAACACCCCAGAGAGATCCAATCAGAAGCAGCACAGAATTTTGGAAAGGAAAACGTAAGATGAAAATCACTCTGTATAATCAGATCCCTTCCACCAGTGCAGGTCAATAAACAGACGTCCATGGCAAGTGCCTAACTTTCACAATAACAAGCCTCTAAGGAAAATAAAAGGATTAGACTGGCACGAATCTAAAAACTACGTGTGTTTCTTTGAACGCCGTGTGGCCTACAGGCAGAAGGCATTAAACATTAAAACTGGAAGGCTGCTACTTCAATCCCCACCTCTGACTCACTCTGTGCCCTCCAGCAAGTCACTTAAGCAGCCCATAATTTGATTCTGAAAAATGAACTGCAATAATCGCACTGCCGCCATGTGCTCATAAAGCACCATGCAAAGAAATTCATTACAGAAAGCTGCTATATAAAATGAAGGTCATTTCTTGGAGATTTACACTACCAGTCAAACGTTTTAGAACACCTCTCTTTTTCCACCTAAAATGGTGAAAAGGTAAGCAGTAAACTGCCAGGGGTTTAAATTTAAAGTTTAGGTTAGCAAAAACTAAAAAAAAAAAAAGGATGTTTCAGAATATTATTCAGCGGGGAACAACTAACAGGTTACAACCTACAGATATTCTGCAGCAATGAAAGAAATTTGAGCTTTGCAAGTTGAATCAAACAATTTGCACAGGTGTCCCAGCTTCTGTTGATTACTTAAGACCCTTCTGCCTGTCTTAGAGCAGAGTTGGAACAGACTGTGTTACTACACCCTCTTGGGCAATATTGCACTGGCATAGAACAAATAAATGATGGCAAATAAAAACATAAGACAAGGAATCATTTAATGTACACAATTGTATTCATATTTTTTGGTTCTTCCAAGTAGCCTGCACCTTGCACTGATCGAACAGCCAAACTGTGGTAAATTTGGATTCATCTGTCCATACTGTCTGTAGTAGTTCACAGCCGGTATCTCCAGTTCCTATTTTGTGTTTTAAGGAATGCCACTCGCCCTGTCAGACCCGCAGCATAAAGTCTCCTCCTCACAGTACAAACTGACATTTGCTTTTGCCAACCTGCACTGTTAAGCCGTTGTGCTGTGAGGCGCCTGTGATAACACAAGCTGGTGACCCTCAAAATGTAGACATGAAGTGTATAATGTGTGAAACCTGAAGTCCAAATATCAAATAAACACTTTCACAAAAGGTAAAAGTATAACAAAACAAGTGCGCTTTTATTCAAGAATATAACTGCAGAAAAAGAACCCGCGTTAGGGTGCGACATTGACACGCATTTGATACAACCGCTTCAGTGGCGCAACATTATCAACTGTTGACTGGTAATCAAAACTTCACGGGTTCGATCCCCGACGACTCTGTTTTGAGAAGTGAGCTGCTCTTATTCTTACTATTTTAGAATAAAAACATACTTGTGTTCTGTTCTGTGTATTGTATTGTATTGACCCCCTTCATTTTGACACCCACTGCACGCCCAGCCTACCTGGAAAGGGGTCTCTCTTTGAACTGCCTTTCCCAAGGTTTCTTCCATTTTTCCCTACAAGGTTTTTTTGGGAGTTTTTCCTTGTCTTCTCAGAGAGTCAAGGCTGGGGGGCTGTCAAGAGGCAGGGCCTGTTAAGGCCCATGGCGGCACTTCCTGTGTGATTTTGGGCTATACAAAAATAAACTGTATTGTATTGTATTGTATTGTATTTGAGTCTGTAACAACTGGTGTAAATTTATGATACTTGTAAAGGTTAGCTTTGTTTTTTTTATTCAGTTTTATTCTCTCAGTCACATTCACGCTCCCCCCGATCTGATATTGCTGTTTTCACATAAAGACGCGCTATAGCAGAGGTGAACTCAGATGATGACGGGGGTTCTACATCGGAGAAAGAATGCACGTCGCACTTTTGCCGTCGCTGTACTTTGTATATGTACACGGGAAGCTCTGCAGGGGTACTGCCAGGGGTTTACGTTTAAAGTTTAGGTTAGCAAAAACTAAAAAAAAAAAAAAGGATGTTTCAGAATATTATTCTGTGGGGAACAACTAATAGGTTACAACCTACAGATATTCTGCAGCAATGAAAGAAATTTAAGCCTTGCAAGTTGATGCAAACAATTTGTACAGGTGTCCCAGATTCTGTTGATTACTTAAAACCCTTCTGCCTGTCCTATAGCAGAGTTGGAACAGACTGTGTTGCTACACCCTCTTGGACAATATTGCACTGGCATAGAACAAATAAACGATGGCAAATAAAAACATTAGACAAGGAATTATTTAATGTACAAAATTGTATTCATATTTTTTGGTTCTTCAAAGTAGCCTGCACCTTGCACTGATCGAACAGCCAAACTGTGGTAAATTTGGATTCATCTGTCCATACTGTCTGTAGTAGTTCACAGCCGGTATCTCCAGTCCCTATTTTGTCCCTTAAGGAATGCCACTCGCCCTGTCAGACCCACAGCACAAAGTCTCCTCCTCACAATACAAACTGACATTTGCTTTTGCTGACCTGCACTGTTAAGCCGTTGTGCTGTGAGGCGCCTGTGATAACACAAGCTGGTGACCCTCAGAAACTCGTCTTCTGATTGGCTTGTGACTTTGGCTCTGCCAGATCTCCTCCAATCAGAGTCTCATCCAGTTTCCAACTGCCTGTGGATTGTGTAGGACACCACTGGACTCACTGACACTTGGATTTTTTTGCAATTTCTCTAAACGAAAGGCCTACACGTCTAAGGGTAATCGCTCTGTCTTATTTCATTTGTTAATTGTCGTTTACTTGCCATTATACAGTACCAGTAACGGCACACTGCATGATAACGTGCAGTAAATACATTTGCAGTGAAGATATTTCTGATTTGTCAGTCAGTTTCCAGAGAAGTGAAAACAGGTAGCCGATACAAACTGATTAAAAAACCAAAAAAGCATCTTCAGGGCAAATACGCAGCATTGGCCCTCATAAAAGGAAACAAAAACACAGTCTGTACATCATATTCATCACTTCTGAAGTGTGCCACATCAACGTACATTATATAGCAACACTTGACTTGAGCATTCCTAGTTTTCATCCTCTTTCTCTGCACGTTTATCATTCGTTTGCTCAGAGGTTGATACGCTTGTTGCTTCCTGAGCAGCACATCTTTTCGCCACCCTAGTGGTACGCTTCTTCTCTTCTTTTGTCGGCATCTTTTCACATTAAAACAGATTAAGTCAGTGTTTGTGTTGCAATTACTCTGTACACTTTCCTTAAATTTTCACTTAAGCTGGCACTTAAGTCTTCAATCTGCCTCAAGAATGATTTAAGATATGAAGAGGTAAGGGAAGTGACGGCGAAGGTGGTAGGGATGAGAACGACGCCCGAATGCATGCGCCGCACCGCTGCCCTGCTACCCACTGCTGAGAGTTGCTTCTACAATAAAATAAAATAAAAATAAAAAGACGAATAACCTTGAGGGTCAATCATCACCCCTGAAAGAGGACAGTAGACGTCATGTAGTATATGTGTTCCAAATTTCAGGTCAATACTTCGAACGGTTTGCGAGCTACAGGTGATTTAAAATCCTGGACAGACAAATGGACAGCCACGGTAGCGTATTATATCTATACATATATATAAAAGCCAAATACCACTGACTCACTCATCACAAAATCTCCCAAACCATGAGGACTTGAGACTTGAAATTTGGAATGTGGGTTACCCTTGGCCCACAGGTGCTCGCTAAGAAAAGGTTTTAAAAATTTCATGGTCTAAGCATGAAATTTCTTATAGTTTTTGAGACCCGTTTGTGTGTCTGTCCGCTTTTCACGAGAGAACTACTTCACGGATTTAGATCGGGTTTTTTTCTATAATTTGCTTAAACACTCCATTGATTTTGCGACTTTCTCATCGCGCCAAGTATCATAGTTTGCTTGCGGTAGAAATTTAATAGCGTGAATCCGAGTGAGACTGGATCGGGCTGCGGGAAGGGGGAGCGGGGCCCTCCTCACTCATGTGTCTGCCTCAGGGCGTAACCTTAACTCCGCTTAGTTAGTGAAGGAGAGAACTACTTAACGGATTTAGATCGGGTTTTTTTCTATAATTTGCTTGAACATTCCGGTTGATTTTGCGACTTCTCTCATTGCACTAAGAATCATAGTTCGCTTGCAGAAGTGATATATTCGCGCTAATCAGAGAGAGAGGCTGCGGGCCGAGGGGAGGGGGACGAGTGACGTCAGGGGTAGAGAGCTGGGCGGGGTCTCCTCACCGTCCTGTTTCATTAATATGTGGACGAAGCCACAGGGGATGGCTAGTAAGAAGATAATATTGTCCAAGAAGTACTTCAGAGGGTGTAGTAACACAGTCTGTTCCAAGACTCACAGAGGGGTTTTTGAGTAATCAACAGAAATTGGGACACCTGTGCAAATTGTGCGTTTCAACTTGAAAGACTTCATTTACTTGAATTACTGCAAAGCATCTGTAGGTTGTAACCTATTACTTGTTCCCTGAAAAAGGTCCAAGTGTAATATTCTGTAATGTCCTTTTTATTTTCCAGTTTGTGTTACCTAAACTTTAAGTTTAAACCTCTGGCAATTTACGGCTTTGCTTTTCACCATTTAGGTCATTCATTACATTTCAGTATATAGTGCCTTATACATCTATCCATCCATCTATCTAATAACAATAATAATAACAATGTTAAATAATCCACAGACAGCGGCTCTTACTGTGACTGCTTCGAGCCCGAGTGAACTTGTTGATATGCACCGTGAATCCCTTGTATAGATAATTGTGGTTAAATATGCCAACCTTTGATTTTATTTATTTATGTATTTTTTAATATCGAATTGTCCCATATTCTGTACATATTTGTGATTTTCTTTTTCTTGTTTCAGGGGAGAAGCCTTATCACTGTGACTAAGATGGCTATGGCTGGAAATTTGCTCACTCCGATGAACTGACTCGCCATTACAGGAAACACATTGGACGTCACCCTTTCTAGTGCCAAAAATGTGACCGTGCCTTTTCCAGGTCAGACCACCTGGCACTACACATGAAATGGCACTTGTGATCCGAAGCGACCAAAAAACACGTCCTGCCTTAAGACTCTCATCGCCCACCGTCTTCTGCCACAGCAAAGGAAAGCTGCAAAAGGGCCTTTCGTCAAAGTCTTAGACCCACCCCCCCCCCCCCCCCAATGCCCCCAACCACCACCATGACTTGTCTTCCCAAGGGTGGCAGCACAGATACTAATCATTCCAAAGGCTGGCAGGGGTGGGTTTGGGGGACTTCCTCACCACTGGAACTCACTTACTCTTGTGGAAGCCGGCCCGGACACGTTGAAGTCACCCAACACACGTTTATTATTGTACTCCATATTTACAAGTGCACACAAAACCCCTACAAGTCCCCAAAGTCCTGGCAAGCACAAAATGCCTCACTTCTTTCAGGCCGCCTCTTTGTCTCTCCTCCCGAGTTCTGTCCTTCTGTCCGGAGGGAGGCGGCCCCTTTTATAGTAACCCGGATGTGCTCCAGGTGCCTCCCGAACATCTTCCGCCGTCTCTCCCCAGTGTGGCGGAAGTGCCGGCTGTGCAACCGGATGCACTCCGGGTGTCCCCGCTCCTTTTCCCCCCAGCACTTCCAGGGCTCCAAAGGCATTGGGGTGCCCCCTGGCAGTGACCACGGGCCCCTACAGGGTTGAGCTTCAAAGCTCTGTACCCGTGGTCCCCGTAGGTACCAGGGCGGGTGCCCCCACATGGTCTGGGGGAGGTGTAAGCCCTCCTCCGGTCCTCCTGGGCGTCCCGGCCGGGTTGCCCCCCCCCCAGCCATCTGCGACACTCTTTTTTTTTGTTTTTCCTTTTTGACAAGACTTGGAATGCCAGGTGCCAAAGGATGACTTTGTTATTGATATTTTTTTGTTTTGTCGATTTACAAATACTCTTTAGCCTTTAACAATGCAGCATACTTTTTATTTTTGTACTGGGTATCGCCCACGATATACAGGTATTTATAGAAAAACTGAGGTGTTCAGAAATGTTTCAGCAGTATTGAAGAAGAAAATTAAACTAACTGCTGGCTGAATTTCCCCCCGACATTGAAAGTCCCGTGGTGGTTCTTGTTTTGCATCCTATGCTGCCAGTACAGACGCCAACTCCTCGTGAGTTTGTAATGAAAAGGTGGGAGCAAAACTTTAACGGATGGGTAACAAGCGTGAGTGCACATCTCTCCAAAAACACAACAGATTCCTGAATGGCTTTTACTTCTTCACTAACAATCACCACGGTCGGCTACTGTACAGTTTTCTTCTGGTCTGCTTTATTATTGCAAGTAAAACCAGATGGTTTTTTAAAATGGCAGAAATAAAACTTTTTTTTTTTCCAGCTTTAAACACAGAATTGCCAAGTACTGGCAAGGCAGAGAAGGTTTCTGTGCCAGCATCTCATAAAATTTCAGCTAAGCAGAATCGGGGCACAATATTACACATTCCCTGTTAACTCTGTAAATGACAGAACATTGTCTGTTGCCAGTGGAGAGAACATTTTATCAAGGCCTTCGTTTTTAACAGCCACCAAATTTGCTCAGTGGCTCTACACACAGAAAAAAAATAAGTTAGAAAACATCTGCATGGGGCGTAATGTTCAGGTGTGCTTGGGAATGTCAGCAGCCTCATTAGTGTTATGTTTACCCCCAGAAAAACAAATCGAAGCCTTTGGATTTTTATTACGTGTAATGGAAACATGTCGGTATCAAAACATCGACATAAATACAGTAGGAAAGATCTGCCCAGTGCCCACTGTTGTTTTTATTCAGATTTAATACATGTGCAGGGCCACATTTTGACCTTTACAGGCCCTGAGGACTTAAAAGATTTTGGTGTCCCCATATATATGACCGGGCACCCACTCTCAGAGGACGACTGAATGGGAGTGCCGACATGACCAAGACAAGAACGATGGCGTGAGCCTCGGTGGACTGTGTAATTTTGTTGTATTTCCAAGATTAATATAAATCACTCTACTTCTTCTTCTTCTTTCGGCTGCTCACGTTAGGGGTTGCCACAGCGGATCATCTTGTTCCATATCTTCTTGTCCTCGTCATCTTCCACTCTCACACCCATCACCTGCATGTCCTCTCTCATCAAATCCATAAACCTTCTCTTAGGCCTTCCTCTTCTCCTCTTAACTGGCAGCTCTATCCTTAGCATCCTTCTCCCAATATACCCAGCATCTATCCTCTGCACGTGTCCATACAAACGCAATCTCACCTGTCTGACTTTGTCTCCCAACCATCAAACCTGAGAGGACCCTCAGATCCTGGCTGAAGACTCATTACTTCAGATTAGCTCACCCTGACTAGAGCTGCTGATTAACTGTACATACTGCATCTCTGTTGTCAGTCATTAGCACTAAAACATAAGTAACATGATAGTTATAATTTGTTACTAACCCTCACCTATTCTGTTTCTCTTCTCGGTACTCAAATGTGGCACTTAGTGCCACGGCCCACCTGCCAAGTTGTTTTGCCTGCCTAAGGTAAAGTCATCTCTGATGGAGGATCGCAGGAATCATCAGGTAGAGGGGTCTTTTCATTGGATTAGCTGGCCCAGCGCTGACTCAGCTGTGGAATGGGGAGGCAGCTTGATGGATGAGGCCTCCAGGGCTCTAAACAAATCCAAATCGTATTATGGGATATCATCTACTGTTAAATTCTGCTCCGTACTTCTAAAATGTTTATTTTTATGCTGTATTGAAGATTTGTTCTGTTCTGTGTATTGTATTGTATTGTATTGACCCCCTTCTTTTTGACACCCACTGCACGCCCAGCCTACCTGTAAAGGGGTCTCTCTTTGAACTGCCTTTCTCGAGGTTTCTTCCATTTTTTCCCCTACAAGAGTTTTTTTTGGGAGTTTTTTTCTTGTCTTCTTAGAGAGTCAAGGCTGGGGGGCTGTCAAGAGGCAAGGCCTGTTAAAGCCCATTGCGGCACATCTTGTGTGATGTTGGGCTATACAAAAATAAATTGTATTATATTTTATTGTGATGTCCTCATTTCTATTCCTGTCCATCCTCGTCACACTCAATGCAAACCTTAGCGTCTTTAACTCTGCCACCTCCAGCTCTGTCTCCTGCTTTCTGGTCAGTGCCACCGTCTTCAACCCATATAACATAGCTGGTCTCTCTACCGTCCTGTAGACCTTCCCTGTCACTCTTGCTGATACCCGTCGGTCACAGTCGGTCACTCCTGACACTCTTCTCCACCCACTCCACCCTGCCTGCACTCTCTTCTTCACTTCTCTTCCACACTCCCATATATATATAATGTGAAGGACAGCCGGGACCCATGCCCAGCAGGGACGCCCCTGCTGCTTATGTTCCGGGGGAGCCACCATGGGCAGTCCAGTACCTCCCCCGGGACGCTTGGTGACAGCCTCCATGGCTGACGGTGATTCCCCAACCACCCGCAGGGCTCCATGGGAGATGGAGTCCTCCACAGCCTGTTTGGGGGCTTGGATGGCCGCTAGGGGGAGCTGCATGGACTCAGCAGCCTGGCTGGACGAATCTTCAGCCCCACCCGGAGGTGCAATTAGGACCAGGTGGTCAAGCACCTGGAACACTTCCGGGTGGGTTATAAAAAGGGCCAGCCACCACCACTCGAGGAGACAGGGTCGGGAGGAGGAGTACTAAGCTTGAGGAGGAGTGGTGGAAGAGAAGAAGGATTGTTGGTTGTGTTTATTGTGCTTTGGGACTGTGTTTGGGCTGTGTGGCACGGGGAAGACAGCTGAAGAAACAATAAAAGTCTTTGTGTTTTTATACGTGCCTCCGTGTCTATCTGTGTCGGGTCAGGCGCCTATATAGCACCTTGGTTACAATATATATACATATATATATATTGTCAGGGATGCCAGGGGCCATGACCCGGCTGGGACGCCATGAGGGACCGGATGTGGGTCTGTGCCCACCCTGGATCACGTGGGGGTCGCCTTCCTGGTTGCTTTGGGGGCCGTGGTCACCGCCAGGAGGCGCCCCTATGCCTTGGGGACCTGTTACCCCAGCACTTCGGCCACACCAGGAAGTGCTGGGGGGAAGACTTTGGACGTTACCCGGAGAGCTGCCGGGAGGACAGCCGGCACTTCCGCCACTCTGGGGCGTGGCCAAGGGGGGAATGCCGGGAACACCTGGTGCTCATCCGGGTACTGAATAAAAGGGGCCGTCTCCATTCATTCGAGGCTGGAGTCGGGAGGAGGAAGGACGAAGCACAGAGGAGGTGTGGAGGCGGCCCGAAGAAAAGGCATTGTGAGGCCAGGACTGTGAATTGGGGTTTGTGCACGTGACTGGGTCTGTGTGACCATAACTATTGTTGTAAATATTGTAAATAAACGTGTGGTGGTGATTTAACAACATGTCCGCCTGTCTGTGTCCGGGTCAACCTCCACAATATATATATATATATATATTTGCATGTATTTTTTTTTTTCATTTAATATAGGAGCCCCTTCCGGGTCCAGCTGCACCATTTGTAGTTTTACACCATATGGTCCATGGTAATCCAGCAATGGAAAACTCATGTGGTGGCCCCTTCCCTTCATATCCTAAACACAGGCTTAATCTGCTTAATGGTTAGCCCAGCCCTGTAGACATCCATTATGTGATTCATTTTAAAACAGTCACAACGCCAAAGCCCTAAATCGCAATCAGGAGAGTACAAGTGTGTCTGTACGGTTTGTGCCAGATCCACACAGTCAGTGAGCCCCTTGTGTTACTGTAGTCTTAGCGACGTCCACATTTCCCCTGACACTGACAATGACAGTTGCTGCCTTGTGAACAGTGCCCAGGGGGCCAGCATCTTGAGCTGAACATCTGCATCAAGCCCACAGAGTCACACACTTACACACGACTCATGTGGAACTCGTGACCGTTACATTGACTGTAATCTTCTTCTATTATTTCTTTATCTATGCTTACATTTTAACTTTACTTTTACTCTGTG
This sequence comes from Polypterus bichir lapradei, assembly GCA_026402145.1. Taxonomy (NCBI): domain Eukaryota; kingdom Metazoa; phylum Chordata; class Cladistia; order Polypteriformes; family Polypteridae; genus Polypterus; species Polypterus bichir. Next base: position 94,180,135 of record JANRMT010062837.1, read on the forward strand.
TATATCAGGAACTGTTAATAGTGACTGTGCTTCTCAAAATTTAATGTTTACTTAGTTTATTGTCTTCTCTTATACAAGTGCATCTCAACAAATTAGAATATCATCGAAAAGTTAGTTTATTTCAGTAACTCAATTCAAAAAGTGAAACTCCTATATTATATAGATTCATTACACACAGAGTGATATATTTCAAGCATTTATTTCTTTTCATTTTGCTAATAATGGCCTACAGGTAATGAAAACTCAGTGACAAAAAGATGTCTGACAAAAGAAAAAAAAGAAGTGGGCCGCTAGGGTGGAGAAAAGAAGAGCTGCTGAGGAAACAGCAAGAGCATCAACCTCTGAGCAAACGAATGCTAAACGTACAGAGAAAGAGGGACTAGGAAAACTAGGAATGCTCAAGTCAAGTGTATTCACTGCACATTATCATGCAGTCCCGTTACTGGTAACTGATAATTTTCTGTGGTGGGCAATGGATTAGTAAAATAATGATAAATCGATGCACATATTGGGAAAATAAAGCCCCGACATGACTAGGCTAGAGTGATTATGTCAGGCCAATGCAGTATCAACTACCAACAACTAACTACTTGATTATAAGAGTGGTCCGAAGGACGGCGAGAGGAAATGGTGAAAAACGGGCGGCTTTGTTCAAAAAAAAAAAAAAAAAAAAAAAAAAAAGGCTGCCATGATAGGAAGGGATCAGGGTGTGTTTTAAAACAATTTTATTTAATTTGACTCCTCCGTCTGTTTGTTTGTATGGGTCTAATCTTGCAAGTGATGGCGAATTTCTTCAAATTTGGCATACGTGTTCAGAATCGATGACAATACAATAACTCGTCAAAACCAATGCAATTATGTAATTACGTAATCAAAGGTTATGTGATTCCAATTAACGCAAAACACAACAATGACGGAGAGAGAATATAGTGAGATATCGGAGCATACAAGCGAAAGATGCATCAGATTGCCCCCACTTGTCTTTTCCAGTGAGTGGAGTGGGTTAATACACGTGCCGACTTGCAAAGGAGTAGCCTCAACAATCACGGTCAGGAAGTATTGGCATAAGCTTGCCGTTCTGTCGTCGATGTTTTTTATTCGCAGCGACCGAGCGCTAGCCGTGTTAAGAGCCTGAACAGAAAAATATAGACCAAAATATAATTCTTTTTAGTATTCAAATAATTCCACAGTGGTATTATGTAATATTTTTATTAAAGAAGTGTCCCGTTCATGAAAAATGATAAAAGAAAAATCATTTGCAAAATACTCAAAAACTAAAAAGTAAAAAATAAAATATATAATTATTATTTTTTTTAAGTTAAACGATCTTATTTACTTTAGTAAAGCAAAAAATGCATTTTTCTTTAACCACAATTTTTGTGGTTATATGTGACTAAATAAAATCGTGGGGCACACATAAATTAATTAATTCAATCATTAATAGAATAGCTACTTTCATCGTAAAAAATTTAAAATACGACGACTTTGTAATTTCCCCACCATGCTAAACAAGTTCCAAAAATTGTTTGACTCATTAAAATTATGCGCGCCGCACGATTTTATTTAGTTACATATAACCACGAAAATTGTGGTTGCAGAAAAAATTATTTTTTGCTTTTTAGTGCATTCATAACTAAAGTAAATTAAATTGTTTTACTTATTTTTTTTATATATGTGTGTTACGGCCAAAACCCAAAGTTCGGCCAGTTCCTGTCTTGGCCAGCCGTTTCACATTTTGGCCTAGAGGTGAATATGTTACTTTGGCTGGCCATTTCATCCACTCAAGGTGAAAAGATGCTTAAAAACTTTCAGATCTGAACGACAAACTGCTCAAGGCGGGTGTTGTCCAGAAAGCGGACGCAACTTGAGACGGCCTTCCCCTCGCCCTAATCCTAACCTTAAGGTCAATAAAATAGGTCCCTGATGTTAAGCCAATATTTTAGGGCTAAAATGATAACAAAAATGTAAAAACCTACTTATATACCTAATCTTAATTATTGTAAAACAACCAAGTAGCGTCCACTTTCTGAACAAGGGCCGCCAAGACGTCACTCGATGCAATTGCACTACTAAGTGCGCAACAAATTGCTGCTCATGCCTTTTTTCTTCCGACTTTGGCCGATCGCCCCATGCCATTTCACAAACTGGCTGGCCAAATCCCAAAATCGAGGAAAAGATTGGACATTGGCCGGTCAATTTACAGCGACATTAGCCATTTCCCAATTTGGCCAGACATTTCCCGATTTGGCCGATTTCGGATTTTGGCCGTAACATATATATCAGTAATAGCGCTCTGCGAGAATACACTTGACTAAAGTATTCCTAGTTTTCATCCTCTTTCTCTGTACGTTTACCATTCGTTTGCTCAGAGGTTGATGCGCTTGCTGTTTCCTGAGCAGCTCTTCGTTTCTCCACCCTAGTGGTCCGCTTCTTCTCTTCTTCTGTCGGCATCTTTTCACGTTAAAGCTGATTCAGTCAGTGTTTGTGTTGCAATTACTTAGTACGTTTTCTTTCATTTTTCACTTAAGCTGGAACTTAAGTCTTCAATCTACCTCAAGAATGATTTAAGATATGAAGAGGTAGGGGAAGTGACGGCGAAGGTGGTAGGGATTAGAATGGCGCCCGTACACATGCTCCACAATGCCTCCCTGCTGCCCGCTGCCAAGAGTTGATTCAACAATAAAATAAAATAAAAATAAAAAGAGGAATAACCTTGGAGGTCAATCATCACCCTGAAAGCTGATAGTAGACGTCAGGTAGTATATTTGTACCAAATTTCAGGTCAATAGGTAGCACTAGGGTGTTGTACCGTGTTAGCCATTATGAATGTAGTGAAAAGTGAAGCAAAATGACACCTTTTATTGGCTAACTAAAAAGATTACAATATGCAAGCTTTCCAGGCAACTGAGGATTGCCTCGAAAGTTTGCGTATTTTGATCTTTTTAGTTAGCCAATAAAAGGTGTCATTTTGCTTCACTTTTCAGGTCAATCGGTCAAACGGATAGATAGATAGATAGATAGATAGATAGATAGATAGATAGATAGATAGATAGATAGATAGATAGATAGATAGATAGATAGATAGATAGATAGATAATCCCAAGGGGAAATTCACATACTCCAGCAGCAGCATACTGATAAAGAACAATATTAAATTAAAGAGTGATAACAATGACGGTATAACAGACAGACAATAACTTTGTATAATGTTAATGTTTACCCCCCCGGGTGGAATTGGAGAGTCGCATAGTGTGGGGTCTCCTCAGTCTGTCAGTGGAGCAGGAGGACGGTGACAGCAGTCTGTCGCTGAAGCTGCTCCTCTGTCTGGAGATGATCCTGTTCAGTGGATGCAGTGGATTCTCCATGATTGACAGGAGCCTGCTCAGCGCCCGTCGCTCTGCCACGGATGTCAAACTGTCCAGCTCCATGCCTACAATAGAGCCTGCCTTTCTCACCAGTTTGTCCAGGCATGAGGCGTCCTTCTTCTTTATGCTGCCTCCCCAGCACACCACCGCATAGAAGAGGGCGCTCACCACAACCATCTGCTAAAACATCTGCAGCATCTTATTACAGATGTTGAAGGACGCCAGCCTTCTAAGGAAGTATAGTCAGCTCTGTCCTCTCTTACACAGAGCATCAGTATTGGCAGTCCAGTCCAGTTTATCATCCAGCTGCACTCCCAGGTATTTATAGGTCTGCACTCTCAGCACTCTGTTTGCAAGCTACAAGTGATTTAAAATCCTGGATAGACAAACGAACAGCCACGGTAGCATTTTATATATAAAGATATATTTTTTTATATCAGACCAAATGCCCCTTAACTGCTTCTGATTAACTTCACAGCTGACTCTTACTGCACAACTCATCCCAAGCTAAATGCGCAGACGCAGGGCCTGGGCTGGGATTTGAACCCAGTGAAGCTGTGAGGCTCAACACGAATCTCTTTCAACCATTTGTCTCATTCAAATTTGTCTTAAACAGAACAGGCAGCGACGTACGAATAAACAGCAGTATTTGGTGATGCTATCACACCCCTCTACTGACTTCCACAAGGCTCCTCAGATACCAAGCAGTCAATTTGGGTCTGCTAAGTATTTAAAAGACAATGTAGGGTCATGTCTGCCAAGACTCAGGGCTTTGAAATTTTTGGACAGGAAATGCAAAAATCAACATATGCAACCCTTATCTTCGAGAACCTGGGACACTTCCAACTTTGGCTTGATTCATTGGGTGAAAATGCAGAGCAGCGCAGGAGGGCTGCAAGAACAAAAGTCTGTGATCTCCTAGAACAATATTAGCATTGACGGAAATCTTAAAACCCAGAAAATGGCAAAACAGAAACTAAACAAGAGAAGAAAGCAAAAATCTTATAAAGCCTGGAGAAATAAAATTAATTATGAAAATAAGATGAAAGATAAGGTCCGTAGAAATAAGTCAGTTGGCAGTGTTCATGTTCATAATGTTCTTGGCCTGCAATTCAATTCCCTTTCCTCCGGACCACACGATGTACGAATAAAAATAAACAGGAACAAAAAAAAAAGAATAATAAAAAAAAATTAAAAGGAATTGAGATGTAGTTTAGTGAACTCAAATCTGTAGTCGCAGAGTCTGCACACATTTGTAATAACATTGTGGACCAGCCAAAGGAACGAACTGTGCAATGGTTAAGCCTACCGCCGCAATCTACATTAAGAACTTTCATCGCAGTCAAGAAGATAAAGTCAGAATCAATTCAAGATAAGCACTGCAGACATTTACAGTGTGAAGAATGCTTACTGCCTTCAGTACTTGTCATGTCAACAGTGCTACATACTAAATTACACCCTTCTCAATCTTTAGCTAAAAAAATGATTCCATACCATACTGGTGTAGAAATCAAAAATTTACACCCCAGCCTGGTCACCATCTGTATGAAGGGTCAGACATCAGCCCGTGTCCATGCTGGCTTTTCAGCAACATCCCAAAGACATGTGTGTTACACTGAGTGGACAATGTGTGTGTGTGCGTGTGTGAGTGTGCCAGTGTGTGTGTGAGTGTGCCGTGCGATAAACTGAAACCCCATAGAGGGCTAGTTTGTAATTTATCCACAATGCTTTTGAGAACATCTCTGGCATACAGCGGCCCTATGTTGGAATAAGCGGGCCTGGATATTGAAAGGGCAAGAAAGAACTGAACGGATAAATGTCCCTAAAAATGACATCACCTGTATTTTTAATGCCAAACAATCCAAAAAGTTTAATAATTCAGCAAAACACAGCAGATCATTTCTTATTAACAAAATCATTTTCAACATTTGAAGGTGACATTCTCAACAAAATATTTGGCTACATGTTCTATCGTTTGTATATACAGTGCAACCCTCCGTGCACAGAAACATTTCACGTTAACACTTATTGTAATGTGTACAAAGTACGACAAAACTCTTAGATACGAGTTACGTAAGTCAGTTGGTAAATAAGTACATGCAAATTCATACTTAAGCATCACATGTACTGAGTTTGCATGTTCTTCCCATCATGTGCAACTCCAGGACTCAAACAAACTGAAAATGACAATGACAATGTGAAACTGGTCTGTGCAGGATCCTTTTTACTTATATACCAAAGCGCTAGATAGACAGACAGATGACAGGAAAGGCACTATAAGATAGACAGACAGAGAGATAAATATATTAGCGTAGTTGGCAGGATTAGATAGGTAGATAGACACAGACAGACAGATAGATGTTTTAGCGTAGTTGGCAGGATTAGATAGATAGATAGATAGATAGATAGATAGATAGATAGATAGATAG
>JANRMT010062837.1:94187049-94214634 GCA_026402145.1 Polypterus bichir lapradei
ATAGATAGATAGATAGATAGATAGATAGATAGATAGATAGATAGATATGAAAGGCACTATATGATAGACAGACAGACAGACAGAATGCATTGTCAAGTGAAAATTCCATGCACTGTACTTTGAGAAAGCCCAACGTCTCCACATCTTTGCTGTGTGCTGCTTGCAACCAGTATGTGTCAAGGATAAACCAATCTTTACCGGAGATATGATAATGAGAGTATCTTCATCATCTCCATCAATGTGCAGTATGTCAGTATCTCTTTAAATTATAGAATGGCGTCATCTCATTCAAGACTAAAACATCTGACTCTACAGACATTATGTGACCTGCTGTAACATAACTCTCTTTCTGGAAAATGGCTTAGAATTAACAAGGCTTAGATTCTAAACTTTAATTATAATATGCACCAAAAAGCTGTGAGGTGCATTAACTGAGCATCCAGACCTTAGGTTCTTGTGCATTCATTTGATTAATATGTCCGAGTGTTCTTTGTTAAATTGGTTGTACTGGTGTCCTTTTGGTGTATGCATGCGCTTCGCCAAATCAAATTCTATACAACTGCTGTTGTTACGACATTAAACCAGTTGCCTTGTGCCCCTGTCTGGCTCTTTATTCTGTAGCCTTACGTCCTGCCAGGCTCCTTACTTCATGGCTCCTGCGCATGGCCTTTTGTTCTTCAGATGGCCCACAGCTGCTTAAAAGGCATTGGACTTGCTCTGAAATGACAAGTCTTCAGAAAGCAAATCATAGCAAAAAAAGCAGATGAACTGAGCAGTGTAAGTTTAAACAATGGCACAGGATCTCTTCTCTGGCCTCCCTGGCTTAGGTTGTTTGCAGTGTGTGACTAGGCCTACACAATATTGGAATTCTCTGCATTTCTCTTGTAAGAAAACTGCCATTGGTGGATAAGTATATCAGCTGATGAATTAATTTTTACTTTTTATTTAGCAAAGCCTGTTTATACATTATTGGTATTATTATTATTACAGACAGATTGACTGGGAAGAAAATTATGGATGGATAGATAGATAGATAGATAGATAGATAGATAGATAGATAGATAGATAGAAAAGGCACTATATACTAGATAGATAGATAGATAGATAGATAGATAGATAGATAGATAGATAGATAGATAGATAGATAGATAGATAGATAGATAGATAGATCTACTGTGAAATGTTGAGGTGGCTCAGATATTCTTTGGGGCTGCTTTGCTGTGTCGGACACCACAGGGTGCATCAAGTCTGTGCAGAGGACAATGACATCTCAAGACTATCCAGACATTCAGGAGCAAAATGTACTGCCCAGTGTCAGAAAGCTGTTCCTCAGTCACAGGTCATGGATCATCTAACAAAACACACAGCTAAAAGCACCCAAGAATGGTGAAGAATAAAACACTGGACTGTTCTGAAGTGGCCTTCTGGGAGCGCTGATTTGAATTTCATCAAACATCTATGGAAAGTATTGAAACATGCAGTCTGGAGAAGACCCCCTTCAAACCTGACACTAACTGGAACAGTTTGATCAGGACGAGTGGGCCGAATGACCTGTGGACAGGTGAAGAAGTCTCACAGAGAGCTCCAGGAATTGCTTGTTTGCAGAGATTACCTCTAAAGATTGTGCAACAAAATATTACCTGAAGGGTCCTATCATTTGTGTCCATTGGCTTTGTCATTTTTGTTATTGCTTGACATATTCTGTTGAATCAAAACTCGAAAGCAAAGTCAGATTTATTTTAATTAACTACATAATAGCATAATGATGGGTGCCAATGACTTTTGTCAGTTTGTTTCAAGTTATTTCAGAGACACTTGTGGGGTCTTCTTTTTTTTTTTTTTATATTTTACCAACAAATGTGTCCACACTTTGAGACTCCTAAGCTACGACAATGACAAAAACCAAATAAGCCAAACCTGGATGGCAGGCCAGTCCATTACAGGGGTCACTCACACGTATGCCAACACTCACTCATTCATTTTCTAGAACTTCTTACTCAAATACAGAGCCGCTGGGTCCATGGCCTGCTGAGTTGAAGGGGCCATGACGCGCACTGTAGCCAAATCTGAAAGGGAGGAAAAGAAAAACTACACTCAACACCCACACTTAGCAAATGGATGTGGATCAACGCACAAGCCTCGCCTCCCAGGAACTTACGCAGGCCGGTACTTGGATGCAGTTTGTCCAAAGGGTCCGCCCAGACAAAACCCCCTCATAGACAGGGAGTAACCAGAAAATAGTGTGCCATGAAAATACCATTATGGCTTTTAAAGGACATAACGTTTTATATTTTCAATTACAAATGTGCACACACACCCTATGATGTTAACGCTCCGTCTTCCAAAGTCAAGGGGGGTCTCTATCACTTAGCACAATGTTGTTAGTCACGTTTCTAAGCAACAGTATGGCTGACACTAACACAATCTGACTTCATAGCTATTTATACTTGAAGTATGGGTTTTAATGTGCCACCTCCCTCTCCCTGAGACTAATTAACTCATGTTCCACTCCAGATGAGGCGACCCCAACAGAACTGTCACTTATTTCTCATACGAAGTGCAATTTTGGTAACTGGACCTTTAAAGTAAATATTCAAACATCCACAACTGGGAAGGACGTTCAAGACACTTCAGGCAGACGGAGTGCGGATCTCACCAATTCGTCAGCAGCTCGCTGATTAAAGTGCACTTCATTGTCTAACGTGTGGCGTTTTTTTAGTCATTACGGTATGGGGGATGAATTGCTGGGGCGATCTGTGTGTTCTATCCATCTATTTCCTAACCCACCAAATTCAGTTCAGAGTTGCAGACTTTTTAAAATGTGGTCTGGCAAAGTAAACAGCACAAGGACTACAAGGAGTTTTAAAATAACACAATCCCCGGGATTTTTCTCACAGATAGGCTTTATACATCTGGACCCTGTACAATACATCTGGAATATGTTCTACAAAAGTCTACACGTTTTTCAAATCATATACTCAACTGCACAGAGGTGATGATGCGGCAAGTAGCATGGCTGCTTTAAAGTACCTGGACTGCGATTGCATTCCTACAAGTGGTGCCTTCTGAGTGGCCTTTCCATGCTCTCCCTGTGTTCCTTTGGTTTTCCAGCCTGTTCACAGAGTCCAAAGGCCTCCTTTACTAAATCTTCTAAGTTCAGTTTTACAGCATGGTCTTTGGAGGTGGCATCAGGTAAAAAGCAGATGCCAACCCCAATGGGGCAGCCATCCATTGAAAGTGTTATGTTAAACAAGGCTGAATGTGAGAACCCAAAGACAGAACGTTATGGTGCTGCAGGTGGTGTCGTCCTGTCTCAGGTTTATTTAACCTTTTTATTGCTATATACAGTGAAACCTCGGGTCACGATCGTAATTCATTCCAAAACTCAAAAAAAAGATTTGGTCGTGACCCAAAGTAATTTCCCCCATAGGATTGTATGTAAGTACAATTAATCCGTTCAGGGCTGTACAAACTGTATGTAAATATATATTTTTTTTAATTTTTAAGCACAAAAATAGTTAATTATACCATAGAATGCACAGTGTAATAGTAAACTAAATGTAAAAACATTGAATAACACTGAGAAAACCTTGAACAGAGAAAACTAACAGTGCAAGAGTTCACGCTACAGCCTTACAAACCGCTCGCTGTAAACACTTTTTTTAACGAGTTTTAAGCACAGGGGAAAAAAATGAACATTTGAAAAATCCTTAATTTATACAAAAACTAACCATAAACAACCAAGAAAACTAACCTTGCATGTGTCAAGTTCTGGCATGAAGGAAGTGAGCAGGAAGCTGGGTGGAGAGGAGATTACAGTTTTGAGGTAAAGTCCCTCTGCGCGATGCACGTCTGACCGAGAACAATGTACTGTACAGGGAGAGACTGAACACGTGCGGAAATCACCGGCGAGTACGAACCGAAAGGGAAACTGGCTTGTTCGTCACCCGAGTGTGTGGTCGTGAACAGATGCAAAAGTTTGGCAAACTTTCTGGTCGTAACCCGATTTGTACATGTTCCGAGACGTTCGTGACCTGAGGTTCCACTGTACAGCGACTTAAATATATATATTTGTCACAGAATACCAGAATTGGCAGGTCCACCACTGGCGGGCACCCTGTGCTTTTCACAGACGAGAGCAGGTTCACCCTGAGCACATGTGATAGACGTGAAAGGGTCTGGAGAAGCCATGGAGAACATTATGCTGCCTGTAACATCGTTCAGCATGACCGGTTTGGTGGGAGGTCAGTGATGGTCAGTCTGGGAGACGCACAGACCTCTACAGGCCAGACAACGGCACTGCAGGACTGCCATTAGGTATCGGGATGAAATCCTTGGACCCATTGTCAGACCCTATGCTGGTGCAGTGGCTCCTGGGTTCCTCCTGGTGCACGACAAAGCCCGGCCTCATGTGGTGAGAGGATGAAGGAATCGATACCATTGACTGGCCCCCCACGGTCATTCACCTGACCTTAATCCAATAGAACACCTCTGGGTGGGACATTATGTTTCGGTCCATCTGACGCCTCAGACTGTCCAGGAGCTCAGTGATGCCCTGGTCCAGATCTGGGAGGAGATCCCCCAGGGCACCATTGTCGTCTCATTAGGACGTTGTCAGGTGTGCATACAAGCATATGAGATGTGGGGGCATACAAACTACTGAGTATGATTTGGAGTTGCTGCAATGACATTTCGGCCAAATGGACGAGTCTGCTTGCCGCATCATTTTGTTCCCTTTGATTTTCGGGGTGTCTTTGAATCCAGCCCTCTGTAGGTTGATCATTTTCATTTCCATCCTTTTGTTCCTAACACATCGCCATAGCAGTTGAGATAGCCAGCAGGATTGTTTTTCCCATTCAGATCTGATGTGTTTTCAAAGTGTTCCTTAAATTTTTTGAGCAGTTTATATTAAAAATCAAAACCTCAAAGCCCTAATTCATGTAAATATTGAAACAGTTTGCTGCAGCACTCCAAATTGTGATCAGGCGCCTCCTGTTTGCTTCACTTTTTCCTGAGCCGTGTTGACTGGAGTCCATCTGTGGCAAACTGAATTGACTGGACAATCATTTAGAAAGGCCCACTGTGTAAGGAGGGTCCCACAATTCACACTACATAGCATGACACAAAACCAGGCCATGAAGTCCAAGGAACTCTGCAAAGACCTCCACAATCAAGTTGTGGTTAGGCATAGACCAAGGCAAAGGGGATACAACCATTTCTAAAACTTCAGGTGACACCAGGAGCACAGTGGCCTCAAAAACTGTAAAATAGAAGATGATTCAAACCACCAGGAGTCTTCCTAGAGTTGGCAGTCCAGCCAAACTGAGTAACCCAGGCAAGAAAGACTTTGGTCAGGGAGGTGACCAAAAAGTAAATGATCACTCTGACAAAGCTACAGGAGTCCTTTACTGAGATGGGGGAACCAGCCTGGAAGGACAACCAACCAACCAACCAACTTGGAAGGACAAACATCTCAGCAACACTCCAATAATCACATGTTTATGGTCAGAGTGGCTACACGGAAGCTGATCTTGAATAAAAAGGATATGAAACTTATTTGGACTTTAAGAACATGAAAGAGAAGATTCTCAGGTCGGATGAGACCAAAACTTTAAGAAGCACTATGTCTGGTGAAGGCCAGGGATTGTTCATCACCTGCCAACATTTAAGCAAGGTGGTAACAGGATCATGCTATGGCTGTACTCCTCAGTGGCAGGGACAGCAAGACTCGTCACAATTGAGGGAAGGATGAATTCATCCAAATACAGAGAGGTCCTTGAAGTAAACCTGCTCCAGAGTGCATGCCAACTCAGACTGGGGCGACAGTTCACCCTTTCAGCAGAGCAAAGACCCGAAGCATACATCCAAGACAAAGTCTCTGAGTGCCCTTGACTGGCCCAGACTTAAATCCAGTAGAACATGTGTGATGAGACCTGAAGGTGGCAGTTCAGAGACGCTGCCCATCCAATCAAACGGAGCTTGAGAGGATCTGCCAGGTAGACCAGGACAAAACTGCCCAAATCCTGGTGTGCAAAGCTTGTAGATACTTACCCAAGGAGACTCAAAGCTGGAATTGGGTCTGAATATTTATTGTCCCACACGTGCATCTTGGGAGACAGTCTCAGGGCTTAATTTAATAACTGTTATACTCCTAGCCAGAGGGTGGCACTGTTGATTAATGCCTTCTCTCTCTTTTTGTCTCTGCAGAAAGGATGATTGCCAGCTCTTCCGTCTAGGGCATCACTTCCGGTTTTCGGCCTCCTGAACCTGCTCCTTCTGGGTTGCACACGTCATAACCGGGTCACGTACCATGATGGAGCAGTCTGAAGTAGGCTCTTTTTTTTTTTTTCCTGTTCTTTTGGCCATATAATATTTAGGGGATTACCACGGTGCCCCAACTCTTTTTTTTTGACGTTTCTTGTGTCTCATTATATTATATGAATGTGAGAATTAGTTTTTTTGATTTTAAAGTTTCCTGCAGTCCTTTCTGATAAACGTGCTTTCACGGTGTCATTATGGGTCATTGTGTGTAGACGGATGGACAAAAATGGCAAACGTAGGCACGTAAAATTAAATCTACAACACAACAGGGGGTGCAGAAAGTGAAGGGCTCTGAATACCTTCTGAATCCAGTGTATGTGGCGTTCTTAACAAAAGTCCGTATAATATCACCAATTGAGCAGACCTCTTAAGCCAAACCCAATTCCTAATTTTAATGGAAACCCTTTTGCTTAGTCAGGCTTCAGGTTGCGCACTCCATCTGCCCATTCAAAATGGATTTGCTGCATGAAATAACAATAAAGAGGTCTGCTGCTGTTGTGACTTTTAGTGCAATTGTATTCATTCACTCTCAAACTCGCTTTTACTCTTTAGGTTTCTCTAAATGGCCTTAAAAGCAGGCAATTTGCAGCAATGGGTACAGGAATGAATCACCGTGTGTCTGCTCCTAAGAAACCAGCCTTTTAGGAGAACCACTTACACAAAAGAGCGCTCTTAAAAAGCAGGCCAAGGGGTACACTGCAGCAATGTGGACTCCGATTCTTCAATGCACTTCACATTCATTACTGCGGAATTGTCAGAAGACCAAAAGACGCATCACAGGGGTTGAAGAGCACGAGTGTAGTGCTTTAATTTAACTCCATGAGTTAGCTGCTGTCACAGAAAAACTGGCTGCCCAAAGCACACAAGGCTGGGTTTTGGGGGGCGGGGAGGCCGGGACACGGGTGGACGCCGCCGGGGGGGGGTGGGGAGTTGGGGAGCCACCCTCTTGGAAAACATCTATGAAAATGTACGTGGTGTGGGAGTCAACCCAAACACAGACAGACACAGAACCACAAGTTCTTCAGCAACGCACTCTCTTTTACTTTATGTTTGTTGCCACAATACAGGGCACAACCACCAAACCAATATCGCTCAGTCCTTTTCTCTTCTCTCTTTCTCCTGCCACCTTCAGTCCTCCACCTCCCGACTCCGGCTCTTCGAATGGAGTGAGGTGGCCTCTTTTATACTGCGCCCAAGTGCACTCTGATTTCCTTCTGGCGGCACTCCCAAGTGTGGCATAGGCACCCGGAAGTGCTCTGCACACAAATTACCACAAATAGGCCCAGTCCCTTCTCTCTCTTTCTGTTCTTTCTTCCTTTTCTCTCTTCTGCCACCTCTACTCCTCCACTCGCAAGCTTTGTCCTCCACCTCCCGACTCCGGCTCCCCCTTTTATAGTGCACCTGGAATCGCTCCAGGTGCTCCCTGACGATCTTACGGGTGTGGCAGAAGTGCTGCATGGGAACCCCGATTCTTTTCTGGCGACACTTCTGGGTGTGATGGAAGTGCTGCAGTCCAGGGGAACTGCCCCGATGCAATCCAGGGTGGGGCTGCCCTCTTGTGGTCCAAGGGAGGTATTGCTTCTCTCCCGGTCCTTCCATCATCGAGTCATCCTAGCTGGGCAAGAGTCCCAGCTGTCCGCCATAGTGGCTTTTGCAGTAAACCATTTTGACACTCTGGACTTGGTGCTGTCAAGAACAGATACGAGCAGCACCAGAGGCACGCTGCCACCTAGTGTACTGGAGGAACGAACTACCCCAGCAGGCCATCTTCTTCTTCTTCCAGTTGTATGGCAGGCTGACATCATTACCTGTGACGTATTGCTGCCAACTGCTGAACAAACCATCCTGGATCTCTTTTCTGTACCTTGATCTTCGCAACATCCATTGTTCTACCCTGTGTCATTTTAATACATTGTAGATGATCTAAATAAAAATCTGTCCACTGCGATCAAGTGGATTATTTCACTCAAATTATGCAACAGTTTTCCCTTTTGATTGAACTTGTCTATTAACTTTCAATGTTCATTTTAAAACGTTTTGCAGAACAATATAAAGGGCTGCAACGTTTCTTTTTCCCCCAAATTGTTTGCAATTATCATCTACTAGATATTTCCCGCGGCTCCACCCACGTGGTAGTGAAACAGGACAAACTTTAAGAATCAACAGGTATAGCTGGCTAAGCGGAGGCAAGTTACACTCCAAAAAGCAGAGGTAGACTGACTCCCCACTACTGACGTCACGCCTCCCCCTTCCCCTCGGCCTGCAGCCTCTGTCTCTGATTAGCACGAATATATCGCTCCTGCACGCAAACTCTGATACTTAGCGCAATGACAAAAGTCGCAAAATCAACCAGAATGTTCAAGCAAATTCTAGAAAAAAAAGATGTAAATCCGTTAAGTAGTTCTCTCATTCGCTAGTTAGCTACACCCTGAGGCTGGTGCATGAGTGAGGAGGTCCCCTCACCCTACTGCGTCTCTCTCGGATTAGCAAAAATAAATCGCTCCTGCAAGTGAACTATGATACTTAGCTCAATGAGAGAAGTTGCTGAATCAACCGGAATGTTCAAGCAAATTCTAGAAAAAAAAAAAACCCGATCTAAATCTGTTAAGTAGTTCTCTCGGTCGCTAGCTAAGCAGAGGTAAGGTACGCTCCGAGGCTGGCGTGTGAGTGAGGAGGGCCCGGCCCGGCTCCCCACTCCTGACGTCACGCTTCCCCCTCCCTTTGGCCCACAGCCTCTGTCTCAGATTAGCGCAAATAAATCGCTCCTGCATGTAAACTATGATACTTAGTGCGATGAGAGAAGTCTCAAAATCAACCGGAATGTTGAAGCAAATTCTAGAAAAAAACTCAATCTAAATCCGTTAAGTAGTTCTCTCATGAAAAGCAGACAGACATACAGACGGACATTGGATTTTATATATAGAGATATACAGTATGTTTACCAATATAATTAAGGTATTACTCATGTCTACAATGGCCCAACCGATGTCTATTAACCTCCTTAGCATTACACTTTCGGCTTGAAAAATGACATTTTTATTAAATCTCATCTTTGTACTGTAAAATGTGCAAAACACAAAGTACAAAGTCAGAAGTGTGTAAAAAGTATAACAATGATGCAAATAATAATAATATGAAATGAATAATAATGATGATGATGCTAACACCATATATACTGTCAAAATATACCTTTTGTGTGGTGTATGTTTGAATAGGACAACTGCGGAGGTGTGCTGTCTTTGACCCGATGCAGTTCAGCATAACAGTTTGTCTCAACAACAATTCTTTCCATCACGTCATCATCAAGAAATAACTTCAAGTAAGCAAGTGGATCTTGGCTGTCAACCTTCACTTTTATTCCTGGCTGCCCTACAAAATCAAAACGAAGTGGTGCTGGTTTATTTGAAGCAGGGTTAACAGAAGCCAAAACGTGAGCGTCACTTTCGGATTCATCAGAATCACTTTCGGTTTCACTGCCTGAAGACAGACTCACTTCGTCATCACTGCTGATGAGAGGCTCCTCAACATCACTGCTCGTATCGCTGTCAAGAGCGTACAACACCTGGACTGCTGAAAAACATCTCTTACGAGACGCCACTATGAATCTAGAAGATGTAGCTACACTGTTGCCCTGATAACAGTCGCTTCAGGAAGACCACTGCCCGAGTAATGCTCAGCACTAACACTGTTAGCACTTTTACAGCTCGAGTAATCCTCAATTAGCACTTTTACATCCCAGGTAATCCTCAGTTATCACATTTATAGCCCAAGTAAACCTCAATTATCACATTTTATAGCCTGTGTAATCCTCAATTATCACATTTATAGCCCAAGTAATCCTCAATTAGCACTTTTCTAGCCCGTGTAATCCTCAGTTATCACATTTATAGCCCGAACAACCCTCAATTACCATTTTTACAGCCTGAGTAATCCTCAGTTATCACATTTATAGCCCGGGTAATCCTCAATTAACTTTTACAGCCCGAGTAATCCTCAGTTATCACATTTATAGCCCAAGTAATCCTCAATTATCACATTTATAGCCCAAGTAATCCTCAATTACCACTTTTACAGCCCAAGTAATCCTCAATTATCACATTTATAGCCCAAGTAATCCTCAATTACCACTTTTACAGCCCAAGTAATCCCCAATTATCACATTTATAGCCTGTGTAATCCTTAATTATATTATTTATAGCCCATGCAATCCTCAATTAGCACTTTTCTAGCCCATGTAATCCTCAGTTATCACATTTATAGCCCAAGTAATCCTCAGTTACCACTTTTACAGCCCGAGTAATCCTCAGTTATCACATTTAAAGTTTGAGTAATCCTCAATTATCACATTTATAGCCCGAGTAATCCTCAGTTATCACATTTATAGCCCGAGTAATCCTCAGTTACTACTTTTACAGCCCGAGTAATCCTCACTTATCACATTTATAGCCTGTGTAATCCTCAATTATCACATTTATAGCCTGTGTAATCCTTAATTATATTATTTATAGCCCATGCAATCCTCAATTAGCACTTTTCTAGCCTGTGTAATCCTCAATTCTCGCATTTATAGCCCGAGTAATCCTCAGTTACCACTTTTACAGCCCGAGTAATCCTCAGTTATCACATTTACAGCCTGTGTAATCCTCAGTTATCACATTTAAAGCCTGAGTAATCCTCAATTCTCACATTTACAGCCCGAGTAATCCTCAATTATCACATTTATAGCCCAAGTAATCATCAATTACCACTTTTACAGCCCGAGTAATCCTCAATTATCACATTTATAGCCTGTGTAATCCTCAATTCTCACATTTATAGCCCGAGTAATCCTCAATTACCACTTTTACAGCCCGAGTAATCCTCAGTTATCACATTTAAAGCCTAAATAATCCTCAATTCTCACATTTACAGCCCGAGTAATCCTCAATTATCACATTTATAGCCTGTGTAATCCTCAGTTATCACATTTATAGCCCGCGTAATCCTCAGTTACCACTTTTACAGCCCGAGTAATCCTCAGTTATCACATTTACAGCCTGTGTAATCCTCAGTTATCACATTTAAAGCCTGAGTAATCCTCAATTATCACATTTATAGCCCAAGTAATCCTCAGTTACCACATTTACAGCCTGAGTAATCCTCAATTATCACATTTATAGCCCGAGTAATCCTCAGTTACTACTTTTACAGCCCGAGTAATCCTCGGGTGTCACGCTTATGCGTGACGTGTCTATACAGTTGCACAAGTGATACGCGGGACTAATGCTATGGAGGCTAGATATCACCTCTTCAGTTCTTGACTGGCCATTAAGCTTAATTGTATCCTACCCTGTTGGTTTGAATTGATGCATCTTCCCTCATTACTGTATCACTATATTACTTGCCACTCATTTAAAATTAGTTTTATTTTTAAACAAATTGTTAACTTCATTTTTTTCCTAAAGCTAATTCTAAATCTGCTTTAGCTTTATTCAGCACCCTTCGTGTCAAATTACCAGCAATTTCATTTCCCAGTATCTCTTTATGCCCTGGAATCCTTATTAATTTCACTAATCGCTTATTCAATTATAATGCAGGGTGTCTTAAATGGGTGAGCTAGTCAGGTTCATATTTGTGCAGTCCTAAAATGCTGCAGCTAAATAAGTTGACAGGGACTTCCATTATTACTGGATATGATTTACTATTAGTCATTTTTTTTTAAAACAGGAATAAAAAAAAATAGAAAAAAAAGTCGTACAGAATGAAAAGGTCTACAGATTTCCTTCAATGCACTTTTCAGTTTCCAAGAAGTTCCAGTCCGTCAACATTTTACTTTTACCGCATAGAAATATTTTGCCATTTTACGGCACTACACACACATTTTCAGAAGAAAAATATTTTTAAGAAGTGTTGTTTTTGGTACTTATCCGGCTGTGCTCCGCAACTGAGAGACACCTCCACTCTGCATTCTGGGGTCAGGTAAAGGTGTAAGGTCGCCATCGTCTGAACAGGTGGCCACTATCACCTGGCACGTGTAATGACGTGATTGCTATTAAAATAAAGAGCATTACAACACTGAGGGGCAGCCAGTAACCTTACCAAGTAGCCAGCCACACTGTCAAAAATGCAATTCCTTAAAATAACGGAGTCATGGGTTGGCCAAGGCCACTGAGGCACAACGCTTGTCAGTCACACCCTGAATGACTTGTGCATTAATGGAATGTCACCGCTCACGGTTAACAAAAGCAGCTTCATTCTCGCTAGGTGTCCTTATTGCAGTATTGAGTGCAGTCAAGTGCTACGATTATGTTAGGAGAACCGACCACTGCTCCAACTTGCCATTTGTCAGCAAAAACAAGTTATGTTTTATGTATGTATATTCACACCAGGCTGGGTGTAGCACCTCACCAGCTGGTTAATGGCTTTGTCAGCACAGCAAACATGAAGTGAAGCTTGGCTGAGATATTCCTGATTTGTCAGTGAGTTTCCTGAGAAGTGAAAATAGATAGCCGATACAAACTGATTAAAAAAACAAAAAAGCGTCTTCAGGGCAAATACGCAGCATTGGCCCTCTTAAAAGGGAACAAAAACACAGTCTGTACATCATATTCATCACTTCTGAGGTGTGCCACATCAACATACATTATACAGTAACCAGTAATGGCGATAACGTGCAGTGAATACACTTGACTTGAGCTTTCCTAGCTTTCATCCTCTTTCTCTGTACGTTTAGCATTCATTTGCTCAAAGGTTAATGCGCTTGCTGTTTCCTGAGCAGCTCTTCGTTTCTCCACCCTAGCGGCCCGCTTCTTCTCTTCTTCTGTCGGCATCTTTTCATGTTAAAACTGATTAAGTCAGTGTTTTGTGTTGCAATTACTTAGTACGTTCTCTTTAATTTTTCACTTAAGCTGGCACTTAAGTCTTCAATCTGCCTCAAGAATGATTTAAGATATGAAGAGGTAGGGGAAGTGACGGCAAAGGTGGTAGGGATGAGAACGGCGCCCGTATGCGTGTGACGCATGACCGCCCTGCTGCCCGCTGCCGAGAGTTGATTCTACAATAAAATAAAATCAAAATAAAAAGAGGAATAAAAATCATCACCCCAAAAGTGGATGGTAGACATCATGTAGTATACTGTATGTGTACCAAATTTCAGGTCAATAAGACAAACGGTTTGGGAGCTACAGGTGATTTAAAATCCTGCACAGACAAATGGACAGCCACGGTGTAAGCCCATGCTGTTAAAAGCCCAGGCTCCTAAAAACTATTGAAATCGGCAGAAAAAAAACTGAAATGCAGAGTCGTTGGTTTTGTTTTGCGGATATGCTCACTCCCCTTGTCTATCAGCGGCTAAGCGAGTTTCTCTCTCATTTGTCTTTCCTCGGCGGTTTCACTTTTGGGCACTGAGTCGCTTTCTTTCAGCTTCATGCTGTAGCCTCATACTGCTTTCTTCTTGCAACTTGTTAACTTGTGGCCGCCTTGCCAGCTCTTTGAGCTTCATGCTGTAGCCTTGCACTTATGGGCCGAACAGACAGACAGACACACACATACTTCCACGCGTAGACGTGTATATATATATATATATATAGGTAAAATTCCGTTACAACAAACTTCCAGGGACCTAAAAAATATTCTGTTGTAATGAAAATTTAGTTGTAATGAGATTCTGTATTTGTCACTATAGTCCTTTCTTTAACTTGCGTCCAGGCGTCTGCAATCATTTGCAATAGCAATAGCAAGAAGCAATAGCTTCTCTTGCATTAATTTTAATCTTCTCCTGTCTACAAGTTATGCTGACGAGAATTTTTCTCAGCATTCCCTTGCGATCATACACTTTCAGGGTGCGAATGATGCCCAAATCCAATGACTGAAGCACTGCTGTGCAATTGGGTGGGAGGAATTCAACGCAAACATTATCTAAATGTGGAAGCATGTTGTGGGCAGCACAGTTATCAATCAGAAGCCGAATCATCCTTTTCTTCTTCTTCATATCGTGAATGTCACGCTGAAGTGCGTTATGAAGCGCGATTGTCACATCTGTATAAGATTGTCTGTCCATTGCCAGGGCAGGGCAATCGCAGGCTCACACCTGTGCAGTGAAGCGCCACAGAAACGAATCCTAAAAAACGTGGTCACGCTATAAGTCCCTGTCTGCACCCCAAAACACAAAGCTGAATCTCAGTACTTTAGCAACACCAGCTTTATTCAGCTTGAAACAGGAACAGCACGGTTATTTACTGTAGCGTGTGATCTGACGCTCTCCTATACACAGACACAGCAGTCAGACAGGGTTGTGGCCAGGTTAGTGGCCAAGTAATCCTGTGCCCTGCATTTACAATGTTCCTTGCATCACCCATCGAGTTTGCTTTGGGGGAGAGACGCAGAAGAGCTGTGAACCTACTGTTGCCCCAGCAACATATAAACAGTCTTCCACAGATGCAGTGATCGCACTTTGGGACGCTCTTCGGCGTGTTGTCCACTTGGGGGAGGTCCCAAGAGAGTTTAGAAACCTCACATTTTCTTGAATGAGTGCCGATTTAATAAGGAATGTTTCTTGAACGAGCGTCACTGAACCACATAAAAACGGCTTTTTCGACGTCTTTAAATGCAGCAGTTCGCATACACTTGCAACCCGAGATTTTTCTTATTTTTTTTTTTTAATTCTGAATTCAATGGCAACGTCTTTTTTCTTTTTTGCCGCAATCGAGAGCTGCATAAATGTAACTTTTTTTTCTAATATGAACTGTAATCGTTTTTTCGTGTCTGCCATTTCTATAGGAGGGTGACAATGAGTTAAATTCTAATGGATGTTTTTCAACTGTTCACGAGCAATAAGCAAAAGGCATCACTGAAAACCACGAAAACAAAAACAGCAAAAAAAACAAAACAGTACGAGGAAAGTTTGGAGAAAGAAATTTTTTTTTTTACAATGTATCTGTTTGGGGATCGTTGTGCACAACTGAGCTGCAGATAATTCATTCAAGCATTTCATGGTCACTTTGTTGTAATAAAAGTATCTGCTGAATGTACTTCGTAGTAACAAGATTTCTATGGACTCGTGTCATAAGGGGAAACTGTCAAAACCATAAAAATACTTCGTTGTAATGAAAATTTCATTGTAAAGATATTTGTTGTAACTGAATTTTACCTGTATACTAGCTGTGTAAGCCTGTACTGTAAAAAGCCCAGGGTCTGAGAAACTATTGAAATCGTCAGAAAAAAAATTGAAATGTAGAGATGTCAGGTAATTGAAATGAACTCCTTTGGGCGTCTCTCCTGGGAGGATTCATTTTGCCGACGTGCTCGCCTCCCTTATGTATTAGCGGCAGGAGGAAAAGTAAAAGGGATACTGTTTTGCTGATGTGCTCGCCTCGCTTGTGTATTAGCGGTGTGACAGACGACCGGGGTCATTGCCCGATCAGGACGCCGATCTGAGGAGAGGACCGGGGGAGAGGACATATCAACAGCAGTACCTCCTCTGGGACGCGAGAGGGTATCCCCCCTGGGTTACATCAGGGCCACGGGCTTGGAGCTTAGAAGCTGAACCTTGTTGAGGTACATGGCCACCACCAGGGGGTGCCTGGACAGCTCCAGAGCCATGGTCTGCAGCACTTTCGCCACACTCAGAAGTGCTGCCAGAAAAGCAGCCGGATTTCCATGCAGCACTTCTGCAACACCCGGAAGTGCTGCCAGAAGTTGATCGGAAAAGCACCTGAAGCACTTCCGGGTGTAGTATAAAACAGGCTGCCTCACTCCATTTGAGGAGCCAAAGTTGGGAGGCAGAGGACAGAGCTTGCGGGAGAGGAATGGAGGCGGCCGGAGAAGACAGAAGAGGGAAAGAAGAAAGGACTGAGCACTGTTTGTGATTTGTGTACTGTATGTGCAGAAGAGAATAAAAAACGTGTGTGTTTTCGGACATGGTGTTTCAGTGTCTGTCTGTAGCCGGGCGACTTTGTCTTTCTTTGGAGTTTTCGTTCTGTCGATGTGCTCGCCTCACTCGTGTTATTAGCGGCTAAGCGAGTTTTCCGTTTCCTCGGAGGCGGTGCCCTTACCCCGACTCCACCTCTCACTTCCGGGCCGGACAGACAGACACACACACTTCCACGCAGTAGACGTTTCTATATAAGATAATGAATGAAATTAAATTAATTCTTTTACGTGCAAGTCATCATTTACTGGTTTGGCTTCACTCCCCTGCTTGAACACGGGTGCCACCATTTCCTCACCCTTACCCCGACTCCACCTCTCACTTCCAAGCCAGACAGACAGACACACACACTTCCACATGTAGACATTTCTATATAAGATAATGAATGAAATTAAATGGTTTATTTTACGTGTGAGTCGTCATTTAATTGGTTTGGCTTCACTCCCCTGCTTGAATATGGGTGCCGTCATTTCCTCGTTTCTCCGAAATGCTGCAGGGGTCAAAGCTGACATAAATATACACGTGTACCCCTGTCAAGTTTTCTTTCACAAATCACAATGTTTCAGCAGGAAGATGCGTATGCACATTTCAAGCCTCATTTTGTGCATACACAAGTTTTATAAATGAGGCCCCTAGAGTCCAAAATCATGCATATCGCCACTCTGCCCAGGCCACACTCTCTTCCTGGCATACAGAGGGTACAAGCTCACCGTTAGTACTGATCTCTCCATTTCATGTGTTGGACTCCATTTTGTATTTCAGCTAACCTTCTACCACCTTAGTAGTGACTCATTTTATAGTGTATAAAATATTAAAAACTGTAACATACTAGATAACTTTTGCACTTCTTAAGGTGTCTAACTGTTCGCTTTGGAGCACATTTCAAGACATCCGGTGACAAGATACCCAAGAGCAGCACAGGCACGTTTAAAAACTAGAGAGCACAAAGAGTGTACAGTCGAGACACGGGGATGAAATCATAAGAAGGACTCATTTCGTAATATTTCTCTCTGGTGGTACTGTTATGTTAGTGGTTGCTATGGTCTTTAATGGCGCTGCCTAACAACAGCTTTCAAACCAAAATACAAATGTAATCCATGCTATTATAATAGTAACCTCCTATATTTGTAGCTGTGAAGTAAAAACATCTGCCGTTGAGCCTCGCAATGTCAATCGTCGGTGGAGCCTTTAAGAGCTACCCAGGTACAAGGGGAACAGCGGGGCTATTATGAGGGTAACTGGTTAGCCATGAAGGTCTAGAGAATTAGATGAAGACCAGAGGTGGTCGAGTGGGACCTGAAAATCCCGGATAGCAGCATATATTAAGCTTTGGGAAAAAAGGCTAAACACTATTGTGCTATTTCAATTTCATTTGAAGGCAAAAAAACATCTGAATAATCCCACCATATCAGTTAAAACTGGAAAACTGGAATTTAGTTGTTTTGAAGGGACAGAGACTTGAAGAAGCAGGGGTGGGACATCAAAAGAGCTGGAAAAGAGAGAGCTGTGCCCCATCTGAGCAGATATTATAGGGTCCTTACTGTTACAGGCACAGGGGACAGTGAAATTCTTACATGGATGTGGATACATTTGTTGGTACCCTTACAGCTCATTGGAAAGAAAGTAATGAAATGAAAGAGAGTCGTCCCCTGTAGACCTGCATGCTTTTAACATGCCATCGAGTAAAGCAGGGGTGTCCAACTCCGGTACTGGAGGGCCGCAGTGGCTGCAGGTTTTCATTCTAACTCTTTTCCTAATCAGTGCCCAGTTTCACTGCTAATGAACTCCTTTTCTCTTCATTTTATTAGCCCTGCTTTTAAGGATTCAGGCCTCTGAATTGACTCATTTCTTCATTAAATGGCAGCTAAACAGAAATGAGATGTGAGACGAGCCAACAGATGACCAGCTAAACTGGAACGTCATACTCCAGCCAATTTCACTCCAACCAGTCTACTAATGAGAAGCCAGTGCTTGCTGTTAATTAACGCCGTTATTGAATATCAGGACTTGTTGCTGCTCTCATTCTGCCACAGCAGGCTGTCGATTTTCTGTTTTTTATAAGACCACCGTCAAGATGTTTTGGTGACCTGAGCAGACCAACATGACCGAGACCTTCACCTTTCTTTATTTTCAGGTTAGCTGGTCATGTAGTGGCTTGGTTTGGGTCTCATTATTGTTTGGCTGCTCATTAAGGAAAAAGAAACAACAAAGGGGGTCTGAGTCAAGTTAATTAAAATTAAGGCAAAAGAAGTTAATTAGCAGCAAGAACTGGTCACTAATTAAGAAAAAGGTTAGAGAATGAAAACCTGCAGCCACTGTGGCCCTCCAGGACTGGAGTTGGACACTCGTGCCCTAGAACTATTCAACTAAAAATATTGAACGGCATGATCATTGCCTGTACCCCGCAACTGGCTTCTGTTTTTACAGTTTTCATAGAGTGTGCTGCAAATCTAGCATGGCAACTCCAGCAGATTGGCCTAACTCAGGGGTCCTCAATCACAGTCCTGGAGGGCCGCAGTGGCTGCAGGTTTTTGTTTTAACCTGGTTGCTTAATTAGAAAGCAATTCTTGCCAATAATTTAATTTCATGGCTTGTTAGTGCTTTAACTCCGCTATGTCAGGTAATTCTCGTATCCTAGATTTTCTTCTCCTTTCTAAGGATATCATCCAAATGATTTGAAGGCTAAAATGGATGAGTAATTCTCAGTCCTTCATTTTTTTCTCTTTACTTTCCTTCCAAGTATTTAATGAAACCCAATAGTACATGATAAATGCACACAGGTGTAAATGGTAACAAGCTAAATGGAGAAATGCTTGTCTCTTTTGTTGTTTGCATGTTATTGCTAATTAGGAGCAATTAAAAACCAAGAATACAGCTGTTTAAGACTTAAATAAGCAATAAGGGTTCACAATCTTAATGAGCGAGACAACTAAAGTGAAGCAGAAGTGTTACTTGAGCAATAAGGGCTTCTTATTAAGCAATTGGGTTGGAGCAAAAACCTGTAGCCACTGCGGCTCTCCAGGACCGTGATTGAGGACCCCTGGCCTAACTGCATATTACTAAGCAGATCAGCAGTGCATCCTTTGTGGAAGCCGGCCCAGATGCAGACAGGCGGACACGTTAATGTCACCCAACACACGTTTATTTACATACTCCATTATGTACAAAGCTACTAAGCAGATCAGCAGTGCATCCTTCTTTTTCATGTTTTTTCTTATAACAGTAGGTAGCAGGTGTTTTTCTTGGAATGCGGTGTTCTTCTTCCGCCATGCAAAGTGCTTTTTGTTAGGACCAAATAACTCCATTTTTGTCTCATCAGTTCCACTTTGTTCCAAAATTAATCTGGCTTGTCTAAATGAGCATTGGCATACAACATGTGACTCCGTTTGTGGTGTGAGTGCAGAAAGGGCTTCTTTCTCATCACCCTGCCATACAGATGTTCTTTGTGCAAATTGCGCTGAATTGTAGAACGATGTACAGATACACCATCTGCAGCGAGATGTTCTTGCAGGTCTTCGGAGGTGATCTCTGGGTTGTCTGTAACAATTCTCACAATCATGCCTCTGCGTATGCCGCTCCTGTATTTTTCTTGTCCTGCCAGACCTGCTGGGTTTAACAGCAACTGTGCCTGTGGCCTTCCATTTCCTGATCCCATTCCTTACAGTTGAAACTGACAGTTTAAACCTCTGAGATAGCTTTTTGTAGCCTTCCACTAAACCATGAGACTGAACAGTCTTTGTTTTCAGATCTTTAGAGAGTTGCTTTGAGGATCCCATGCTGTCTGTCACTCTTCAGAAGAAGTCAAAGGGAAGCACAAACCTTCAATTGACCACCTTAAATACCTTTTACCACTCATGATTGGACACACCTGTCTATGAAGTTCAAGGCTTAATGAGCTCATCCAACCAATTTGGTGTTGCAAGTAATCAGTATTGAACAGTGACAGGCATTCAAATCAGCAAAATGACAAGGGGACCCACATTTTTGCACAGCCAGTTTTTCACTTTTAATTTAATTTCATACAACTAAATACTGCTTCACTAAAAATTTTTGTTCGGAAAACACCCCGGTACTCCGATGTTCCTAGGAAATGAAAGACATACCACTGTTATCTTTATGGTTGAAAGAAGAGTCAATTATTATGCAGGCTGAGAGGGGTTCCCAAACTTTTTCATATGACTGTAGGACATTGTCGCATATCCCTCACATGCTACGTATGACTGCTTGAAGTCTGCCATTCATAGACATCAATGAGGATCTTCTCTGGTGATGCTATGCTAATGCTGCCATCTTCAGGTCCTGATTGTTTTGGGGGGGCTTGTTCCCTTACGTTTTCTCTTCAGCACATGAAAGGCCTGTCAGTTGGATTGAAATCAGGTGACTGGCTCGAACAGTCAAGAATTCTTCCTTTTTAGCTTTGAAAAACTGCTGTGTCGCTTCACCAGTATGTTTGGAGTCATTCACTGGAACTTGAGCTGATCTGCGGCCTCATGCATAACGGCATGCGTAGAAGTCACACTAAAACATGGCGTACGGATAAAAGTGGAAATGTGCGTATGCACAAAAAAATTCAGATGCACAAAACCGTGCGTAGGTTTAAGTAATGAGGGCAGTGTGATATCTTTTTCACTACATTATGTGGCACGCGGCTGGGGGTGGTACCCAGCCGGGATGCCCAGGAGGACCGGAGGAGGGCTTGTGCCTCCTCCAGACCACGAGGGGGCGACCGCCCTGGTTGTCTTGTGGGCCACGGGTATAGGGCTTGGAAGCCCAAACCTGTAGGGGCCCGTGGTCACCGCCAGGGGGCGCCCCAATGCCTTGGGAGCCCTGGACCTCAGCACTTCTGCCACACCAGGAAGTGCTGGAGGGGAAGAGGAGCAGGGACACCCAGAGGGCTCCCGGGGATACAGCCGGCACTTCCGCCACACGGGGGCGTGTCGGCGGGAGATTGCCTGGAAGCACCTGGAGCACAGCCGGGTGTGGATAAAAGGGGCCGCCTCCCTCCATTCGGGGGCGAGAGTCGGGTGGAAGAGGACGGAGCTCGGAGGAGAGGAGTGGAGGCGGTCTGAGGACTGAAAGGCGTTGTTGTGCGGCCAGGACTTGAAGGGGTGATTGGTGCTGCGGCACTGGTTTTGTGCACTTATTACTTGTAATTAGGGTTGTAAATAAATGTGTGTTGGTGCAAAACATCATGTCTACCTGTCTGTGTCCGGGCTGTTCCCCACAATTATTAACTCTCCCATCTGGAGAACAAAGACTTCTATATCAGGATGCTCTTTGCTGACTAAACCTCTGCCTTTAACACGATTATCCCCCATAAAATCGCCCATAAACTGTCTCAGAAAACACCCCAGTACTCAGATGTTACTAGGAAATGAAAGACAAACCACTGTTATCTTTTTTGTTGAAAGTGGAGTAAATTATTATGCAGGCTGAGAGGGGTTCCCGAACTTTTTCATATGTCTATATTTTATTTACATAGTGCCTCTCCCAAACTCATGCACATTGATTAGCACGATGCAGATAACACTCAACCACAGACAGCAGCAGAGATGGATGGACAGGAGGAGTACACCTGCTGTCATTGGTAAAACGCAGCGCAATAACAGATGAAGCTGACATAACGTTCGGAATGCTCTGCCTTGATCAGGCGATAGCAAAAATGCTAGCTGGATGCAAGCCAGTCAATTCTGGAAGTTGAAGGTTAGACAGACTCAGGAAGGAGATGAAATGAAATTTTAAACAAAACATGACCCCTGCAGAGCAGGAGGTCCGTCCAAGTGATTAATTGGCCCCAAATCACACTGGGCTCTTTTCCTTTCTGTGTGCAGTACGTGTTCTCTCAAACAATCCCTAATATCATGCCCTACAAGATTAATTAAGTTTGGAATATTTCATGAGGCTCTGGGATATTCTTGGATTCATTCTTTACGATGTTCAAGGTAAAACAGTTCAAGTTAATGTTAAGCAAAAGATCAGATTACCCACCACCCCATCAATCTATCTTCTTAACCCAGTTAGTCAAACATATTGCGGAGAGGGGCCGTAGCCCTTCCCTTAACTAGCTGGCAAATGGCTGAAATCAGCAAAAGACGTGACAGCAGTCAGCCTCAGGACACTTCACGCATACAGAGGCTCTC
Source organism: Polypterus bichir lapradei (assembly GCA_026402145.1). Taxonomy (NCBI): domain Eukaryota; kingdom Metazoa; phylum Chordata; class Cladistia; order Polypteriformes; family Polypteridae; genus Polypterus; species Polypterus bichir. The sequence goes on from JANRMT010062837.1 coordinate 94,209,418, forward strand.
CTGCACAATGGGTCCGCTTCACATTCCTAATTATTCCTGTATGTTTTATGTCATTTTATACATGACAGGAAAACCAAATCAAGTGGAAGAAATCTTACAGAGAAGGGACAAATACATAAACCCCAGGTAGGACACCAAGCAAGATCCCTGCAGCTGTGACACAGGAGTGGCAACCGCCAAAGTTACATACAACCCTATAATATGCTCCTGCATCCAGGACCATCAACTGGATTAAGCAGGTATGGAAACTGGATAGACTGATCTCTTAGATTTGGAATAAACATTGTTATCATAAAAAAATATTAACAGAGAAATAACATGAAAAAATGCACAATGACATCTTGAGAACATACAAACGTCATGTACGGTGCTCATGCTGGATAATAATAGCCAAACCCCTGAAGCAGTGAGCAATAACCACCCTGCCATCTTGTTGCTCTGTAACCTGGTAGGCCATCCATTGTGATAACTGAATAGGGCAGGGGTGTCGTACTGTCTCTGCAGCAAATTAGGAAGGCCATAATGACACCCACTTGAGTTGTGCAAACAGAAGAGTGAGCCATACACCTGCCAAATAGTTGATCTCCTTCAGATCAAAGTACTGGGGTACATGCTGGCTATTCAGATATGACCAATTCTATCAAAGATGGTTATAAAAACCCGTCAAACGTATTGAACTCAGGCAGTGCTATCACAAGGTGGATCTCAGATCAGGTAAAGGATGTCACCCAGTTGTCTTTTTGCTGAGTTGTCTGTTGTCCAGTTGGCCCCAAAACAAAAAAGGCAGGAAGACCACACTAACATAGTTGTCTAACTTCACAAAGTTTACAGCTAAACACATACTATCGAAATGTATCACTTACATGGCTAGCTTACAATTACATTTCTTTAATAAACAAGAAACAAAAACCAAAAGCCAGACCATCCAACCCTAACTCTCCATACCTTGCTCTGTCCTTCTCCTCTCACACTCTCTCTGACCTAAAACAGAAAGAGGCTTCATTTATAAACCCTAACCCCACCCACAACCCAGGTGAGTCATTAATGAGCAACCTAAGTGGGTAATCAGCGCAGGACTCAGTTAAGTTAAACACCAAATTAGAGTTTAAAAAAAAAAGTCTAGAGTAGGTCGTAACAAACCCCCACCCTTAAAAGAAAATTCTACAAATTCATCCTTCTTTTCCTTTTAATCATAAATCTTTATATATTAATACAAGAAAGAGCATCAGCAATTATATTTTCTGAGATTGTAATCGGCCCACTAGGCTCGAGTTCTGTCACAAATTTTTCTATGTAGGCACAGATGATGGAATAACTAGATGAAGGTTCAATTTTAGTGACGAAAAGTGCATTGTTAGGAGGTTTGTGTGACAGACAGTAAGTCATGAAAGATCTCCTTCTTCTTCTTTCAGCTGCTCCTGTTAGGGTCACCACAGCAGATCATCTTCTTCCATATCTTCCTGTCCTCTGCATCTTGTTTTGTTACACCCACCCATCCATTCATTCATTTTGTTCTGTTACACTCATCACCTGCATGTCCTCTCTCACCACATCCATAAACCTTCTCTTAGACCTTCCTATCTATTCTCTTCTTCCCTGGCAGCTCTATCCTTAGCCCCCTTCACCCAATATACCCAGCATCTCTCCTCTGCACATGTCCAAACCAACGCAATCTCGCCTCTCTGACTTTGTCTCTCAACCGTCCAACCTGAGCCGATCCTCTAATGTCCTCATTTCTAATCCTGTCCATCCTCGTCAAACTCAAAGCAAATCTTAGCATCTTTAACTCTGCCACCTCCAGCTCTGTTTCCTGCTTTCTGGTCAGTGCCACCATCTCCAGCCCTTATACCATAGCTGGTCTCACTACCGTCCTGTAGACCTTCCCTTTCACTATTGCTGATACTCGTCGGTCACAAATTACTCCTGATATTCTTCTCCACCCACTACACCCTGCCTGCACTCTCTTCTTCACTTCTCTTCCACAATCCCCATTACTCTGTACCGTTGATCCCAAGTATTTAAACTCACCCACCTCCCTGCATCCTCACCATTCCACGGACCTCCTTCTCATTCACACACATGTATTCTGTCTTGGTGGTCCTACTGACCTTCATTCCTCTCCTCTCTAGAGCAGATCTCCACTCCTCCAGGGTCTCCTCAACCTGCTCCCTACAATCGTTACAGATCACAGTGTCATCGGCAAACATCACAGTCCACGGGAACTCCTGTCTAATCTCGTCTGTCAACCTGTCCATCACCATTGCAAATAAGAAAGGACTCAGAGGCAATCCCTGATGTAATCCCACCTCCGTCACTCCTACTGCAGACCTCAGCACTGTCACACTTCCCTCGTATATATCCTGTACAACTCTTATGTACTTCTCTACCACTCCCGACTTCCTCATACAATACCACAGCTCCTCTCAGTCATCCTGTCATATGCTTTCTCCAGGTCCACAAAGACGTAATGCAACTCCTTCTGGCCCTCTCTTTACTTCTCCATCAACATCCTCAGAGCAAACATTGCATCTGTGGTGCTCTTTCTTGGCATGAAACCATCCTGCTGCTCACTAATCATCACCTCACTTCTTAACCAAGCTTCCACTACTCGTTCCCATAACTTCATGCTGTGGCTCATCAATTTTATCCCCCTGTAGTTATTACAGTTCTGCCATCTCTCCTAGACACCTCCATGCTTCAATGGGTATGTCATCTGGACCAACGGCCTTTCCATTCTTTATCCTCTTCACAGCTGTCCTTACTTCCTCCTTGCTAATCTGTTGCACTTCCTGATTCACTCTCTCTACATCAGGGGTCTTCAACTAAAATCTATCGAGGTCCAGTCAGAGAAAATTTCTTGAAGCAAAGGTCCGGTCCGTCTGAAGATCATGTTGTCTAACTATTTAGTATCATGTCTATTTAAGTAGCCTAGTAGTTGTATCAACATCTGCATGTAATTAATACTAGACTTTCAAATCAAATTAGTTTAGTACAATTCATAATCCTTTTGACAATATTTATTTTCAAACACAGAACTGAACATTTATGTATGACTGCAAATGGGTATGTTCGTTCAAAATCTTTATGCTTCGTCTCATAATGTCGTTTCACATTGGCACTTTTTACAAGTGCCACGGTTTCTGAACATATGAGACACACAGGTTTAGTGTTTCCAGTGGGAAGTATGAACAGAAATGAGTTTGTCCATTCTGGATTAAATACCCTATTTTCGCTGTCCACTTTCCTTCTTTTAGAGAGCGCCATTTGCTCCGTATATTTCTGTCCCTTTCGCCGTGTCACTCGTCTCTTCTTTATCCAGCACAGTCTCACAGTATCTCTCAGTAGTCTTTATTTTGATCGCTACATTTCTTTCGAACGTTTCGGTTCCTGACCTTGCCTCTAACACACGTTTCACTATCTTTCTTCTTTTCGACCGTATCTCTGAAAAATCCCTCCTCTGTTTGCGTACATGGATTCGTAAAACAACGTTCACCGACTAGAATCCGCAGACTTGATTGGATGAGAGGTATCACGTGAAATGGCTTAGCGCGTATACTATTGGTCTGTGTATTTCCTCACCATTACCATAAAGATTACAAAAGCTGCGCCGGGTAAAAATAGAAGCGCCCCATCATGTTTAAATGATAACCTTTTGTTTTGGCTGTAAGTCAAGGTCCGTATGAGACAGCTTTGCGGTCCGGATGCGGACCGAGGTCCGCCTGTTAGTGACCTCTGCTCTACATCATCCAACCTCTTCTCTCTCTCGTTCTCTTCATTCATCAGCCTCTCAAAGTACTCTTTCAATCTGCTCAACACACTCTCCTCGCTTGTGAGTACGTTTCCATGTTTATCCTTTATTACCCAAACCTGCTGCACATCTTTTCCAGCTCGGTCCCTGTTTCATGACAGATATTAGAAGGATATATAGAAGGTGGAAGTGAAGGCTCATGGGTATTGGAGTATCATAAAGCTGACAAAAAAGGACAATGGCTGGATATTAAAATAGGAAGTTAGATAGTTGCAATGTCCACAGTCTCATGTTATAAGAAAAACATGAAAAAGAAGGTGTCAGAGATAACTAGGGTGGCGACTCGGCCGGGACACCCAGGAAGACCGGAAGAGGGCTTACGTCCACCTCAGACCATGTAGGGGCGACCACCCTGGTCCCTTTGGGGGCCACGGGTACAGAGCTTTGAAGCTCTGCCCTGTAGGGGCCCGTGGTCACCCCTGCGCCTTGGGAGCCCTGGACCCAGGCACTTCTGCCACACCCGGAAGTGCCGGGAGAAAGACGAGCAGGGACACACGAAGTGCTTCCGGGTACGCAGCTGGCACTTCCGCCACACTGGGGAGTGCCGGTGGAAGATTGCCGGGAAGCACCTGGAGCACATCCGGGTGCATATAAAAGGCGCCGCCTCCCTTCAGACAATGGCTGCAGTCGGGTCTTGGAGGAGAGGAGTGGAGGCGGCCTGAAGAAAGAAAGAGGCATTGTGGCCAGGACTTTGGGGCTGTGCTGCACTTGTACATAATGGAGTATGTAAATAAACGTGTGTTGGGTGACATTAACGTGTCCGCCTGTCTGTATCCGGGCCGGCTTCCACAAAGGATGCACTGCTGATCTGCTTAGTAATATGCAGTTAGGCCGATCTGATGGAGTTGCCATGCTAGATTTGCAGCACACTCTATGAAAACTGTAAAAACAGAACCCAGTTGAGGGGTACAGGCAATGATCATGCCGTTCAATATTTTTAGTTGAATAGTTCTAGGGCACGAGTGTCCAACTCCAGTCCTGGAGGGCCACAGTGGCTGCAGGTTTTCATTCTCTAACCCTTTTCTTAATTAGTGACCAGTTTTTGCTGCTAATTAACTTCTTTTGCCTTAATTTTAATTAACTTGACTCAGACCCCCTTTTTCCAAACAATAATGAGACCCAAAACAAGCCACCACATGACCAGCTAACCTGAAAATAAAGAAAGGTGAAGGTCTCGGTCATGTTGGTCTGCTAAGGTCACCAAAACATTTTGACGGTGGTCTTAGAAAAAACAGAAAATCAACAGCCTGCTGTGGTAGAATGAGAGCAGCAACAAGTCCTGATATTCAATAACGGTGTTAATTAACAGCAAGCACTGGCTTCTCATTAAGAGACTGGTTGGAGTGAAATTGGCTGGAGTATGACGTTCCAGTTTAGCTGGTCAACTGTTTCACGTCTCATTTCTGTTT
>JANRMT010062837.1:94254588-94268237 GCA_026402145.1 Polypterus bichir lapradei
GAAGACAGGAAGTGAGATCAAAGGGGTTGGGCTCATAGGGGTCTTGAGCCACAGGCTCGAGCCCGGACGTGACATCACAGGGGCCGGAGCCAGCATGGTCTTCTTCCATAGGCTTGGTCCCGGAAGTGACGTCAAGATGACCAGGTGGAATCTCCCATGAATGGTCTGCATGAAAGGGAGTAAAAGAGTCGGTGCACTCTGCCACATCCAGATTCGGAATTGCTCTTACTCAAGCCCTTTAGCTGCCTCCCATGTGCACGTGTGTGACTATATATATATATATATATATATTAATTGTGACACAGTGAGACTCCAGACATGGTAAAGGCTTGGGGCAGCCACCTATATAATATGTTCCTGGCTGCAAAATTAAAGAATTGTAGACAATAGCAGTTTTTCAAGACTGAGTCCAAAACAGAAGTGAAATCCTGAGGAGGGGAGTGAGGTTTTACTGTAATGGGAGTCTTGGGGAAGTCACGCAGGGCCGTTTGAAGGAATTTGGGGGCCCCAAGCAAAATGGACATGGAGGCCCCCCGCACGCACGCAAGCAAAGGAACCACAGCATAGCCATACAGTTTAAATTCACTCACACTTTATATAAATAAAAAAGGTTTACAGTGCAAATACTGCTGTTGCATATACTGTGCATAAATAAAAAAATGTTTAGAGTGCAAATACTGCTGTTGCATATAAAGTGCATAAAATGTGAACATTTTCAACAATTGAACATTTGTTGGAATAGTTAGTATAGCATGCTATGCCACTTTCATCAAAACCTATTACAAAGCTATAGCAATGTCATGTCATTTATGTATGATACATAAACATATTTCTGCTAGCCTACCTGCTGCAAAATTGCACCATTTGTACAAGACAAGTAGAGCTATTTTATGTGTGTAATTTATCACTTACCACTGTCTTGTTTTTTCTTATCCTCCTCTTCCTTTCTCTTCTTTCTTTTTTGGCTTCCTGAAGCATAATTCCGCTTCATGACTGCCGAGGAAGTTTTGTATTTTGCCGGCAGCAGAGATCGCGTGGTTGGCTGGCTGCTGTCAGCGAGGGGGGCCCCCTTGAGGGGGATCCCGATAACAGTGTCATTGCACTTTGCTGCATTCACTATCAATGGGGCGCTCACACAGTTTGTCGCTGCATTTTATTCTTAACCAGTCGTTGTCTTGGGGCCCCAGGCCAGCTCGGGGCCCCAAGCAATTGCTTGGTTTGCCTGCCTTGTCGCGACGGGCCTGAAGTCACGTCTTCCTCGGGGCTGGGACAGGAAGTGACGTCGTTCTCGGGGCTGGGACAGGAAGTGACGTCGTCCTCAGAGGTCGGGACAGGAAGTGATGTGTTCAGAATCGAGGGATTTCCTGGGAAAGGTCTGCAGGGAACTTAGAAAGAAAGTGCACCCCGTCACCCCCTGGTCGGGTGAGTCAGTACCATTCTCTAAACCCTTTAGCTATCTCCTACTCGCACGTGTGTGACAATATATATGGACTGAATGGAAAAAAATGTTGTCATTTCTGCATGATGTGATCAAAATGTCTGCAAATCCCAATTAATGGAAGTCTGTAATGTGCACTTTAATGGCAATGTCTGATTTGTTTGATTTGTAATTTTAAACTGTTGTGCAGAAGGGGAAATCAGGGACAAATCCCAAACGTCATGGATGGTAACTGTGTATTGTAGCTTTTTCCAGTGAATGCTGGCCATTGATGGGCTGGTGAAGTAATTCTGTATTTATGAAATGTGCACATTGGTGGGTTTATCGCCTTAACTGATCCTCAGTTTCTATCGAGCGCCATTGCTGCTGGACTGCACTGCCCGCCTGCCTGCCTGCCTGCCTGCCTGCCTCCCTCCACTCTGCTCATTACCCGCTGCCTCCTCATGGCACATGTAGTGGACCAGCAGTCAATGTGAGCTTTCAAAAGTGTAACACTGCAATGAGAGAAGCCTCTCCTGCTTTAGGTCTTATTTTTAAAGTTCTTTTTCAGGACTAATAAGTCTGGCAGCTTTTAATTCCCCCCCTCCCTTCTCAATTTGCTTTTTCAGGTCTATCAGCCTTTTCAGAACGATGCTGAAATCAGCCACACCAAAAAGCTCTTCAGAAGAAAGCGAAATGATCGGCGGTGAGTATAAAGTCATGTTGTCCCTTTCTTCCATTATTACACGTAAGCCGGTTGCCCAGTTGGCTAAGGAATAGACACACAGAGGTGAAGTGGCCGACAATTCAGCATCTACAAGAAATACAAAAAAAAAAAAAAAAAATGTAAAAAACGGTTCACAGCAGGTGGTCTTCATCGGGGACTGCTTGATTAAAAAGAAAAAAAAAAAAAGCCCTCTTTCTAAGCCTACGGCGCTCCATCTTTCAGCAGGTGGGTGTGCACACCGATTCTCTCCCATGAATGAGGTATAAAGTATAAAATATTGGCTTCAGAAGAAAGAAAATTAAAGAAAAAGAGGTCATGACGAGTGACTATAGATAAATATCAGCTGCTGTCAGACTGCTTTTTTCCCCTTAAAAGTTCCTGTCATGATTTTTATTATTAGAAATCCTTTCATATGTCTTACAGAATTTTTAGATTTTAAAATGTACTTTTTTAGAACAATCTATTTAAATGTGTGATTATTTTTGTAATTTAACTGAGACCCTACACAAACCCTCATAAATGTATTTACTGTATTGTCTACTATTAGCCATGATGCCCTCCCAAAATACAAAACTCATCTGCAAAAGAGAGAAAATGTTGCTGAAAAATGTGTAGCCTGAGAGTAAGAGCGCATAACTAGGATCTTGGTGACAGGATAGATCAGGCAGTCGTCTGAAAAGATCAACCAAAATGCTTCAACTCACACATGAAATAATTCAATAATTAAATCATTTACTTCATTTTCAAAACTCCTGAACATTACGTTGGCTTGCCTCTCATCCAGACTGATAGTAATCACGTAACAGACACAATCATTTACTTCAAAGTGAATACAGAGAAAATAAAGGATGATGAATCCGTACAACTGTGGAAAAATATTTCTGACAAAATCCACCTTGATCAAAGAATAAGTGTCTGTGTATCTGGGTGTCCATTCTCTTGCTATGCCTGTGTCATTCCAGCAGAAGGCGCATCACAAGCATTCACTCCACTTTTACAAGTGGCACGTAATAAAGACATATGTCTTGCATTTGTCATTCCAACAGATGGTGTTTTGCAAATATTAACACTGCTTGTACAAATCCCAAATCAAACAGCATATAATAAGAGACATATGCCTTGCATTTGTCATTCCAACAGAAGGTGCTTTACAAATATTAACACTGCTTGTACAAATCCCAAATCAAACAGCATATAATAAGAGACATATGCCTTGCATTTGTCATTCCAACAGATGGTGCTTTACAAATATTAACACTGCTTGTACAAATCCCATACCAAATGGCATTAAACACAGGCATACACCTTGCATTTGTAATTCCAACTAATGGTACATCACAACTATTAACACTGCATTTAAGAATTTCATACTCGGAGGCATTTAACAGAGGCATTACAAATCCCTTACCAAGCAGATATGCATTGCATTTATCATTCCAACAGATTGATAAACTAACGAATAATGCACATAAACAACATAAATCAGGGAATCGAAAAATGAACAAAAGAAACGTAAAACATGAATTTGAATCCAAGCCAGAGGAGCAACCCTAGGTGAGATATGACAAAGTGTTTGTGTGTCTGTCTGGTTGCTGTGTCTCTGTCACTTTAACAGATGGCGTAATGCGAACATTTGTTGTAATAAAATGCATTGAATTTGTCACTACAGCTGACGACGCTTCACAAACTTTAACACTGCTTGTACAAATCCCAAATCAAACAGCATATAATTAGAGACATATGCATTGCATTTGTCATTGCAACAGATGGTGCTTTGCAAATATTGACACTGCTTGTACAAATCCCATACCAAATGGCATATAACAGAGGCATACACATTGCATTTGTCATTCCAACAGATGGTGCTTTGCAAATATTAACACTGCTTTTACGAATCTCATACTAAGAGGCACTGAACAGAGGAATTACGAATCCCTTACCAAGCAGTATATAAAATAAACTTATGCATTGCATTTATCATTCCTCAGATTGATAAACTAATGAATGATGCACGTAAACAACATAAATCAGGGGAATGAAAAATGAAAAAAAGAAATGTAAAACATGAATTTGAAACCCAGCCAGTTGAGCAACCCAAGCTGAGATATGACAAAGTTTCTTTGTGTCTGTCTGGTTGCTGTGTCTTTGTCTCTTTAACAGATGGCACAATGCAAACATTTGTTGTAATAAAATGCATTAAATTTGTCACTACAACTGACAGCGCTTCCCAAACTGTAACACTGCTTGTACAAATCCTGAATCAAACAGCATATAATAAGAGACATATGCCTTGCATTTGTCATTCCAACAGATGGTGCTCCACAAATTTTAACACTGCTTGTACAAATACCAAATCAATCAGCATATAATAAGAGACATATGCATTGCATTTGTCATTCCAACAGATGGTACTTTGGAAATATTCACACTGCTTGTACAAATCCCATTCCAAATGGCATATAACAGAGGCATACACATTGAATTTGTCGTTCCAGCTAATGGCACATCACAACCATTAACACTGCTTTTACGAATCCCCTACCAAACATTATATAACAGAGATGTAGGCATTGCCCTGATGCCCTGTATTATGGCTGCACCACAATGTTAGATTTTCCACCTTGTGACTACATATGGGCTTATCATTGTTTGAAATGAGGCTTATATTTGTGATGTCATCTGCAAATTTAAGAAGTTTGATATATGGACCACCAGAGGCCCAGTCATTTTTATATAATGAGGAGAGTAATGAAAAAAGGACTCATCCCTGCGGTGGACCAGTACTAAGCATTAATGGGTCAGACATACTGTATGTGTGCCCAATCCTAACCTTCTGTTTCCAGTCTATAAGGAAGTCTGTAATCCAATGGCAGGTTGAACTGGGCGAGTTTCTTATCTAGGATCTCTTGGATGATTGTATTGAAAGCAGAGCTATAAAGTCCATAAACGAGACCCTCACATGTGACGCTGGCTTATCAAGGTGTTGGTAAATAAAGCTCAGACCTGAATTCACTGTGTCACCATTCACAGATCGGTTGGCTGTGTGTGCAAACTGAAATGGGTCCAGAATGGTGCCTGTAGCATTCTTGAGATCATTCAGAGGTCTTCTTTACCAGAGAAGTTAGAGTTACTGGTCTGTAGTCATTCAGGCCTGTGACCTTTGATTTTGTTGGCCTCTGGAATGATGGTGGAGGTCTTGAAGCAGGCAGGGACAGTACACAGATCCAAAATTTGGTTGAAGATGTCTGCCAATACTCTACAGTCGTGGCCAAAGGTTTTGAGAATGACCCAAGTGTTGGTTTTCACAAAGTTTTCTGCTTCAGTGTTTTTAGATCTTTCTGTCAGATGTTTCTGTGGTTTACTGAAGTAGAATTACAAGCAGTTCAGAAGTTTTAAAGGCTTTTATTGCCAATGATGTGAAGTTTATGTTCAGGGTCCATATTTGCAGTGTTGGGCCTTCTTTCTTTTTCAAGACCTCTGCAGTTCACCCTGTCAGGCTGGCAATCCACTTCTGGGCCCAATCCTGACTGATGGCAGCCCATTCTTGCATCATCCATGCTTGGAGTTTGTCAGAATTGGTGGGTTTGTGTTAGAGGATTGACCACAAGTTCTCAATGGGATTACAGGTCTAGGGATTTTCCTGGCCATGGACCCCAAATTTTTATGTTTTGTTCCCCAAGGCACTTAGTTCTCACTTTTGCCTTATGGCCCGGTGCTCCGTCATGCTGGCAAAGGCATTGTGGGTCGCCAAACTGTTCTTGGATGGTTGGCAGAAGTTGCTCTTGCAGGATGTTTTGGTGCCATTCTTTATTCATGGCTGTGTTCTTAGGCAGAGTTGTGAGTGAGCCCACTGCCTTGGCTGGCATGAATGGTCTCAGGGTGCTTTACTGTTGGGAGTGACACAGGACTGATGGTAGCACCGCTCACCTTTTCTTTTTTCCGGATGCCCCAAACAATCAGAAAGGGGATTCATCAGAGACAATGACTTTCCCCCAGCAGTCCTCAGCAGTCCAATCCCAGCATATCAGCCTGTCCCTGATGTTTTTCTTGGCTTCTTTGCTGCACTTCTTGACACCCACCAGGCCATCCTCCAAAGGTGTTCTTCTCCCTCCCACCTGCCTGCTGCCATTTCTGAGCAACCTCTACCCTGGCGGTGCCTACAGCTGAATCACCTTTAGGAGACGCTCCTGGTGCTTACTGGACTTTCTTGGGCACCCTAAAGTCTTCTTCACCTCTCTATTGTAACTCAATCAGCACGACAGAGTGACCTCCAGCCTTGTCCTCGTCACACACTCTCACCCGTGTGAACGAGAGGATCACTGAAGTGACGTCAGCAGGTCCTTTGGTGGCAGAGCTGACATGCAGTGGTGTTCATTTTTATGGCAAATAGGGACTTTGTAATTAATTGCATTTCATCTGACCACTCTTCAGAACATTCTGGAGGAGACACCAATGGCCGTCATAAAAACCGAGGCAGCAAACTTGGTGAAAATTCATATTTGTGTCATTCTGAAAACTGTTGGCCATGACTGTAGAAGACGGGTCTGCGCAGTTACCTGAGTGTGGAAGGGGAGATAAGGTACGGGCCTGCAGCATTTTTGAGTAAACTGACAAACGTCTTCTGCAGCAATGACCAGAAGAAGAGGTTTTAATATCCTGGGAGAGAGTGGTCAGCAGGGCCATTGAGCCACGTGTGGCAAACGCTGCACGCTAGACTCAGGTGTCCTTATTATGGAATAATGGAAAATAATGGAAAATCACCAACTACGCAGTGCCGTAAAACCAACATCACAGCAAATCCAGCAGATGTATGCAGCAGACCGTTGGAAGTGTGAAGTCAGTCAGTCAGTCAGTCCAACCCGCTATATCCTAACTACAGGTTCACGGGGGTCTGCTGGAGCCAATCCCAGCCAACACAGGGCGCAAGGCAGGAAACAAACCCCGGGCAGGGTGCCAACCCACCGCGGGGCACGCACACACTCACACACCAAGCACACACTAGGAACAATTTAGATCGCCAATGCACCTAACCTGCATGTCTTTGGACTGTGGAAGGAAACCGGAGCACCAGGAAGAAACCCACGCAGACGTGGGGAGAACATGCAAACAAAATGCTGCAGTTGTACAATACATTCTGAATATTTAGATTAAAAAGGACTGTGTTTTCAGATTACATATTTTAGAATGTTTGAATCCCACCATTCCTGGCATAGCCATCCATGCAGGGCTTAATGGGATCTCTTTCCATGCTATGTGATTTATCCATCCATCCATTATCCAACCCGCTATATCCTAACTACAGGTTCATGGGGGTCTGCTGGAGCCAATCCCAGCCAACACAGGGTGCAAGGTAGGAAACAAACCCCAGGCAGGGTGCCAGCCCACCGCGGGGCACACACACCCACACACCAAGCACACACTAGGGACAATTTAAAATCTCCAATGCACCTAACCTGCATGTCTTTGGACTGTGGTAGGAAACCCACACAGACACGGGGAGAACATGCAAACTCCACGCAGGGAGGACCTGGGAAGCGAACCCAGCTCTCCTTACTGTGAGGCAGCAGCACTACCCACTGCGCCACCGTGCTGCCCGAAGTGTGAAGTCCATTTTCTTATTCAGACATTATCGGCTGACTTTTATAACTTTAAGAGATAAATGAGAGGGAGAGGAACGATTTGTTCCTGTCGTGTCCTTCAGAGGATGGTCCACCTAAACTGTAGAACGCAGATGGCTGAAATGTGTATGTGAACTTTCCGGTCATCAAGTGATGGGTCTCATAACTCTTAAGCTGAGGGGCTAATTATGGAGAAGAGCGAGCGATTGAGCAAGAAGACAACAAGTGAACTTCATGGCCAGTGTGAAGTTGGTTGAGGAATTCCCACCACACGCTCTGTAAAGCTCATTCATTTTTGGGCACCCAACTAGCAGATGTTTTTTCTCTCCCAACAACTGAACAATTCAGTACGACACATAAATGCAGAGTGAAACTTGGCAAAATGGAATCAAAGGCTTCCAATACTTGAAGGCCGTAGACAACAGAAATTGGATCTTCTGATATGTTCCGGTAATCCTGTAGAAAAACGAACCCCTTTGGGTGCAGTTATTTCCATCAAAAGAAAATCCAACAGAGATAATACATCTCACTTCTCGGTCCATTCCTGGGCAGAAAGACGGAATACAAAAAAAAAAAAATAAAGATTATCTAGGCGGTTGTCCAGTTGTGTTGTGGTAACACGAGAGGTTTTAAAGCCAAGCAAACTCTGCGATCAGACATTAATGACGTGGCTTCTCCCTTTGTGTTCTGAGGCTGCCATCCACAGCTACGTGAAAGAATGAAGTGGATGCCCGGAGACCAAAAGAAAAACTGTAAAAATCTACTAACGCCAGGAGATACCGCAGTCCTGACCGTTATGGCCGTTCACCTCCATGCCAGCAGTGTTTGCTGTGTTTTAGTAAAATAACACATCTTAATTTTCTTGTAAATTCTGACGAGTCTGCGCCATCCTTGACCTATACAGTGTCCTCCATAATGTTTGAGACAAAGACCCATTTTTCGTCGATTTCCCCCTCCACTCCACAGTTTGAAATGACAAATCAAACAATTCAGACTTGTGGTTAAAGTGCACAATGCAGACTTTAATTTAAGGAGATTTGCTTTTTTGACTTTTTCTTCACGGTTCACCCATTTCAGGGCACCATAATGTTTGGGACAATTGGCGTCACAGGTGTCTGTGATTCCTCAGGTGGGTTACTTTGGCTTGCTTCTGCCCTTTGGAGTCTGCCGCTGCCTGTTGTTCAACATGAGGACTGTGCCGATGGAAGTCACAGAAGCCATGAGTCTGAAAAACAAGAATAAAACCATTAGAGACATCAGTAAAACCTTAGAATGACCAAAATCAACTGTCTAGAATATCATGAAGAAATACTAGGGTGTTGTACCGTGTTAGCCATTATGAATGTAGAAAAAAGCCAAGCAAAATGACACCTTTTAATGGCTAACTAAAAAGATTGCAATATGCAAGCTTTCAAGGCAACTCAGGCTCCTTCTTCAAGCAAGATGTAATCAAGAAGGGGCCTGAGTAATCTTGTAATCTTTTTAGTTAGCCATTAAAAGGTGTCATTTTGCTTAGCTTTTCTGTACATGAAGAAGTAAGAAATCACTGGTGGGCTCAGTAATCACAAAGGGACTGGTAGGCCAAGGAAGACCTCGACTACTGATGAGAGAAGAATCCTCACTATGGTCAAAAAAAAGCCCCCAAACGCCTGTCTGACAGATCAGAAACAGTCTTCAGGGGCTGATGTGGACGTGTCAAAGACTGCAGAGCATCTGTCTCTGTTATATCCTGTTTTATATGGGATTCATACAAGCAGTGTTAATGTTTGTGAAGCGCCATCTGTTGGAATGAAAAGTGCAACGCATCTGTCTTTGTTACACGCCATTTGGTATGGGATACATACAAGCAACGTTAATGGGGTCAGTGCTAGGGCCGCTGTTATTTTTAATATATATAAATGATTTAGATAGGAATATAAGTAACAAGCTGGTTAAGTTTGCAGATGATACCAAGATTATTGGATTAGCAGATAATTTGGAATCCGTTATATCATCACAGAAGGACTTGGATAGCATACAGGCTTGGGCAGATTTGTGGCAGATGAAATTTAATGTCAGTAAATGTAAAGAATTACACATAGGAAGTAAAAATATTGGGTTTGAATACACAATGGGCGGTCGGAAAATCAAGAGTCCACCTTATGAGAAGGATTTAGGAGTCATAGTGGACTCTAAGCTATCGACGTCCCGACAGTGTTCAGAAGCCATTAAGAAGACTAACAGAATGTTAGGTTATATAGTGCCTTGATGTGTGCAGTACAAGTCACAGGAGGTTCTGCTGAAGCTTTATAACACACTGGTGAGGCCTCATCTGGAGTCCTGTGTGCAGTTTTGGTCTCCAGCCTACAAAAATGACATAGCAGCACTAGAAAAGGTCCAGAAAAGAGCGACTAGGCTGATTCCAGGACTACAGGGGTTGAATTATGAGGAAAGATTAAAAGAGCTGAGCCTTTACAGTTTAAGCAAAAGAAGATTAAGAGGTGACATGATTGAAGTGTTTAAAATTATGAAGGGAATTAGTACAGTGGATCGAGACTTGTATTTTAAAATGAGTTTATCAAGAACATGGGGACACAGTTGGAAACTTGTTAAGGGTAAATTTCACACAAACATTAGGAAGTTTTTCTTTACACAAAGAACGATAGACACTTGGAATAAGCTACCAAGTAGTGTGGTAGACAGTAAGACGTTAGGGACTTTCAAAACTCGACTTGATGTTTTCTTGGAGGAAACAAATGGATAGGACTGGCGAGCTTTGTTGGGCTGAATGGCCTGTTCTCGTCTAGAATGTTCTAATGTTCTAATGTTTATGGTGTGCCATCTGTTGGAATAACAAATTCAATGCATATGCCTCTGTTGTATGCCGTTTGGTATGGGATTCACCATACAAGCAGTGTTAATGTTTTTGATGCACTGTCTGTAGGAATAAACAGTTGAATGAATATATCTCTATTATAAACCATTTGTTATGGTATTCACACAAGCAGTGTTAACGTTTGTGAAGTACCATCTGTTGGAATGAAAAGTGCAGGGCATCTGTCTCTGTTATATGATTTGGTATGGGATTCGTACAAGCAACATTATAATGCGTCATCTGTTGGAATAACAAATTCAATGCATCTGTCTCTGTTATATGTCATTTGGCATGGGATTCACCATACAAGCAGTGTTAATGTTTGTGATGCGCTGTCTGTAGAAATAAAGAGTTCAATACATATATCTCTGTCATATACCATTTGGTATGGGATTCATACAAGCAGTGTTAATGTTTATGAAGCAACATCTGTTGGAATGACAAATGCAATGCATCTGTATCTGTTATATGCCTTTTGGTATGGAATTCGTACAAGCAACATTAATGTTTATGATGTGCCATCTGTTGGAATAACAAATTCAATGCATATATGTCTGTTATATGCCCTTTGGTATGGGATTCACTGTACAAGCAGTGTTAATGTTTGTGATGTGCCATCTGTAGGAATAAACAGTTCAATGCATATATTTCTGTTGTATACCATTTGGTATGGGATTCATACAAGCAGTGTTAACGTTTGTGAAGCGCCGTCTGTTGGAATGAAAAATGCAATGCATTTTATTACTACAAATGTTCATGATGTGCCATCTGTTAAAATGACAGAGAGACAAGAAACCAGACAGACACTTTGTTCTTCCCCTAGCTAGTGTTCAAAATCATGTTTTACGTCTCTTTTGTTCATTTTTGATTCCTTGATTTATGTTGTTTATGTGCATCATTCTTTAGTTTTGCCTTTGTCTGTGCATATAAACAGCTTTTGTTATTTTCTATGTGTTTTATGCATGGTCCCCCAAGAGGCCAGGCCAACCTGCCAGGAACTGCTCTTCGCCCCATAAATCCAGAGGGTCTCTCACAGTTCCTGGTGGTTCATTTTGAGTTTCTACTCTGCTTACTGTGTATTTCCGGATTTTCAACCCGTTTGCTGTCTCTTTTGACTACTTTTTGGATTCTTGTTTTGGGTCTTTATTTGCCTTGGATTGCCTTATTGTCTTAGGCAACTTCATTTTGCTTTTTATGCTCGATTGTTCTTTAGGTATGTGAAATAAACCGTGTGCTTGCACTTATTGTTCACCAGTGTTTGAGGGCATATCCCCCTCTAGTGGCCATTATTGGAAGTGTTCGGGACAAAGTGCTTTGGGACTCCCAGTCCATTACACCTTTACCCGTTTATTAAGGTGGATTTTATATAGATTAAAAAAATGACAATCACATTTGGACATGGAGACGGTGACAGTGTGTAAGCTGGGACGTTCGTTCACGTACAGCATGTCAAGGAAAGGACACCGAATTCCAGATATGATCGGCAATATGTATTTAAAGCAGTGGCCGTTCTGTCTACCTAATTCTGCCTTTCTGAAAACCACAGAGGCCGAGCATACGGTACATACTACAAATAAGTCGGGTGGCCAAGCAGCCTCACAAATGCTGGTTTGTCCCAAATTTTATACAAGGTGTTTTCTGGTCAGCCGGTGCTTTCTTCTCTGTTTACTTTGTCCCGGTTGAAGCGCTTCAGGAGCGCACTGAAGTCGCCGAGGGTGCACATGATAGTGCACATTCCATCACATGGCAGCATGAATGGGCCTTCTGTTAGCGTAATTGCTACACATGCAACCTCTCCGGCTTTGATGTCTCATCCAATCAGCCACACACACACACACACACACGTATTCCCGAATGTTTTTGCACACTGAACTGTAATGGTACTGTTGAACTGATGTTTGGAAAAGGAATGAGCTGGGGACTAAATGAGTAATGGTGGGTTTCACAGCTGCCCCACCTCTTGGCTGAACCTTTACTCGCTCTCTTGAATGGCGGCTCCAGAAAGCTTCGCTAGGCCTACGACTTTGAAATCCTTGAAGTTCTTGCACTCTCTCTGAGGTGTCCTTTTTAACATCCAACAAACTCTATTGGATTCTAATTACATTTTCTTTTTTAGAAAATGCTGTACTGCATCATCTTTAGTATTTAGCAGATACATTTATCCAAAGAGACTTGAAAGATCAGGATATGTTGCAGTTGTTCGCATTGACCTTTTGCATCTGGGAGAAGAAAAGGCTAAGTGGTTTGCTGAGTGGCACACCGTGATTTAGAAGTTTAGATGGAACTGTCGGTTTCGTGGTTTGCCATACCACCTGCACTTTAAAAGAGGTCATCCACCTGAAGCTAAGCATGGTCAGGCCTGGGAGAGCAACCAGGAGAAGCTTGGGTTGCTGCTGGAAGAGGCCATTTCTACCACGCTTATTTTAACTTCACCTGTTTGTTGTCTGGTTTCAAATCTTGTAATCGATATTTAATCCACTTCCTATTGTCCAACTGACTTGAAATTGTGCACACTTACTCACTTCCAAATACAATACATGAATCAATAATCAGTTTCACTAATTGATCAATTAATCCATGTTAATTAAGAAATGAAATTTTCATATAAAGCATAGTTCAAGATTTCACCAATAGATGGCGCTAGTAACTGCACCTTGTATGAAGATGTTTGCATATAAACGTTAAAGGAAGTCAGTCAGCCAGTCAGTCAGTGAGCGATTGTCGAACCTGCAATATCCTAACACAGGGTCACAGGGGTCTGCTGGAGCCAATCCCAGCCAGCACAGGGCACAAGGCAGGAAACAAACCCCGGGCAGGGTGCCAGCCCACTGCAGTCTATTATATAGTGCCTTTCATATCTATCTATCTGTTATATAGTTAGTCAGTCATTGTCCAACCCGCTATATCCTAACACAGGGTCACGGGGGTCTTCTGGAGCCAAACCCAGCCAGCACAGGGCACAAGGCAGGAAACAAACCCTGGGTATGGTGCCAGCCCACTGCAGTCTATTATATAGTGCCTTTCATATCTATC
>JANRMT010062837.1:94268247-94286948 GCA_026402145.1 Polypterus bichir lapradei
CCAGCCCACCTCGGAGTACACATACCCACACACTAGGGACAATTTAGGATCGCCAATGTACCTAACCTGCATGTCTTTGGACTGTGGGAGGAAACCCACGCAGACGCGGGGAGAACATGCAAACTCCATGCACGGAGGACCCGGGAAATGAACCCTGGTCTCCTAACTGCGAGGCAGCAGCGCTACCCACTGTGCCACCATGCTGCCCAAGTGTTAACATGCTGATTACAAAATTATACTAAAACAAACCCAAGACTAAAAAGTTGAAAATAATATACAGTATATATATAAATACTTTTTAAAAAACACGCTTATATTTAGTTAAAAGTATACTAAAAAGTAAAAAATAAGTCTCTCATACATCACTCGTAAAATAAAAGCGTGGGCGTTTTTCATCAACCAACATTCAAAACAACAAAAAAGATCAGGTTTTTCTAGAATTTGCTTGAACATTCCGGTTGATTTTACGACTTCTCTCATTATGCTAAGTATCATAGTTCGCTTGTGGTACCGATTTATTTGTGTAATTCCGTGAGACACACAGCGGGCTGAGCGGAGGTGGGCAGGGCCATTCTCACTCACGCGCCATTCTCATGGCGTTCCTTAGCAGGCAAACGAGCGAACTACTTAACGGATTTCGATATTTTTTTTTCTAGAATTTGCTTGAACTTTCTGATTGATTTTGCGACTTCTTTCATCACACTTAGAATCACAGTTTGCTTGCAGGAGCGATATATTCACACTAATCCAAGACAGAGGATTCGGGCCGAGGGGAAGAGGAAGCGGAACCTCAGGAGTGGGGCGCCTGGCAGGGCCCTCCTCACTGTGCTGTTTCACTTCTACGCGGGCTGAGTCGTGGGGAACGGCTAGTTATAGAATAAATGTAAAATATAAAGTGCATTAAATATATTTTTTTTTGTATTTTCAAACAAGCAAATTCAGCAACTGCATTGTATTGTGTTTAGGTGTATTATTGATTTATCTGTATTAATTGTATTTATCTGGTTCAGTAATGTAATGAAAATACTAATGAACAGCAATGCTGAAAGTAGTTGACCTGTAACGAAAGTCAGAACGTTTTTTTCTTTTTTTAAGTGTGTAAATGTACCCGTAACTAAGCGAGTAAGTCTAGACAACTTAATACAGTACATCCCCAAAATTTGCGGGGGTTACGTTCCTAGAGCACCTATGAATTGTGAAAAACTGCAAATTTTGGATGCGGTATAAAAATGCCTATTTTTATAGTTTAAACCCTAAATATGCCCCCAAAACACTTAAATTTCATTTCATACAAAAAAAAAATGTAAAGGTAAACCCGTCTACTGTACAGTACTGTACTGCTATGCCTCCCGTAGTGCTAGAATGTAAAATACCGATGTTACCGCTATATGTACTGCAATTCATGCAAGCGCGTTTTCATTGCCAGAAGCCTTAGAAGGTGCAGAGCGTTTCGGCGCCATCTTGGGGCTTTAAGAAGAGCAAAACGGAAAATACAGGAACACTCAGCTAAAGATGTGTCACAGGGCAGCAGCCAATCAGCAGCAAGGAGAAATGAATAGCGCTCCCCGATTGGCTACTTTCACCATCCCAAGCTGCAGTTTCCTCTACGGTTGCTTCGTGTTCTCTCTACAGTACAGTACTGCCATGAAAAAATCCATAAAAAAATCCATAAAAATTGTGGAGGATATTTGTGGTTTCCGCTAACAATTATTAATTAGGTTCTAAGGAAAAATCCGCGAACGATTGAGGCCGAGAACTCTGAAGCACGACTTCACGGGGCTCTACTGTAGAACATTTACTGACTTGTGACGGTAGTTAGTGAGTACAGTTTGATAAAACATTAAAAGAGAATACAAGGAAAAACACAAAACAAAGTAACGTCAGCCTGTGTGATGAAGTGTTTTAAATGAATATCTGAATATTTCTCGTGTGTGTGTGTATCCATCCATTTTCCAACCCTCTGAATCCAAACACAGGGTCACGGGGGTCTGCTGGAGCCAATCCTAGCCAACACAGGGCAGAAGGCTGGAATCCAATCCCGGGCAGGGTGCCAACACACCGCAGTCTATTATATAGTGCCTTTCATATCTATCTATCTATCTATCTATCTATCTATTATATAGTCAGTCAGTCATTGTCCGACCCGCTATATCCTAACACAGGGTCACGGGGGTCTGCTGGAGCCAATCCCAATCCACAAGGTAGGAAACAAACCCCGGGCAGGGTGCCAGCCCACTGCAGTCTATTATATAGTGCCTTTCATATCTATCAATCTGTTATATAGTCAGCCAGTCAGTCATTGTCCAACCCGCTATATCCTAACACAGGGTCACGGGGGTCTGCTGGAGCCAATCCCAGCCATCACAGGGCACAAGGCAGGAAACAAACCCCGGGCAGGGTGCCAGCCCACCGCAGTCTATTATATATTGCCTTTCATATCTATCTATCTATCTATCTATCTATCTATCTATCTATCTATCTATCTATCTATTATATAGTCAGTCAGTCATTGCCTGGCCCGCTATATCCTAACACAGGGTCACGGGGGTCTGCTGGAACCAATCCCAGCCATCACAGGGCACAAGGCAGGAAACAAACCCTGGGCAGGGCATCAGCCCAACGCAGAGTACACATACCCACACACTAGGGACAATTTAGGATTGCCAATGCACCTAACCTGCTTTTCTTTGGACTGTGGGAGGAAACCGAAGTGCCCGGAGGAAACCCATGCAGACACAGGGAGAACATGAAAACTCCACACAGGGAGGACCTGGGAAGCGAACCAGGGTCTCCTAACTACGAGGCAGCAGCGCTACCACTGCGCCACCGTGCCACCCCATGTGTGTGTATGTGTGTGTGTTTTTTTTTATACTTTTATTTCACTAACCTTTTGCTCTTAACCGGTGACAATAACTCAAACCCACAACCTGTTGCTTCCTTCAAAGTCACATAACTTTACCACCATGTTATCCAACCTCCGCTGACGATGAATCCGCTTGGTGCTTATAAGTTTCCGGTGAGGACTAATTAAACTATTTTGACTTCTACCTAAATGACTGAAATTAGTATATTTTACGTCCCACAAGATTCAATAAATTAAACCTGATCAAGTTATGTTCAAAACTGGAACATAATAAACAATACTTGTAATATAAAGTAAATGCATTTTTGTAAATGTCAATGTCAAATTTATTTATATAGCACATTTAAAACAGCATAGGAATGCTGTGGCCAAAGTGCTTTGCAATAATAGAATAAAAGAAAAGCATACAATTAACATGAATAACATAAATAGAAATAAAATAAATGAACATAAATACAATAAATAATAAATAGAAGTAATGTTACATAATCACAATGAGGAAACCATCAGTATTACTGAAGGTCACGGAATGCAAGTGAATAGAAATGAGTCTTTAATCTCGTTTTGAATTGTGGACGACTCCTTTATGTGAAGAGGTAAAGAGTTCCACAGGCGAGGAGCAGCAGCTATAAAAGCCCTGTCTGTCCCCCTAAGTTTGACACTCGGTACGAGGGACAACTGACCAGAAGATCTAAGCACTCTGGATGGCTGGTGTAAAACACACAATTCAGATAAACAGGCAGGAGCGAGCCCATGTAAAGCTTTAAAAACTAGCAACAAGATTTTAAAATCAATTTGAAAACTGACAGGCAGCCAGTGTAAAGAAGCTAATATCGGAGAAACAGAGTCAGACTTTCTTGCCCCAACCAGAAAGCGAGCGGCAGCATTCTGGACCAACTGTAACCTGCGTATCAGCGATTTGCTAATCCCAGAATACAAGGAGTTGCAGTAATCGAGGTGAGAGAAGATCGAAGCAGGAGTAGCTTTCTCAAGATCCCTAGAAGATAAAAAAGGCTCGATCTTACCTAATAGACGAAGCTGGAAAAAGCAACTCTTGACTACAGAATTAACTTGTTTCTCAAAAGAGAGGTTACTGTCAAAGACAACACCAAGATTGCGGACTTGAGGTTTACAAAAGACAGAGAAAGAGCCGAGAAGTCCAAGACCAATTTGGACTCTAGCTGATGGACCCACTATAAACACCTCCGTTTTATTTTCATTTGTAACAACCTGCCATTTCCCTGGTGTTCAGTGCACGTAAAGTTGGTAATTCACTCCGGTAGAAGAAGACGAAGACATAGCAAGTTGAGTGAAATAACCAAAGTGCGTTAGTTTTGTAAAGCACACAGCGTAACACTCGAGCATCACGGCTTTAGAAATCCTGGGTTCAAATCCAAACTTCATCCCTGTCTTTGTATCACCCATGTGGATTTACCTCATTACTCAGATTTTCCCAAGGACATGTAGGTTGATAACTCTGTTAGTGAGGAAATGTGAGGGTGTATATGAGTGTGTCTCAGTTATGGAATGGCCCCCTGTCCAGGGGTAAACTGTGGTATCAGTGCCAGCTATCAGACCTCCAAACCCATTACGAAGCAAATAATGAACAACTCCCAAAACCCCAACCGTCTTACTTCAGTCTCTTTGGTGTGCCACACACTTTGCTCACCTCCCTGATGTGCCGCATTACCGACCACTTCCCTCTCGATAGCCGTGAAGTCCAGATCACGTGTAGGCGGCATAAAGTTCTGATCGTTTCGTTCTGTGAAGTCAACAAAAGGGTCGTTTTTCCAACACTGCAGTAGCGAGTGCCTTGCCGATTGGGAGGAAAGCTGACGCTTACTTCTGGTACTGGAAATCCCAAAATGCTACTACTGTACCATTTTAAAATTTGTGTTTTTTCCGGATTTTTCCAGTACTGGTTGTGGCGGACAGCTGGGACACCTCCACGCTGGAAGGACTTGGGGAGGAAGCATATCCAGAGCATTACC
Organism: Polypterus bichir lapradei; assembly: GCA_026402145.1. Lineage (NCBI taxonomy): Eukaryota > Metazoa > Chordata > Cladistia > Polypteriformes > Polypteridae > Polypterus > Polypterus bichir. Next base: position 94,273,102 of record JANRMT010062837.1, read on the forward strand.
TCCCCCGGAGCACTAGGTGGCAGCCCCCCTGGGAGTTGGAGTTGGATACAGCACTTTTAGGATCTGTGGGGGCTGCCAGGGGGTGCTACAGCAAGCTGCTTCACCCCTTATGGGCAGCTCTTCCGCCACACCCAGAAATGCTTCCGGAAATGCGTCAAACGAGCACATGGAGCACTTCCGAGTGCCTTATAAAAGGAGCCAGCAGCCACTAGTCCAGGGGCCAAAGTCGGGTGAGAATAGATGAGTTTTGTGCTGTGCTTTGTTTAGTGCTTGTGACTGTGCTAGACTTTTGGGAAATGGGGAAGGCATTTCCCATGAGGGGAAAAAAAATTTTAAATAAAAAACGTGTACCTTGAACTTGTGTCCCACACTTGTATGGGTCGGGTGCCCATCTGGTGGTCCACACGGTATTTACCTCACCCTAACCCTAAGCCTAACCTTGACCTTAACATTATTCATTGGGAGCCTGATGTTAAAGATTTGAGGATGGGCCCTAATCTTAATGTGAGGATGGAGGTGCCTATTCTTAGGGTTTGGTTTGATATGATGTATCCTATGATATCTTGGAATGGGATGGCCTTCCCCAGAAACTATCCTGAGCTTAACATCGGTGAAGGGGTTCCTGTAGTTAATGTTGAGAGGGTGATCAATAATGTTAATTTGGAGACTCTTGGGCTTGATATTGATCTTAGGGCCCTTAGATTGGATTGTAAGAATGGGATGTTTGAGACTGGAACCTAATGATTATTCCTTTTTGGAGAATAACTGCATTGAGGAGATAATACAGTATATGGGAGAGAGGGAGATTAGGGAGGATGGTGTAGACAAAGAGGATCCCAATTTAGTTAGGTCTTTGGAAACGAGTTTGTGAAATGGTTTTGTGGAGAAAACGGTGCTGCCTATGGTCTTCACATATTTCGCACAAGCTCAATGCATGACACAGATGTTACTTAATAATTTTTGTATGGCACAAAACGGGTTTACTGCTTTAGAGAAATTTAGACTGATTGTAACATACTGGAGAAATAAAAATCTCAAGGACTAGGGGGCTTTGCCCTCTGCTTTCTTCGCTCACCAACCCCTGGTGCAGCGCATTAGCCTCTTTGCGGTTCTGCCGCTCGCGTATGGGGATACGGATATACAATTTTAACAGATTGTTATTTTCGTGGGAATTGTTACATATGCATAATAGAACTAACTATTTTACATTACAGCGAATAATTAACCATATTAAAAAATAGTAAAATGTAATAATTTGAAAGTAAATTATATTTCATGTTGCGTTACAGTTATTCGTTGCGTAATAAGATTGTGTTCTGTTTGGATTTGAAATTAAAACGCAAATACTTTTTAAACTTACACTTTTACTGTAAAACTTCAGTAAAAACAATTTTTTGAATAAAATTTTCATAAATATCGCATTGAATTTTGATTCCGTGTTTGGACTTTCATCTTGACAACACATCATGTAACTTCCAGTGACTGAATTTCGTTTCTTTTTCTCTATTAAATAAAACGACTTTTTGAAATGTTGTTAATTGTCTTTTCAAAAGCTATTCTAATTGGAAACTAGAATAGATGGGTTTAAGGAAACTTAGCCTTTTTTTAAAGGCCGTTTCGAGGTTTTTTAGGGTGTAAAAACAAACAAAAAATTATGATTTGTGGATTATAAGGGAGTCAGTGTGCCATTAGGCTCTATTTCCCCTAATCTAACCCTAAGCCTAACCCTAGGCCAGTGTGGAGCGTGTGAACTTATTTATATCGGGGTGATCGAAAATGCTTTGAGATCTCTGGTCGTCCAACATCTGAGATTTACGGAGAGTTATAAGGAAGTCGGTGAGTCTGATAAGGCTCTATTTCCCCTAATCACACCCTAAGATTTACGGAGAGTCAGGAGAGACAGATGATCTTATATAAGCATTTTCCTCTGGAAAAATCATTGGCTGGTTATGTTCGGAATAGAACATGACAGGACTTGAATAAAACGGTTCGTCTCAAGAAAGAAAGATATTGGATGGACGCATAGACTTTTTTAATGACCGTTTCGAGGCATTTTTCGGGGTGTAAAAAGGAAAAAATTACGATTTATGGTTTATAAGGGAGTCAGTGTGTTTGATAACAACAACATTTATTACTATAGCACATTTTCATATAAATAATGTATCTCAAACTGCTTTTCATGATGAAGAAAGAGAAAAAAGACAAAATAAATAAGAATTAAAATTAGGGAACACTAATTAACATAATTAACATGATATGGTTCTATTTTCCCTAATCTAACCCTACCCCTAACCCTAGGCCAGTGTGAAGCATGTGGACTTATTTATATCGGGGCGATCGAAAATGCTTTGAGATCACGGGTCGTCCAAATTCTGAGATTTACGGAGAGGCAGGAGCGACAGACGATCTTATATAAGCCTAACCCTAGGCCAGGGTGGAGCATGTGGACTTATTTATATCGGGGCGATCAAAAATGCTTTGAGATCTCGGGACATCCAACATCTGAGATTTACGGAGAGTCAGGAGAGACAGATGATCTTATATAAGCATTTTCTTCTGGAAAAATCATTGGCCGGTGTGAGATATGGCCGGCCATTCATCCCGGCCAATATCCTCAGGCTGCCAGATGGAGCCCTCCTTGCAGTATAGAGGTGCCCCGAATGCCAGCAGGGAATTATGGACAGTGGGATTATAATAAACAGCCCTGCTGGATATCTAGGGGGCCGCCAGCAGTCGCTGCAGGGAGGCCCAGGGATTTATATTTCCCATATAGCCCGGAAGTATTTCCAAGTCACAGGAACGGAAGAAATGATATACTTCTGGGCTGAAGAAAAAGAGAAGTTTTTACCTGACCCGGAAGTGTTGGATAATCACATGGACTGAGGGCTCAGAAACACTTCTGGGTCAAGGACTGTAAAGGACTGTGGGAGATCCCAGACAGACGAGCTGAGTTGGGAGGCAGGGTGGCTAAGCGTCTGGGAGATTGGATGATTTGTTTATTGGATTATTGTATTTTTATTGAGTATAGTGGAGTGCTGGTGCTTTGTGCACTTATTATAATAATTATTGGACTTTTACCTGGTGTCTGACGAGTGGTCTGAGGGTTCAAGGGAGCAAGAGAGCCCTTAATCTGTCACGCCGGTTATGTTCGGAACAGAACATGACGGGACTTGAATAAAACGGTTCGTCTCAAAAAAGAAAGATCTTGGATAGACGCATTAGGACCTTTGTATCCAGATGGGTTAATGGAAACGTAGCCTTTTTAATGATCGTTTAGAGGTATTTTTTGGGGTATAAAAAGAAAAAATTACGATTTATGGTTTCTAAGGGAGTCGGTGTGTCTGATAACAACAACAGCAACATTTATTTCTATAGCACATTTTCATACAAATGATGTAGCTCAAAGTGCTTTACATGAAGAAGAAAGAGAAAAAGACAAAATAAATAAGAATTAAAATTAGGGAACACTAATTAACCTTAATAATGAACATAATAAGTTTCTATTTCCCCTAATATAACCCTAACCCCTAGGCCAGTGTGAAGCATGTGGATCTATTTATATCGGGGCGATCGAAAATGCTTTGAGATCTCGGGTCGTCCAAATTCTGAAATTTACGGAGAGTCAGGGGAGACAGACGATCTTATATAAGCCTAACCCTAGGCCAGGGTGGAGCATGTGGACTTATTTATATTGGGGTGATTGAAAATGCTTTGAGATTTGTATAGAGTTATAAGGAAGTTGTGAGTCTGATAAGGCTCTATTTCCCCTAATCTCACCCTAAGCCTAACCCTAGGCCAGGGTGGATCGTGCTGTTGTGCTTGTCGGATGAGCGCCGGCTCCTGTGACCTTCAATAGGATAAAGCAGATTCAATAACGGATGGAAGGCGCATTGATTGAAAACTTTGATGCCCCGCAGACCAGCTGCAGAATGAAGTTCGGGCTTCAAAAGCCGTACATTAAGGCTTGTTTTTTCTTTGTGTGTGTGTGTTTTTTTTTTCTTTTTACATAATGGTGTCTTTTAAAAGAGTTTATGGAGTATTTGTGCATTGCTGTAACCAACAATACACTTTTTTGAAGCCACCTTTCTTCTAATTGTGCATATTGTGGACAGACTTCATTTAGTGCTCTCCAACTGTTGTCCCACTTTTATGCGCGGCTTCGGCTAGAAAGCGTTGTTTAAATAGATACGTCTCGAAATGGATTGTTTGAGGGGGTATTGTTGCAAGGATGGGCCTCAGAAAGTTGCCTTTGATCTCTGGGCGTCTTTTCTTTTGGCAGCCGTGCTCTGTTTCAGGGAGCTTTTCATGTACACTCTTGATAGAAAAGAGCCGCTTTAAGTTTTTTTTTCTTTCTTTCTTTCTGTGATCATTTTAGAAGATGCGCTTCTCTGAGGTGTACTCACGTCAAGGAGCGGCCTTTTCTAGGAAACTTGGCATTATTCAGGCCCGCTTTCATTTCCCCGTGTTTTTGATGTCGAGTGCTTGAGGGGGTCCTATGGCCCTGAATATATTTTCTCGTTTCTCGTATATCGAAGAGAGGGCACAGTGTGTGGGTTCTCATTATCTCTCATTTGTTAGGGTGTTTTGGGTAAACTGAGTAAGCAGATGAAGGGAAGTGCTTATCCAAAAAAAACAAAACACGCTGGATTGCGTACGCCTCTTATCTACGGACCCCAAGTACAACAAAGAGTCTTGGCGTGTTTAGTTTCTACAGCGGCGCGCACCTCTGTGTTTCACCTTTCCGGCCCTCTGCCAGATCGGTCTAAACATTTAAAAATGCTATTAATCAGGCTGAATAGCCGCATTTATGAACGGAGACGCGGATTTTGTTTACTTTACTCCAGAAACAGACCACAGAAAGAAAATTGAAAAAGTACCGTTTGGTATTCATGAAGCAGAAATGTAAAAGCAAACCTCATTAAGAAGACGGGGAGGTTGATTTTTTTTTTTTTTTTGATCTCAACATCATTTTCAGTGTTCTACTTTATTTTAATGAAACTTTTTTGTACCTTAAATTTCTACCCGTAGGGGCAGCATGGAGTAGAAAATTAGAACAATCTGGACGAGAACAGGCCATTCACCCCAACAAAGCTCACCAGTCCTCTTCACTTATTTCTTCCAAAAAAACATCAAGTCGAGTTTTGATGGCCCTAACGTCTTACTGTCTACCACACTACTTGGTCGCTTATTCCAATTGTCTATCGTTCTTTATGTTTGTGCGAAATTTACTCTTAACAAGTTTCCAACTGTGTCCCCGTGTTCTTGATGAACTCATCTTAAAGTCACCGTCTCGATCCACTGGACTAATTCCCTTCATAATTTTAAATACTTTAATTATGTCACCTCTGCTCGTAATCTTCTTTTGCTTAAACTGTAAAGGCTCAGCTCTTTTAATCTTTCCTCATAATTCAACCCCTGTCGCCCTGGAATCAGCCTAGTTGCTCTTCTCTGGACCTTTTCTTGTGCTTCTATGTCCTTTTTGTAGCCTGGAGACCAAAACTGCACCCAGGACTCCAGATGAGGCCTCACCAGTGTGTTATAAAGACTGAGCAGAACCTCCTGTGACTTGTACTCCACATATCAAGGCGCTATATAACCTGACATTCTGTTAGTCTTCTTAATGGCTTCTGAACAGTGTCTGGAAGTCGATAGCTTAGAGTCCACTACGACTCCTAAGTCCTTCTCACGAGGTGGACTCTCGATTTTCCGACCGCCCATTGTGTATTCAGACCTCACATTTTTACTTCCTATGTGTAATTCTTTACATTTACTGACATTAAATTTCATCTGCCACAAATCTGCCCAAGCCTGTCTGCTCTCCAAGTCCTTCTGTGATGACATAACGGATTCCAGATTATCTGCTAATCCCCCTCTTCTGGTGTCATCAGCAAACTTAACCAGCTTGTTACTTATATTTCTATCTAAATCCATCTATCCATTATCCAACCCGCTGAATCCGAACACAGGGTCACGGGGGTCTACTGGAGCCAATCCCAGCCAACACAGGGCACAAGGCAGGAACCAATCCTGGGCAGGGCGCCAACCCACCGCAGTCCTATCTAAATCATTTCTATATATTAAAAATAGCAGCGGCCCCAGCACTGACCCCTGCTGGTCACCACTCTTAACATCACCTATTTCTGATGAGGTTCCTCGCACCATCACCCTCTGCTTCCTGTGTCTGAGCCCATTTTGTACCCATCTACATACCACATTCTGAACTCCCACTTCTTTTAATTTAATGCCCAACCTCTCACGTGGCACCTCATCAAATGCTTTCTAAAAGTCCAGATAAATAATATCATCTGCTCCACTTTGATCGTATCCTTTTTTTGCCTCCTCATAGAATTCCAGCCTGTTAGTAAAACACGACCTCCCTCTTCTGACCCCACGCTGACTGTTCAGAATAACTCCTGTCCTTGCCATGTGTTGCTCAATCTTATCCTTAATAATTCCTTCCATTAATTTTCCTGTGATGCATGTTAAGCTTACTGGCCTATAATTGCTTGGATCTGTCTGGTCACCCTTTTTATATAATGGGATGATATTTGCCATTTTCCAGTCCTTCAGAATCTCTCCAGTGCGCAGTGACTTCCTAACAATATGTGTCAAGGATTTATATCTGCACTCGCTGGCCTCCTTAAGAACTCGAGGGTAAGGATTACCTGGTCCTGGTGATTTGTTTGATTAGTAGAGCGGTTAGTACTGCTTCTTAACATTGAGACCCGGCCGGTGGGGGGCACACACTGAGAGTCACTGCCATTAATGATTTTTGTATTTTTAAAATAATGTCCCGATGTGGACACATTTGTTGCTACCGTTCCCACGATTGTCTCTGAAATAACAAAAAAAGTTAATTGATCTTTGTGTATTTAACAAAAATCAGCCTGGACTTCGGAGCTTTGATTTAACAGAATATTTCAAATCTTCTTTTTCTTTTGGCTGCTCCATGATTTCTTTCAAGGCGGATTTCGATTTGTATAACGACATAACGCCGCTGCCGGCCTGTACACGAATGCATTCAGCAATATGATCAGCTGGGGGCCGATCAGCTGATGCTGGTACATCACTTTCGTTTTGCGATCTCCAGATTACTTGCAAGGGCGGCACGGTGGCTCAGTTAGGAGACCTGGGTTGGCTTCCCGGGTCCTCCCTGTGTGGAGTTTGCATGTTCTCCCCCGTGTCTGCATGAGTTTCCTCCCACAGTCCAAAGACATACAGGTTAGGTGCATTGGCGATCCTAAATTGGAAAGAGATCCCATTAAGCCCTTCATGGATGGCTATGCCAGGAATGGTGGGACTCAAACATTCTAAAATATGTAATCTGAAAACACAGTCCTTTTTAATCTAAATATTCAGAATGTATTGTACAACTGCAGCATTTTGTTTGCATGTTCTCCCCGTGTCTGCGTGGGTTTGTTCCTGGTGCTCCGGTTTTCTTCCACAGTCCAAAAACATGCAGGTTAGGTGCATTGGAGATCTAAATTGTCCCTAGTGTGTGCTTGGTGTGTGTGTGTGTGTGTGTGCCCTGCAGTGGGCTGGTGCCCTGCCCGGGGTTTGTTTCCTGCCTTGCACCCTGTGTTGGCTGGGATTGGCTCCAGCAGACCCTGTGACCCTGTAGTTAGGATATACAGTGGTGTGAAAAACTATTTGCCCCCTTCCTGATTTCTTATTCTTTTGCATGTTTGTCACACAAAATGTTTCTGATCATCAAACACATTTAACCATTAGTCAAATATAACACAAGTAAACACAAAATGCAGTTTTTAAATGATGGTTTTTATTATTTAGGGAGAAAAAAAAATCCAAACCTACATGGCCCTGTGTGAAAAAGTAATTGCCCCCTGAACCTAATAACTGGTTGGGCCACCCTTAGCAGCAATAACTGCAATCAAGCGTTTGCGATAACTTGCAATGAGTCTTTTACAGCGCTCTGGAGGAATTTTGGCCCACTCATCTTTGCAGAATTGTTGTAATTCAGCTTTATTTGAGGGTTTTCTAGCATGAACCGCCTTTTTAAGGTCATGCCATAGCATCTCAATTGGATTCAGGTCAGGACTTTGACTAGGCCACTCCAAAGTCTTCATTTTGTTTTTCTTCAGCCATTCAGAGGTGGATTTGCTGGTGTGTTTTGGGTCATTGTCCTGTTGCAGCACCCAAGATCGCTTCAGCTTGAGTTGACGAACAGATGGCCGGACATTCTCCTTCAGGATTTTTTGGTAGACAGTAGAATTCATGGTTCCATCTATCACAGCAAGCCTTCCAGGTCCTGAAGCAGCAAAACAACCCCAGACCATCACACTACCACCACCATATTTTACTGTTGGTATGATGTTCTTTTTCTGAAATGCTGTGTTCCTTTTACGCCAGATGTAACAGGACATTTGCCTTCCAAAAAGTTCAACTTTTGTCTCATCAGTCCACAAGGTATTTTCCCAAAAGTCTTGGCAATCATTGAGATGTTTCTTAGCAAAATTGAGACGAGCCCTAATGTTCTTTTTGCTTAACAGTGGTTTGCGTCTTGGAAATCTGCCATGCAGGCCGTTTTTGCCCAGTCTCTTTCTTATGGTGGAGTCGTGAACACTGACCTTAATTGAGGCAAGTGAGGCCTGCGGTTCTTTAGACATTGTCCTGGGGTCTTTTGTGACCTCTCGGATGAGTCGTCTCTGCGCTCTTGGGGTAATTTTGGTCGGCCGGCCACTCCTGGGAAGGTTCACCACTGTTCCATGTTTTTGCCATTTGTGGATAATGGCTCTCACTGTGGTTCGCTGGAGTCCCAAAGCTTTAGAAATGGCTTTATAACCTTTACCAGACTGATAGATCTCAATTACTTCTGTTCTCATTTGTTCCTGAATTTCTTTGGATCTTGGCATGATGTCTAGCTTTTGAGGTGCTTTTGGTCTACTTCTCTGTGTCAGGCAGCTCCTATTTAAGTGATTTCTTGATTGAAACAGGTGTGGCAGTAATCAGGCCTGGGGGTGGCTACGGAAATTGAACTCAGGTGTGATACACCACAGTTAGGTTATTTTTTAACAAGGGGACAATTACTTTTTCACACAGGGCCATGTAGGTTTGGATTTTTTTTCTCCCTAAATAATAAAAACCATCATTTAAAAACTGCATTTTGTGTTTAATTGTGTTATATTTGACTAATGGTTAAATGTGTTTGATGATCAGAAACATTTTGTGTGACAAACATGCAAAAGAATAAGAAATCAGGAAGGGGGCAAATAGTTTTTCACACCACTGTAGCAGGTTGGATAATGGATGGATGGATGGAGATTACTTGCATCAGAATGGGTGTTTGTGTCCAGCAGGAGGCGTTAGCTCCCTGGGAATGAGTTCTTTTGTAATTGCGGCGTGTTACTTAACCCAAAACTATATAGATATAATATAAAAAAAAGTGATACGGCGGTAAGAAATCACATAGGAGAAATAACTTTGTTTAATGTCGGTTTACACTGCATAACAGACAAAGGAAATGTGAAAGATAATTTAACTTCTTGCAAGCTATTAAGGATTAAAAGATGTTTTATTATAACGGCAGGTTATTCATACAGGCGTCTGTCATAAGACAAGGTGAAGTAAGCTGCGCTTGGGTAACGCATCTGTTAGACACAGAAAAGATGACCTTTCCTTCTTTGGGGCCCTTCTTGACACAAAAAAAGAAACGGTTGGCCGATTTGATGAAATGCTTAGATGCTGTTTCATAAGTACAGGAGGTGGGAGGAAAATGAATATTAAAAGCCGACTGAAACCAGAAAATTTGGCTCTTCTGCTTTGCAAAGCACGAATCCATGTACTCATCTGTGACTGAATAAAGACTGATTGATTGATTGAACTATGAACCCTGTCTTCTTCAGGGGTTACTTCCACAGATGCCAATGACAAAATCCAGTCGTGCCGCTTTGTGGAATGGTTTTATCCTCTCAGCTTCCGCTATTTTGAGTCCTGGTGCTTCCTGTTTGTGAGACATGGATGCTATCAAGTGACCTGAGATGAAGACTGGACTCCTTCAGTGCTGTGTCTCTTCAGAGAATCCTTGGGTCCTGCTGGTTTGACTTTGTGTTGCTCACGGAGTCCCGAATGAGGCACATGACCTGCATTGTGAGGGAGCATCAGTTACGGCACTATGGCCATGTGGAGCGTTTCCCTGAGGGTGATCCAGCTCGTAAGATCCTCATTGTTGGGGACCCGAGTTGCCAAGGAGACGCCCACGTAACACCTGGCTGCAGCATAGAAGGTCATTTCCGGAGGGTGGGACTGGACCGTGCATCTGCCTGGGGGGTTGCCAACCAGGATCCCGAGCTGTTTCGTTGTGTGGTGGGTGCGCCAACGTGCCTTACCAGTGCATGCTCCCCAACTTGACTTAACTTCCACTATTTACTGTATGATCGATCTGTTGAGCTGACGCCCTGGCAGGCGAGGAGCATGAGCTGCCCTCCCACCAGGGCCCCACCGTCACCATCAGTGCTGCCTGTCATCACCGTTTCCTCTCTGCTTGTGCGTAACCATACTGATAATTCCCCCATTTGTACTCCTGAAATATGGACCTGTAAGTTGTATTTGTCAGTCAGTCAGTCATTTTCCATCCCGCTATATCCTAACAAAGGGTCACGGGAGTCCGCCGGAGCCAATCCCAGCCATGCACAGGGCGCAAGGCAGGAACAAATCCTGGGCAGGGTGCCAGTCCACCGCAGAAGTTGTATTTGGTTACGGCTAAAAAAAAAAAAAGACCCTTTGGCAGTTGGGGGCCCTAGTCGGTCGCCTACTTTGCCTACACCTAAGAATGGCCCGGCAAGATAAAATCTCACAGACATGCAGGCACAGAAGAGGCACACACTTTCACTTAGAAGCTGGAGTCCACTTTGGTTGAGTTTTAATCGATTAGAGTGTGTGATATGTAGAAACAAATACAGACAGATGATTGCAATCCTCTCTGCGTTTTTTAAGCCCCTTTTTAAAGAGTAACCTTCTTCCCAGCAACCCCCTGTGCCCTCTGAACACTGCAGGGGCTGCTGGGAGTTGTAGGCAATTTTTAGGTAGCCCTGCTACCAAGTGAACGCGATAGCCAGTTTGAGCGACGCTAATTCAATTACGGAGGTTTCTCTAATAACCAGTTAGCATTTACACAAAGCTCAGCTCTAGGAGGTGACCATTAGCGCACTGAAGGAATGGCTGCTGAAGACGGAGCCCTGTAGTCAAATAAATTAAAAATCAGACATTTCAAGCAGTTATAGCCATTAGCTACACTAGCAATGTCTTGGCTGTGTTTTTAAACTAATGTAATGTAATATTGTATAATTTGAATTAGATTTTTTGATTTGATATACCATATATACTCACGTATAAGTTAAGTCTTGAAACCCCAAAAATCGATCATAAAATCAAACCCCGACTTATACACCCATTCAAAAATATGACAATTAATTAATTTTTCTTTTTACATCTTCTTGCCTCCTCCAATCTCACATCAGTTTCTCAGACGCATTGAATTTTGTTGTAGCAGCGTAGTTACCAATTTCTTTCACGACTTTTAATTTAAAACCAGCTTCATATTTTCTTCTGATCGAACGCTCCATCGCAGATAAGGGATGCTCTTACGATAAAAGTGTATGCGGGTGTGAGATACAAAAAACACAAATCAGTGTAAACGTCGCTTCGGAATAGTTCAGGTATCACCGTGTGGTCACGTAGGCACAATACATAGAAATAAAAAGACTGTGTGCTCCGTGGTTATGCTCTACGGTGGGCGTTAGCATATCGTAATCTCTTGGACCAATAGCATGAGTTTTCTGCATTCGACTTATACAACCGACGTTATAAAATGCCAGAAATTATACGGTAAAATCAAACCTGACTTATTCGCGGGAGAACTTAAATGCAAGTATATATGGTAGTTTGTTAATCCTGAGGGGAAATTTTCTTTGGGGGGCCAGAACGCAGGGTCAGTCAATGTACAGCACAGCCCTGGACCAATTTTCAGGTTAAGGGCCTCGCTCAAGGGCCTAATGTAGTAGAATCCCCTCTGAGATTTGAACCAGCAACATTCCAGATACCGGTACAGATCCTTAGCCACAATTAAATTAAATCAATTTAATATGATAGAAAATATGGGTGGGCTTTCATCCTGGTTCCTTACTTGACTGAGAGGCCTTTTTAATGGAGGGATGTGGGTGCATGGGTATCCCGACTCCGATTGGTTGGTGGCACCTTTACTAGTCGAGAGGATATTATAATGGATGGACATGGAGTGACTGCTTCCCCAGTAAACGGGGTGGCAAAAACCCCTGCAGGGCTGCATGGGAGTTGTAGTTTTGCTGGGGTCCTCAGGGAGGATCCACCTGACTCAGGAGTGCAGAGTGATAGCACCTGAAGTTCTCCCAGGACTGATGTAAAGAAAGCTGCTCTGCTACACCCGGGGGAGTCCGAGTCGGGAGGGAAGTCAGACAAAGCTCACCCAGGAAGAGCGGAGCAGGGAATTGTTGGCGCTGTAGAGTGTGTATCAGGAATTTGCGGCAATAATTCTGTTTCTTGGCATCTGGAACTGTGTGTATGCTGTTGTGCCTGGGGTTTGGGGTGCTGCAGCGCCCACTAGTGGTGCACACTTGATAAAAAAGGTTTCAATTTCCATCAAAAACATGTAGGTTTCCGGATGTGTCTAGACCAGTGCTTCCCAAACTCGGTCCTGGGGACCCACTGTGGCTGCAGGTTTTTGTTCCAACCAGCTTCTTTTTTAATTGGACTCCTGGGCTAGTTAAGTGAACTGTTATTTTCCAAGTTCTGTGTTTTGGGAACAATATAAAAATGAGAACACTAAGTTTGGTAAAAAAAAAAAAAAATGAAAATGTACCAAACAGTTATATGGAAATAAGAGAAAAAAAATTCCAGCTAACTAAATGAGATGTGTTATCAAGTGTGGTCACTGATTATGAATCTGGTTGGAACAAAAACCTGCAGCCACAGTGGGTCTCCAGGACTGAGTTTGGGAAGGACTGGTCTAGACATTTGATTAGCAGTGTATAATTACACTGGGCTGCTTGGGTAGTACTGTTCACCTCTTTGTTAAATATTTAAAACAAAGGCATTCAAAATTTGAGTGAATTCCTTAATGTTAATTTCCTTGACATTTTTCTTTCATCACTGATCATCCTTTGTTGATTTTTAAGAACTCAAGCTGCGATCATTCTCTGCAAAAATGAAAGAATTGTTTGGCTTTGGACTTCCTCTCCAGTCTGGACAGTACATTTTCCAGGATTTCCAAGAAGAGCGCTATCTCAGGAAGTTCAGTGACTTCATTCCTCATTCCAGCCTAGGGTGGAGTAGCCTGGATTTTATTTATCTGCTGCCACCATGACTTTGCAGTAGTGCTAAGGATGTGAAACATGATCCCACCCCCCATTTAAGACGTAGAGAACATTTTATATTCTCGGGTAAAGGTAGAGGCGTTCATCAGGAAAAGGTGGAGATGATGAGTCTGGGGGGGCCTCTTTAACCCTTGTTGTGCCGACAGTCCTGTTTTATAGGCTTTACTTACTTTATTACACACAAGCAACTACTCAGACTAGGCCGTCGATGAAAATTCTTCCCAATGTAATACACATTTAAATACTGAGAAAATCATTTCATATTATTTACAAGCGAGGGGATCTGCTTTGGATAAACTCAAAGGATGCACAAACTCTACAGCTAAATGGATTGACATTTCTATAGATAGATAGATAGATAGATAGATATGAAAGGCACTTTATGATAGATAGATAGATAGATAGATAGATAGATAGATAGATAGATAGATAGATAGATAGATAGATAGATAGATAGATAGATAGATAGATAGATAGATA
>JANRMT010062837.1:94286958-94304368 GCA_026402145.1 Polypterus bichir lapradei
ATAGATAGATAGATAGATAGATAGATAGATAGATAGATAGATAGATACTTTATTAATCCCAAGGGGAAATTCACATACTCCAGCAGCAGCAAACTGATAAAGAACAATATTAAATTAAAGAGTGATAACAATGCAGGTATAACAGACAGTAACCTTGTATAATATTAACGTTTACCCCCCCGGGTGGAATTGAAGAGTCGCATAGTGTGGGGTCTCCTCAGTCTGTCAGTGGAGCAGGACGGTGACAGCAGTCTGTCGCTGAAGCTGCTCCTCTGTCTGGAGATGATCCTGTTCAGTGGATGCAGTGGATTCTCCATGATTGACAGGAGTCTGCTCAGCGCCCATCACTCTGCCACGGATGTCAAACTGTCCAGCTCCGTGCCTACAATAGAGCCTGCCTTCCTCACCAGTTTGTCCAGGCGTGAGGCGTCCCTCTTCTTTATGTTGCCTCCCCAGCACGCCACCGCGGAGAAGAGGGCACTCGCCACAACCGTCCGATAGAACCACAACCGTCTTGTAACCAGTAATGGTGGACTGCGCGATAACGTGATGTGAATTCACTTGACTTGAGCATTCCTACTTTTCAGACTCTGTCTCTGTACATTTAGCATTTGTTTGCTCAGAGGTTGATGCGCTTGCTGCTTCCTGAGCAGCTCTTCTTTTCTTCACCCTAGTGGTCCGCTTCTTCTCTTCTTTCGTTGGCATCTTTTTGTGTTAAAACTGATTCAGTCAGTGTTTGTGCTGCAATTACTTAGTACGTTTTCTTGAATTTGTCACTTAAGCTGGCACTTAAGTCTTCAGCCTGCCTCAAGAATGATTTAAGATATGAAGAGGTAGGGGAAGTGACGGCGAAGGTGGTAGGGATGAGAACAGTGCCCGTACGCATGCGCCACACCACCACCCTGCTACACGCTGCCGAGAGTTGATTCTACAATAAAATATTACCTAGTCCATAGCTACAAATAATAGGGCCAAGGAGAAGCATATACACTTAGGTCCATAAATATTTGGACAGAGACAACTTTTTTCTAATTTTGGTTCTGTACATCACCACAATGAATTTAAAATGAAACAACTCAGATGCAGTTGAAGTGCAGACTTTCAGCTTTAATTCAGTGGGTTGAACAAAAAGATTGCATAAAAATGTGAGGCAACTAAAGCATTTTTTGAACACAATCCCTTCATTTCAGGGGCTCAAAAGTAATTGGACAAATTAAATAATTGGAAATAAAATGTTCATTTCTAATACTTGGTTGAAAACCCTTTGCTGGCAATGCCAGCCTGAAGTCTTTAACTCCTGGGCATCACCAGATGCTGGGTTTCCTCCTTTTTAATGCTCCGCCAGGCCTTTACTGCAGCGGCTTTACTTTCAGTTGCTGTTTATTTGCGGGCCTTTCTGTCTGAAGTTTAGTCTTCAACAAGTGAAACGCCTGCTCGATTGGGTTAAGATCAGGTGACTGACTTGGCCATTTAAGAATTTTCCACTTCTTTGCTTTAATAAACTCCTGGGTTGCTTTGGCTGTATGTTTTGGGTCATCGTCCATCTGTATCATGAAACGCCCGCCGCCCAATCAATTTGACTGCATTTAGCTGGATTTGAGCAGACAGTATGTCTCTGAACACCTCAGAATTCATTCGGCTGCTTCTGTCCTGTGTCACATCATCAATAAACACTAGTGTCCCAGTGCCACTGGCAGCCATGCACGCCCATGCCATCACACTGCCTTACTCCACTGTGTTTTACAGATGATGTGGTGTGCTTTGGATGATGAGCTGTTCCACGCCTTCTCCATACTTTTTTCTTGCCATTATTGTGGTAGAGGTTGATCTTGGTTTCATCTGTCCAAAGGATGTTTTTCCAGAACTGTGCTGGCTTTTTTAGATGTTCTTTAGCAAAGTCCAATCTAGCCTTTCTATTCTTGAGGCTTATGAGTGGCTTACACCTTGCAGCGCACCCTCTGGATTTCCTTTCATGCAGTCTTCTCTTTATGGTAGACTTGGATATCGGTACGCCTACCAAGCCCTGGAGAGTGTTGTTCACTTGGTTGGCTGTTGTGAAGGGGTTTCTCTTCACCATGGAAATGATTCTGCGATCATCCACCACTGTTGTTTTCCGTGGACGTCCAGGTCTTTTTGCGTTACTGAGTTTACCAGTGTTTGCTTTCTTTCTCACGATGTACCAAACAGTGGATTTTGCCACTCGTAATATTGTAGCAATTTCTCGGATGCGGTTTTTTCTGTTTTCGCACCTTAAGGATGGCTTCTTTCACCTGCATGGAGAGCTCCTTTGACCGCATGTTGTCTGTTCACAGCAAAATCTTCCACATGCAAGCAGCACACCTCAAATCAACTCCAGGCCTTTTATCTGCTTAATTGATAATGAAATAACGACGGACTTGAACACACCTGCCCATGAAATAGCCTTTGAGTCAATTTTCCAATTACTTTTGAGCCCCTGAAATGAAGGGATTGTGTTCAAAAAATGCTTTAGTTGCCTCACATTTTTATGCAATCGTTTTGTTCAACCAGCTGAATTAAAGCTGAAAGTCTGCACTTCAACTGCATCTGAGTTGTTTCATTTTAAATTCATTGTGGTAATGTACAGAACCAAAATTAGAAAAAAGTTGTCTCTGTCTAAATATTTATGGACCTAACTGTAAATACAGAAGAGAAGAGGGCCGAGGACAGAGCCCTGAGGAGCTCCTTGTGTGACTGGCGCCGAGCTGGATCAACTGTTTCTAAGACTAACAAACTCTTGCCTATCAGTAAGATAGGACTTGCTAAGAGGTGTAATGCTCTGTCTTGTTTCATGTGTTAGTTGCTGTTTTCTTGCCATTATACAGTATAATATTGTCCAAGTAATTCGTCAGGAGGTGTAGTCACACAGTCTGCACCAACTCTGCTTTAAGACACACAGAGGGGTTTTTAAGTAATCAACAGAAATTGGGACACCCATGCAAATTGGGTGCTTCAGCTTGCAAGGCTTCATTTACTTGAATTGCTCCAGAACGCCTGTAGGTTGTAACCTGTTAGTTGTTCACTGAAGAAGGCCCATTTGTAATATTCTGATATTTCCTTTTTGCTAACCTAAACTTTAAAATTAAAACCTTTACCGCCTACCTTATCACCATTCATTGCATTTCCATGGATTAAATCTAAAGAAAAACTGAGGTGCTCGAAAAACGTTTTGAGCGGTAGCGTAAGTGGGATGGACGTCACCCTGGTAGACGGCCGCTCTGCTTGACGTGATGATGGAGCTGATTTGACAGATGTAAGCCCTGTAATTGTCGGTGTAATGTGTGGATTTGAAGTGCCGGCTTTTCAGCGTTTTTTCTACGAGGCAAAGTGTGGTCATTGCAGTACATTCCTCTGTAGTCTTGAGTCCCAAATATCCCGAGGACACGTCTTTGTCTGTCCCACTTAAGAGGCTCTGCCTCAGCCTGTTCAAGACCTCGACTGGATCGTGTATTAATCTGCCGGCTCCTCTATTCAAATATGCATTGTATTTCTTCAGTGGAGATCAAAGCAGGCTGAAAGGCCTCTCTCTCTGTCTCTTGTCATGTAATAACTAGTGACTTCACAATGCATGATGGGTGCTGCCATCTGAGAAAGGAGGAAAAAAAAATTATAAGTTTTAAGATTCCAGCTCCTCATACTCCAGGGCTCAGAAAATGGACGGATTGCTGGCACGATACAAAACAGAAATCGGTACATATGGGTGCCTTTGGCTGGCTAAATGTGCCATTTTAAAAATGAAAAACAGGACTCCGTGTGTGTTTATTCTTTACCAAAGACGCGTTTTATTCCCCGCCGTGCTTTGCTGCAGTCGGTGACCCCTAAAAGTAAAACCCACATTTGCATTTTAATTACCAGAGTTGTCCTCTTTGGAATCTGATTTTCATTTTATTTTTCTTTTCTGCGTTACTCTAATTAAAAGGCAGAGAGTTTTGTTCTTGCAGGCGGAGAATTACACTTGGTGGGATATCAAGTAAAATCCTACTGTGTAGTTACTATTCTTTATGAAACGTATTCTGTGTGCAGCGTTTACAACGGAGAGAGCGCTGGGGCTGAGCGATTTTAAAAGCCCCCGCTGGCTTAGCAGCAGGTAGTAATCCCGAGACGCGGGCTTTCGAGATTCAAACCCGTGGAGAAACAATCGTTTTATTTAGCCGTCCAGAGTGGGTAATGCGCATGACCTGCAATATCTGCAAATGCATTATTGGCTTTTCATTTACAAACAATAATAAATAAAAAACAGAAAATCTCCCCAAGGAGAGTCCCTTGTGTTGATCAATTATCCAGTCTTTAGCGCATTGTTCTCTTTCAATTTAAGCAACCCCTGGAGTGAAGGCATAATGTCGAACACCTCGACACATCGCCCATTACTGAACTTCCATTTTCAAGAGTAGAAGGAATAAAAGCAGCCGGCTAAATGTTCTCAAGTCTGGTTTCTGAGGACTACTTATTTTAAGTTCCCGGGTTTGTTTGAACTGAAGATTTCTTGTAATTCCTGTTCACAGTAGACTAATGGAAGTTTTACATTTCTTCTTCTTCTTTTGGCTGCTCCTCATTTAGGGCTCGTTTATACCTCACGCTCAGAAATAGCGACGTGTGTGTGTGTTGCAGTACTAGCAAAAATCTGGAGTGGGGCACAGTGTGTTCAAGTTGGAATGTGATGTAAGGCCGGGTTTATACTTCATGCGACCATAGATATATATACATTGGAACCTCGGGTCACGAACATCTCGGAACACGTACAGATCGGGTAGCGACCAAAGTGTTCACCAAACTTTTGCATCTTTTCACGACCACACACACGGTATACGAACAAGACAGTTTCCATTTTGGTTTGTGCGCGCCGATGATTTCCGCACGTGTTCAGTCTCTCCCTGTTTTTTTTTTTTGTTCTTTATTTCGCCTTATACAATTTCTTGTATTAGAAATTTGTTAGTTTTCACATACCCCTTGGGCCATTGCACATCGCCCATTACTGAACTTCCATTTTCAAGAGTAGAAGGAATAAAAGCAGCCGGCTAAATGTTCTCAAGTCTGGTTTCTGAGGACTACTTATTTTAAGTTCCCGGGTTTGTTTGAACTGAAGATTTCTTGTAATTCCTGTTCACAGTAGACTAATGGAAGTTTTACATTTCTTCTTCTTATTCTTCTTCTTCTTCTTCTTTCGGCTGCTTCTCATTTAGGGCTCGTTTATACCTCACGCTCAGAAATTAACGCGACGTGTGCGTGTGTTGCAGTACTAGCAAAAATCTGGAGTGGGGCACAGTGTGTTCAAGTTGGAATGTGATGTAAGGCCGGATTTATACTTCATGCGACCATAGATATATATACATTGGAACCTCGGGTCACGAACATCTCGGAACATGTACAGATCGGGTAACGACCAAAGTGTTCACCAAACTTTTACATCTTTTCACAACCACACACACGGTATACGAACAAGACAGTTTCCATTTTGGTTTGTGCGCGCCGACGATTTCCGCACGTGTTCAGTCTCTCCCTGTTTTTTTTTTTTGTTCTTTATTTCGCCAATTTCTTGTATTAGAAATTTGTTAGTTTTCGCATACCCCTTGGGCCATTGTACAGCACCCCTGGAGCAATTGAAGGTTAAGGGCCAGCAGAGTAGGATCTCTTTTGGCAGTGACGGGGATTCGAACCGGCAACCTTCGGGATAACAGCACAGAATCTTAGCCTCAGAGCCGCCACTCCGCCCTGTACAGTACATTGTTCTCGGTGCATCACACAGAGGGACTCTCCCTCAAAACTGTAACCTCCTCTCAACCCAGCTTCCTAATGTGGTATAGCAGGTCCACAGCTCCCGTCAAAAGGGCCAGTTTTAATAAATAACTAAATAAATAAATAAAGCCGGTGCAGGAGAGAGAGAGAGAGCAGGGAGCCTGGGTGTTTGTCTCAGTGTTATTCAATGTTTTTACATTTAGTTTACTATTACACTGTGCAGTCTATGGTATAATTAACTATTTTTGTGCTTAAAAATCTTTAAAGAAAATATATTTACATACAGTTCGTACGGTCTGGAATGGATTAATTGTATTTACATACAATCCTATGGGGGAAATTACTTCGGGTCACGACCAAATCAGGTTACGACCAGAGTTTTGGAGCGAGTTACGGTCGTGACCCGAGGTTCCACTGTATATGGCAGACGCATTATTCACTGTGTTGCCCAGTCGACATGATATATCAGCGCGTCCGCCCTATTGCAAGTGGGAAAAGTGCCATTTAAACTAATAAAGGTAGGCGTGGAAACCGGGTTTTCTGATAAAACGTATCGTTTACATACAACAGATTTTGGCGAATGATTTAAATGCAATTATTTATATCCATTTATACACTAATAATGGCAGTTATTAAATAATAATTATTATTATTAATTTAAAATAATTCCTTCCATATAAGTAACATTTCTCGGACTGCCTTCTTCCATCTCTGAAACACTTCTAGACTTCATCCTGTTCTTACGCAACACAGTACTGAAGTATCGGTTAATGCCCGAGACACCTAACGTATAGATTACTGTAATGCTATTCTATCTGGCATCCCACAAAAACATATCCATCGCTTACAACTTCTTCAAAATTCTGCTGCCAGGATAATAACCTGCTGTTCTAAATCCACTGAACATATCACACCGATTCTCTCTCAGCTTCACTGGCTCCCTGTTAACTACAGAATACAATACTAAATACTGCTCTGAACATTTAAAGCTCTCCACACCTCACTGATCTCCTCCAGACTGACACTCCTCTCGCTCACTCAGATCCTCATCTGCAGCTCGACTTTCTGTACCACACGTCAGACTCAGTGCTCTGGGAGCTCGAGCGTCTCTCATTGTGCTCCTCAACTCGGGAATTCTCTTCCCTTTCATATACGTCGGCTCGATTCAATAACACATTTTAAAACTGCCCTCAAAACTTATCTTTTCAAACTGACATACCAATTGTGAATTTTGAACTGTTACTGCCAGTTATCTTTGTTTGTTTGCTAATTATTGCTTTTTGATTTATCATTCTCTTGTTTTATTTTTACTAATTTTGTTTAATTTTATTGTAAGATGACCTTGAGTGCTAAGATTATAAAACGGGATTATTTTCTAATGGCCTAATATAACCAAAACAATTCTTCAGCCTTACCTATGAAATGTAATCCCCCAGGATCTGGTTTGGAGCGTACAGCGGTTTGTACAATCCCAAGCAGCAAATTATTCATTACTTCACTCCACAGCAGTGCCACTCGCAATATGGCGGCGATGTTGACGTACGACGCTGCTGGTCATGCGGCGTCTAATAATTCTATTTCTATGCACGCGACGCCTGCTGCAGCGGCCGCTCCTGCTACGCAAGCATTTTACTGTTTATACTTGCGCGTGTACTTTGCGTAAATCTGGAAGAATCCAGCAAGTGGCAGTGCGAGATATCATGACGGTGAGAACAGGTTTGGCTTCGCTGTGTTGTGAATTGCCTGGAATAGCCATTAAATTACGATGACACCTTGTTGCAATATCTCTGAATAGGATGTTTAATGATTAAATCCATCAATCCAGGGATGTGTCCATTCAAGCAAGCATTGGGCACGAGGCAGAAACAATCCCTTGACGGGGCATCAGCTCATCGCAAGGTGAATGAATACAAGCACTCACATACACTGGCATCATTTTGGTGTCACCAAATCTGCATGTCTTTGGAAGAAAACTGGAGCTCAGTGAGGAAACCCAGCAGGAAAACACGCAAACTCCAGGCAGCGGACACCAGTGACGTGACTCCCTGTGAGACAGCAGTGCTACCGCTCCACCACCGCGTCACCACCATGTGTGTAATTATTAACAGTATTCATTATTTAAATGAAATTAACGATTTATCTGTAAACTGTAGCATACATACTTTAATACATTTCATCATGAAAGTGATATCAAGTATAAATCTAAGGATTCTAAATGTGCAGAGAGTTGGAATATCAAACATTTAACATGTTCTTTGTGGCGATCACTGCCTGCTGCTGCTGTCACGTCAGGAGGAAGCCCCAGAAGCACGTAGCGATTAACAACTGGGTCAGTTTTAAGATGACGTTTACGACTTTCTACTTTTGATAAAATAAATTACGAGATTAAAGTGGACATTTCGAGATTTAAGTGAAAATTTCCACTTTAATCACAATATAGTAATTTTCACCGTGTCCTTAATTTTTTTCTCTGTGGCTTAAATACGCTGCCGTACCTTCTGATGCTGTTATGAAGGTGCAAAAAAAAAAAAAAAAGAATGGCATGTGAGACTTTTAAAATGTATCGTGTCACTACATTGGTGAATATGTGACGCCTGAATATAAAAGCACCACGAATGCATTTGTGTGTCGGCATTTTGCTCCACCACATCGAACCATTCATCAAACACCGAAGCGCGCACATCGATCCCCTTTCTGTCACATGTAGATAGTAAACAGAGACTCTAAATCTAAGGATTCTAAATGTGCAGAGAGTTGGAATATCATACATTTAAAGTGTTCTGTGCGGTGATCTACTGCTGTTTGCCGCTGCTGTCAAGTCAGCAGGAAGCCCCAGGACCTCGTAGCGATTAACAACTGGGAGGACGTTTACGACGGTCTGCTTTAATGATAAAGTAAACTACGAGGTTAAAGTGGACATTTCGAGATTGAAGCCGAAATTTCTACCTTAATCACAAAATACACGTTTTCACCATGTCCTTCACTTTTTTTTCTGTGTGACTCAAATACAGCGCTGTACATTATGTTGCTGTTGTGAAGGTGCAAAAAAAAAAACAAAAGACGGCACAGAAGATGGTATGTGAGACTAAAACGTATCGTGTCATTACGATCGGGAATATGCGACACTTGAAGCGTGAAGTATAAACCCGGCCTAATGCGACATGTGCGTGAGTTGCAGTACCAGCAAAAAAGTTGGGGGGGGGGGTGTGCAGTGTGTTCAAGTTGGAATGTGACGTCAGAGTCTGTGTTTTCTATCTACATGTGTCAGCAAACCGATTTGCAGATCCACCGGGATCGAAGTGCCTGCTTCGATGTTTGATGTGGTGAATCAAAATGCTGACATACAAATGCATCCATGGTGTTTTTATATTCAAGCGTTGCATATTTTCCCGACGTAATGACACGATATCTTGCTGGAAGTAACCTTTCGTGAACTCGCAGTCATCCAATTGATTCTGACATATTGGTGACCCAATAGGTTCGCACCATGAAGACGCGCTGCTCAATACGGTACACCACCGTCCTGATGAGAAGTCGAGTGATTGAGTGAAGGGGTACGGGTGGTTTGGTGCAAGCAGATGTTAAACATTGTGACAGCCGTCCAGCACCTACCTCATCGCCCCGACGCAGGGGCATCCCAGCTTGTTCGAAGCTCCCTATACTGAGGAGCACATTGCACGTTGTTTCGTTCAGATTGCTTCGTCCTAGCGAGAGTCATTACAGAATATTCGGGGTCTCTTTCGAGTGAATCTCCCTATTTCCACTGTGGGCTCTGGTTTCCTTCCAAAGATATGCAGATTTGAGGATTTGGTGACTCTAAAAAGAAGCCAGTGTATGTGTATGTGTGTGCTTGTATTCACCTTGCGATAAGCTGATGCCCCACCCAGGGATTGTTTCAGCCTCGCGTCCAATGCTAGCTGGAATGGACACATTCCTGGATTGATGGATTCAATCATTAAGTATCCTTTTCAGAGATATTGCAGTAAGGTGTCATCGTAATCTAATGGCTGTTCCAGGCAATTCACAACACGGCGAAGCCGACCGTTTTCTCATCATGATGATATCTCACACTGCCACCTGGTGTATTCTTCCAGATTTACGTAAAGTACGTGCGCAAGTATGAACATTAAAACGCTTCCGTAGCAGGAGCGTCCGCTGGATGAACCCGGCCTTAGGGGTCGCCACAGCGGATCATCTGTCTCCATCCATCCCTCCATCCATCCCTGTCTCTTACATTATTTTCTACTTCACCGAATGCCTTCATGTCCTCCCTCACCACATCCATAAACCTCCTCTTTGGCTTTCCTTGTTTCCTCTTGCCAGGGCCATCTTGACGCATTTGGCACGGTGGGCAGTTGCCCGAGAGCCCCAATGCTAATCTATGTATGTTGTGACTTGCTGAGTGGTTGTGTAGGTAGGGGTTTCAGTGCACTGCTTTGCCCAGGGGCCTATAATGCTATTAAGATGGCCCTGCCTGACGGTCCCATCCTCGACATTCTTTTCCCTGATGTAACCCTCATCTCTCCTCTGCACGTGCCCAAACCATCTCAGTCTCACCTCTGTCGCTTTGTCACCAAACTGTCATACCTGTATTGTCCCTCTAATATCCTATTTCCTAATCCCATCTATCCTTGAAAATCGTAGTATCTTCAACTCCGCCACTTCCAGCTCGGCTTCCTGTCTTTTGGTCAGTGCTACCTCACGGACTGGACACCATTTTATAGACCTTCCCTTTCACTCTTGCAGATAATGGGTACAGCGCCCAACCAAGCGCCACACCATAAACCGACAGATTTCAATTAGGGGGATAAGATCTTAACATGTGAAACATCACGCTGCCCGCTCAGTCCCCTCTACTGAGTTAGTTATCGAACACTTAACTCTGCCATTTCTTCAAGTGCAGTGATGAAGATTTAGTTTTGTGATGTCAAAGCCCCTGCCTTGGGCCTTCACCCAAAAATCATACTGCACTTCTATAATAAAATGACTTCTGAACGCCTTGAAATCACGTCCATTTTTTTTTTTTGTTGGGTGCCTCCTGACTCACTGGAGGTTCATTCCACCACAGTGTGTTAGAAAGTGTCTCTGGGGGTCTTTTCTGCCTACTGCCATTAGGCAATTCAACGCTTAAACCCGATGTACTCCTTAGTTTGATTTACTTATTTATTGATTGATTGATTGATTGGTTGGCTGTGTTATCTGTCCTATCTGAGTCTTTATCCTTGATTTTTAGGTTTCTGCTGCTCTCTGCATCTGACTTTTCCCATGGGATTAATAAAGTTCATCTAATCTTATATATAAACTTCTATGCATGGAAGTGTGTGTGTCTGTCTGTCTGTCTGTCTGTCTGTCCGGCCCGGAAGTACGAGGCTACAGCAAGGCTACCCAAGTTAACGAGTCAGACGAAGAAAGCGACTCTTGTCGCCAAAGTAAAACCGCCAATAAAAGAGAGAAACTCGCTTAGCTGCTAATACACAAGCAAGGCAAACACATCGAGCAAAACGAACCCTCCTAGGAGAGAGACCCCCAGAGTCGTTCCTTTCAATTACCTGACAACGCTACATTTCACTTTTTTTCTGACGATTTTAATAGTCTGTAGGACCCCAGGCTTTTTACAGCACGGGTTTACACAGCCAGTCTTATATATAAACGTCTACGCGTGGAAGTGTGTGTGTCTGTCTGTCTGACCCGGAAGCGAGAGGTGGAGTCGGGGTAAGGGCTTCACCTCCGAGGAAACAGAAAACTCGCTTAGCCACTGATAACACAACAAAACAGTGTCACTTTTACCTCAGAAGAAAGACAGAGTCGCTTAGCTGCTAACATTGGCAAAACGGTGTCCCTTTTGCTTTTCCTCCCGCCACTAATAACACGAGCAAGGCGAGCACATCGGCAAAATGAAACCACCTAGGAGAGAGACCCCCAGAGGAGCTTGTTTCAAGTACCTGACATCTCTACATTTCAGTTTTTCTTCTGACGATTTCAATAGTTTGTAGGACCCCAGGCTTTTCACAGCACGGGTTTACACAGCTAGTCTTATATATAAACGTCTACGCGTGGAAGTGTGTGTGTCTGTCTGTCCGGCCCGGAAGTGCAAGGATACAGCATGAAGCTCAAAGACCCGGCAAGGTGGCCCCAAGTTAGCAAGTCGCAAGAATAAAGCGACTCTGTCGCCAAAGTAAAACCGCCAAGAAAAGAGAGGAAATCTTACACAGGCGAGACAAGCACATCGGCAACACGGTATCCCTTTTACTTTTCCTCCCGCCGCTAATGCACAAGAGAGGCGAGCGCGTCGGCAAAACGAAACCTCCGAAGAAAGAGTCACTCGCTTAGCCGCTAATAACACAAGCGAGATGAGCACATCGGCAAAACAAATCCTTCTAGGAGAGAGACGCCCAGAGGAGTTCCTTTCAATTACCTGACATCTCATTTCAATTTTTTTTCCTGATGATTTCAATAGTTTGTAGGACCCCAGGCTTTTTACAGCACAGGCTTACACAGCTAGTCTTATATATAAATGTCTACATGTGGAAGTGTGTGTGTCTGTCTGTCTAGCCCGGAAGCGAGAGATGGAGTCGGGGTAAGGGCTTCACCTCCGAGGAAACAGAAAACTCGCCTAGCCACTGATAACACAACAAAACAGTGTCGCTTTTACCTCAGAAGAAAGACAGAGTCGCTTAGCTGCTAACATTGGCAAAACGGTGTCCCTTTTGCTTTTCCTTCCGCCACTAATAACACGAGTGAGGCGAGCACATCGGCAAAATGAAACCACCTAGGAGAGAGACCCCCCGAGGAGTTCCTTTCAATTACCTGACATCTCTACATTTCAGTTTTTCTTCTGACGATTTCAATAGTTTGTAGGACCCCAGGCTTTTTACAGCACGGGCTTACACAGCTAGTCTTATATATAAATGTCTACATGTAGAAGTGTGTGTGTGTCTGTCTGTTCGGCCCGGAAGTGCGAGGCTACAGCATGAAGCTCAAAGAGCCGGTAAGGCGGCTCAAAGTTAATGAGTCAGAAGAAGACAGAAGTACGAGGCTACGGCATGCAGCTGAAAGAAAGCGACTCTGATGCCAAGGTGAAACCGCCAAGGAAAGACAGACGAGAGAGAAACTCGCTTAGCCGCTGACAGGCAAGGGGGGGCGAGCACATCGGCAAAACGAAACCTCCGACTCTGCATTGCAATTTTTTTTCAGCAGAGTGTCGACTTGTCTGCATTTAAATCATCTGATTGGTGACACGAATTCAATAAAACAGCTCGTCTGAAAAAGAATCACTCGAATCCAGTTATTGAGGATCTCCTCTAGGGGGTCCCAACAAATGGGTGCAGGCCATTTTAGAAGATCTTAGTAGAATAAGCAGCACTTGATCTCCTGTCACACTTTGCTCTGATGTACTTGATGACCTGTCAAAGGCGTGCAGGTTACACACAGGCGGACAGTGGCTTTTCGTTTTGTCACTTTTTCAATGAGCTGTAAAGGGGACCAGCACATTTGTCCACGTGTGGAGTGTCAGAAAGCTCAGTAGCCTTTATAGCCTTCTTTACTGGAAAACAGAATAAATGTGAGTGCTTGTTTATGTACAGTAAGAGTGTGTCAGTCCTTAAATATCCAGCTGAGCTGTGTGGCCTTCATTTGTCACTTGGCTTGTACTTTGATTTCTCAGCTAACCATTTTTGGTAGTTTTCCATTTATTTTGTTATGTTTTGTCTTTATTTAGTGGCATCAGTAACTTTAGAAATGTATCCTCTTTGTGGTCATGGCATCTTTTTTTTTGGCACACAAATCAAACAAAATTAGAACCACATTTATGCCTTTGTCATTGTTTATTCGATATACATTTTTCATTATATTAATACCATCTTGAACGTTCTGCCTCAATACTAATGTTTCCTACCATACATGAGGAATAACAGAAACAAAATACAAGCATTTGAAGTAACACAGTTAGCTTGTGATGAAATAGCAGTGATCCCTGCTGCTGCCGTCCCGCTATGAAGTGGCCTGGGTTCAAATCCCTTTCTGTGTGGAGTTGGATTATTAACGGGCCTTGCACTGAGATTGTCAGGCTAACCAGTTTGGCCATATATTTTGCGATATCTTGTCATTCTTCTCGTGTCCACATAAGTTTTCTCCGGGTGCTCCTGTTACCTTCAAAAGGCAAATGTGATTGGTTGATTGGCAAATCTAAGCTGACCCGGTGTTGGCAAGAGGGCGCCCTTCCAGGGTTTGGCACTCTGCCTTTAGTCAAGTCTAACGATGAGTCAAACAGGCAATTTGTGATGAAGCGGACACTAACGTTCACGACTGAGAAATACAAAACCTGCTAAAGAGCTTTGGGGGGATTTAAAGGGGGTTTCGAGGGAGGTTGACAAACAAGGAGTAGTGCGCCCTAAAGCCACGTTTACACTTCACACTGCTGACCTCTCTTCTGTTCTGCTGCTGCGTTAAACATTCAATCTGAACTACAAGAAGATAAAGTCGAATCTGGGCATGCCTGTCACTCACTTCACCATCCGGGGGGGGGACTTTTTTTTATTTACAAATGACACACACAAAATAACATATGAGAATGTCCAGTCGTACACATTGCTGTGCATTCCCCACAGGAAAACTCAAATTATGGAATGTCACCAATGCCAAACCCCACCATTACCTACCCACCACCTTATCCTTCCTGAGGATGTGCACACTTTTTGTCATTTGTTTTTTTTTTGTATTTTACTAGAGGTCTTTATTTAATTACTAAATGGCAGCAAATACGCATAAAAGTAATGCTTGAAAATATACTCGGGTAGACACTATATAAAAGATGGATAGGTCAATTAAAAAGGCGCTATAAGATAGATCAAAAGGGCATTATATGATAGATAGATAGATCTGAATGGCACTATAAATTAGAAAATTCACTATGTGATAGATAGATAGATATGAAAGGCACTATAAAATAGAAAACTCACTATATGATAGATAGATAGATAGATAGATAGATAGATAGATAGATAGATAGATAGATATGAAAGGCAGCACTAGATAGATAGATATGAAAGGCACTATAAAATAGAAAGCTCACTATATGATAGATAGATGATATGAAAGGCACTATAAAATAGAAAACTCACTATTTGATAGATAGATAGATATGAAAGGCACTTTAAAAAAATACAAAACTCACTATATGATAGATAGATAGATATGAATGGCACTATAAAATAGAAAACTCACTATATGATAGATAGATAGATAGATAGATATGAAAGGCACTATAAAATAGAAAACTCGCTATATGATAGATAGATCTGAAAGGCACTACTAGATAGATAGATAGAACAAATAAACGAACAAACGAAATTTGGCTTTTTATATGATACAAACCAAATGCCTTTCTTCTCGTGTGAATGGAGTTGGAAGTGAAAAGCTATTTATTTATTTATTGCAAAGTGAAACACAGGACTGCTGAATAATTCATTGACTGGCCACTGCCAGTGCCAGCAGTTCCAGAGAGTGGCCTGTAACTGAGCCCGCCCTTTTAATTAGCCCGCTGATTTGGTGGGCGTCTCTTGAAGTGATGTCACCAGCCCCGCACACCTAAGCATAGAAAAGGTAGTGATAAATGTAGGGTTTGTCACAAACTTGACAAAGTGCCATAGCAAGGTTTGGGGCAGCCACCCATATATTATTTCCTGGGTGCAAAATTAAATAAACTTATGTACTGAAGTGTACAGATCAGAGTCCCAAACAGAACTGAGGGGATAGAGAAAAGGATGCGGATTTTAAAGGCCAGCATAGGATGTGACGTCCAAGAGGCCAGGACCAGAATTGACGTCATCAGGGACAGGCAGAATTTCCCATGAATGGTCTGAAGAAATGTGAAAAAAACAGTCAGTGCTCTCCGCCATCTCCTGGTTTGGCTCTGGGTTTACTGTCATTCAAGCCCTTTAGCTGCCTCTTATGCACACGTGTGTGACAGGTTGCACTTACTTTTTCCACATGTGAAATTTGCATATTTGTTTATTCAGACTGTATATTGGACTTCAAAATGTAAATGTGGCGTGATGTTTGTTATATTGTATCATATATATATACTGCATATCTATATATATATATACTGTGTGTATTATATATATATATATAATTATATATATATATATATATATTATGTATGTATATATGTATATGTGTGTACAGTTTAATAAAAGATCAGATCTGTTTAGTCAGTCAGTCAGTGTGTGTCCAACCCGCTAACACAGGGTCACAGGGGGTCTGCTGGAGCCAATCCCAGCCACATATATTAAAAAACAACAATAGCACTTCATGGTGGTTACTTACTTTTTCCATGACTGTAAAATTTTAAAGTTGCAATATTTTTTAGCACTTTAAACCCAGTTAGACTTACAGACTCACTGAGGGTCGCACAGCAGCAAGTCAGTGGTGGAGACTGAACTGGCATCCCTGTGGTTTACAGTTCAGTTCCTTGGCGCTGTGACATTGCCCCCTCCCACACACACACCCCCCAGCGCTGTGTTAAATACTTCTTGACCAAGTTTATTCATTCATGTCCATCATGCAGCGGCTCTGCCAGTTGACGACACGCTGCTTTCTTTTGCTTCATACATTTCCAATGACTGACATGTTGCCCTATGCCGTGGTACATGCCATCCAGTACATGATAGATGTATTTTTAAATCTGTTAACTAGACCAAAGCTTTGTCTGAAAAAAAAACAACAAACAAAATGGGTGCACTCAGCTCAGCCCTGTGCATTTGATGCTTTGTGGCCCTCAGCGACTCCGTGTCTTTTGTTTTCTTTGAGGAGAAAGTAATCCTACTTAGAGAGCGAAATCCTAGTTCTGCGCAGGCTTTGATTTAGCCTGTTAAGTTAAAAGTTGTAATTTAAAGCCAAGCCAAGCCAAGTCTTAAGAAGAAGGCGCTCTGTTTTTGTAAGTGTGCACATGTTTTGAATTTAGTAGACATGTCGGCTGGGATGGAATTAAGCTTGATTTACAGGAATAGGACTCCTCGCAGCAGAGTCTTTACTCAGGAAACATTATTTTATTTTATTTTGTTTTCTTGTTCCTTCCAAAAATCTGATTTTTAGTTTTTTGCTTTTTATTTAATTTTTTTTTCCTTCTAAAACCTTTCCAGCCATCCGGATAAACACATTTTCGTCATATTCACAATTACTTCTGGAGCAATACAAGGGGGAGAAAAAGGAAATACTGAGCTCTACAA
The DNA here is from genome assembly GCA_026402145.1 of Polypterus bichir lapradei. Classification (NCBI taxonomy): domain Eukaryota; kingdom Metazoa; phylum Chordata; class Cladistia; order Polypteriformes; family Polypteridae; genus Polypterus; species Polypterus bichir. The sequence continues at coordinate 94,303,938 of JANRMT010062837.1, forward strand.
ATGCCTGGAAAGTAAAGGCTGAAAAACAGAATGGCTATCTCATAGACTGGGAGGAGGATCATTAACAACCACAGTCAAAAGAGAACTGAGGGGTAAATGCAGGAAAAAGACATAAAACTGAAACAAAAATAAGCAAAGAAAGCCCTGCTAAATATACTTTAGTGTTGAGAAGACTGGAATGTGTACAGAATAAAAAAGGAACAAAAATGAATTACTGACTTTAAATGAAACTGTATTTGTTTGTGTGTGGGTGTGCGTGTGTGTGTGTGTGTATGCTTTTATAAATCCCATATCAAATAGCATACAACAGAGACATATGCATTTGTCATTCTAACAGATTGCATATCACAAACTTTTGTACAAATAGGATGCATTTCATTTGTCATTCCAACAGATGGCACATCACACACATTAACACTGCTCTTACAAAT
>JANRMT010062837.1:94304378-94314448 GCA_026402145.1 Polypterus bichir lapradei
AAATAGGATGCATTTCTTTTGTCATTCCAACAGATGGCACATCACACACATTAATACTGCTCTTACAAATCCCATACCCAATGGCATATAACAGGGACATGTGCATTGCATTTGTCATTCCAACAGATGATGCATCACAAACATTAACACTGCTTTTACAAATCCCATAATAAATGGCATTAGAAGCATTTAGTGACACGTCAGGGATCTCACATTCCACAGCTTTGAATGACCACCATGGAAAGTGGATGACTATATTGAGTCGTGTCATCTCATTTTGCATTGCATTTGTCATTCCAACAGATGGTGAATCACAGACATTAACACTGTTTTTATTAATCCTATAGCAAATGGCATATAATAGAGCTACATGCATTTGACATTCTAACAGATGGCGCATCACAAACTTTTCTACAAGGATAAATCCGAAAGTAAAGGAAATTTGAAAATTACGTGGTAAACACAATAGATAGACATCGACGCAATACAACATGTTGTGATGGCATAAGGATTAGTTTAAACATGTAAAGTGCAGCACTCTGCCGTTAGCCCAGTTGAGGCCAAGGCCACCCCTCAAACAGCACACATTCTGAAACTTTTTCCCTGTCAATGTCAGCGACTGCTACATAGTTAGAGGAAACGTTGACTTGAGGGCACAACACCAGCTTTAGAGCCAAGGGGGGTCTTATTTGTTCATTTTTCACTGACTAAATTATTAAAATGTCTAATTTTTGTTGTTGTTTTTTTTTTTTTCTTTTAAGTTACATACCCTCCTTCTAAAGACACAGTTTAAGCGATATGTCCATGCGTTGAAATGGACAGAACATTTCCTGAGGTGTACTGACTTACTTTTTTAACTTAATGTATGAGGTTGTGAAAGTCAAGCTACCTGCCTGTAGTCTCTTAAGGAAAAACATGGAAACAGCTGCACGTGCACAAGATAAGAAAGGCGCTATATAAAATGAAGGTTATTCAGTCCTGACCACAAGCACCTTAACTTGTCAATAGCGATGTTACATAAACAGACCTCACCATCCAGTGGTATTATGTATTTATTTGAAGCCCACCAGCTGCTCACTTATCACAAGTTCATCAAATAACTTTCCACTGTTCAAGTTACAGAGCTGTGGAGACAGTTGTACTATACGTGCCAGCCATTTTGGAATTTAAAGAGACGCTACAGTATATAAAGTGAAGAGTCTGATTATCGTATATACTCGCGTATAAACCCGAAAAATCGATCATAAAATCAGACCCCGACTTATACGCCCGTTCAAAAATACGACACATTTTTTTTTTTTTTTTTTACATCTCTTTGCCTCCTCCAATCTCGCACCAGTTTCTCAGACACATCGAATTTTGTCTCAGCAGCGTAGTTACCAATTTCTTTCAGGACTTTTAATTTAAAACCAGTTTCATATTTTCTTCTGATCGAACACTCTATCGTAGATAAGGGATGCTCTTACGATAAAGGAGTATGAGGGTGTGAGACACAAAAAACACAAAACAGTGCAAACGTCGCTTCAGAATAGTTCGTGTATCACCGTGTGGTCACGTAGGCACAATACAGTCATGGTCGAAATTATCGGCACCCCTGGAATTTTCCCAGAAAATGCACCATTTCTCCCAGAAAATTGTTGCAATTCCAAATGTTTTGGTATACATGTTTATTTCCTTTTCCACAAACCTTCATCAGCTGAGGTCGATTGTCCAAAATGGTAGCCCTTACAATTATCGGGTATTCTGGGAAGAAGAGGTGGGTCAGGTGGACAGACCCCCAGAACGTGACATTCGAGGTGGAAAGCCATCAGTCTTCCTTTCTGCAGAGAGGGAGGAAAAGAGCAAACTTTATTACACGGCGCCATCTCCTGCCTCGGAGGAGAATTACCATCACCCCAAGCCTTAAAGCTCCGTCCCGTGCACTTGCACGTGACATCGGTCTCTAACTGTCACTAACTTGATCGGCGTGTGAACGCAGTAGTACAATCTCGCTTTTTCCAGTTGAGGCGACTGTCAAAAATCAAGCCAGTTTTGTCTAAGTGCCAATCTTAGAAAGTTAAAGCTTTCAGTTAAACTCATATTAAAGTTTGCTTAATTTGAATAGAATATAAATTTCTTGGGCGGCACGGTGGCGCAGTGGTAACGCTGCTGCCTCGCAGTTAGGAGACCCGAGTTCGCTTCCCAGGTCCTCCCTGCGTGGAGTTTGCATGTTCTCCCCGTGGTCTCCTTACTGCAAGGCAGCAGCGCTACCACTGTGTAGCTTAAGTGCTTAATAAATAAATAAATATACACAAGGGGGCTCTGCCCTCTACTCACTTCGCTTGCCAGTCCCTGTGCGGGTCCTACGCGTTCGTCATTTCCTGGATCTGCCGCTTGCGACGAATCATGCTGTACTATTGGATAAACAGGAATATCAACTCTATCTTTGATATCTCCATCTTTCGAAACTATTATCGCTGACAATTCGTCACCTGTTGGTTTACTATATATGCGAGCGTGATCTTTCAGATTCATATAGAAATCCATGTCCGTGTTTTTCAGATAAATTTTGTGTAAAGTGTGTTACTTTTGGACTTATGGATTTGTATAGGGCGGCACAGTGGCGCAGTGGGTAGCGCTGCTCCCTCACAGTTATGAGACCCGGGTTCACAATTTCTAATATGTCCGATCGTTTAACTCTTTCAATTCTATTTTGCATCACTTCTCCGTGATCATAAATATACACCTGACCAAATTGGGGTTTCTTTGAAATTAAACTTTTTGTAGCTTTAATTGACGCAGGACCACAGATTAGATAGATAGATAGGTAGATAGATAGATAGATAGATGGATAGATACATACTTTATTAATCCCAAGGGGAAATTCACATACTCCAGCAGCAGCATACTGATAAGAACAATATTAAATTAAAGAGTGATAACAATGCATGTAAAAGCAGACAATAACTTTGTGTAATGTTAACGTTTACCCCCCGGGTGGAACTGAAGAGTCGCATAGTGTGAGGGAGGAACGATCTCCTCAGTCTGTCAGTAGAGCAGGACGGTGACAGCAGTCTGTCGCTGAAGCTGCTCCTCTGTCTGGAGATGATCCTGTTCAGTGGATGTAGTGGATTCTCCATGATTGACAGGAGTCTGCTCAGTGCCCGACGTTCTTCCACAGATGTCAAACTGTCCATTCCTACAATAGAGCCTGCCTTCCTCACCAGTTTGTCCAGGTGTGAGGCGTCCCTCTTCTTTATGCTGCCTCCCCAGCACACCACCGCGTAGAAGAGGGCCCTCGCTACAACTGTCTGATAGAACATCTGCAGCATCTTATTGCAGATGTTGAAGGACGCCAGCCTTCTAAGTAAGTATAGTCAGCTCTGTCCTCTCTTACACAGAGCATCAGTATTGGCAGTCCAGTCCAGTTTATCATCCAGCTGCACTCCCAGGTATTTATAGGTCTGCACCCTCTGCACAGTCACCTCTGATGATCACGGGGTCCATGAGGGGCCTGGGCCTCCTAAAATCCACCACCAGTTCCTTGGTCTTGCTGGTGTTCAGTTGTAGGTGGTTTGAGTCGCACCATTTAACAAAGTCCTTGATTAGCTTCCTATACTCCTCCTCCTGCCCACTCCTGATGCAGCCCATGATAGCAGTGTCGTCAGTGAACTTTTGCACGTGACAGGACTCCAAGTTGTATTGGAAGTCAGATGTATGTTGGTTGAACAGGACCGGAGAAAGTCCAGTCCCCTGCGGCGCTCCTGTGCTGCTGACCACAATGTCAGACCTGCAGTTCCTGAGACGCACATACTGAAGTCTGTCTGTAAGATAGTTCACGATCCATACCACCAGGTGTGAGTCTACTTCTATCTCTGTCAGCTTGTCCCTGAGGAGCAGAGGTTGGATGGTGTTGAAGAGAAGTCCAGAAACATAATTCTTACAGCACCACTGCCTCTGTCCAAGTGAGAGAGGAATCGGTGTAGCATATAGATGATGGCATCCTCCGCTCCCACCTTCTCCTGGTATGCGAACTGCAGAGGGTCGAGGGCGTGGTGGACCTGGGGCCTCAGGTGGTGAAGCAGCAGCCGCTCCATGGTCTTCATCACATGTGACATCAGAACGACAGGCCGGAAGTCATTTAGCTCACTAGGACGTGATACCTTTGGGACTGGGGTGATACAAGATGTCTTCCAAAGCCTCGGGACTCTCCCCTGTTCCAGGCTCAGGTTGAAGATGTGCTGTAGAGGACTCCCCAGCTCCAACACACAGGCCTTCAGCAGTCGTGGCGATACTCCATCTGGAGTATACTCATAGCGTATGGTCCTGAATCGTGTAAATCTACGTTTTGAGCATTGAATGATGTGAACGCGAACAGGTTATTGTAGATTCAGATATTTTGCCTGTAGTGTTTGTGGATTTCACTTTCACCAAACAACAAATCTTTTATTTCTTGCCGATACGCCTCTTCGTTGGAAAGATACACTACTTTTCCTTGATGGCAACACGAATTTGACGATCAACAAGTCTCCGACAATATCTCCATACTTCTGTCATATCACCTATGTCCATATATCCGATCTCTTTTCGCTTTTACCTTTTCGTCAATATCGCATTGTATTTTGATTCCGTGTTTGGACTTACATCGTGACAACGCAACGTATAACTGCCCGTGAGTGAATATCGCTTCTTTCTCTCTACAAGAAATGTGTCTGACAATGGCATTAACATAAATGAGAGATGATTGAACCGTGTGCGTGGTTATGTGGACAGGACTTTTCCAAATCTCTTTGCATAAGATCTTGTCTCGCGTATGTGGATTTCACTTTCACCAAACAACAAATCTTTTAATTCTCGCGGATACGCCTCTTCATTGGGAAGAAACACAATTTTTATTTTCCCTGACGGCAACACGAATTAGACGATCTACAAGTCTCCGACTTCAGTGTTAAAGCCTTACAATATCTCCATACTTCTGTCATATCACCCATGTCCATATATTCGATCTCTTTTCGCTGATCTGTTATTTCACTGAGTAATAATTTTCTGTTTGTTTGTGTTAATGCGATCTTTACTATCAGTTTTTTGAGAATTGAATTTTATTACTTTCATAATCTCTAACCTGCTCTGAATGTGTATTGCGCCCACGTTTTTTAACTTTACGACGTTCTACTTTGTCTTCTACTCTTTGTCTTTTCTTCTTCTACTCTTTGTCTTTTATTTCCATCCCCGCTTAGACCTGTTAGGTTTTCAGTTCATCTCTTGGCACAAAGTCTCGTCTCGTAGGACTTGAAATTATCTCTCTAAAAAAGTCTCGTCTCGTCCCAGGATTTTCTTATATAACAGAGAAAAATCACTGTGACTCTCCGTGTGACCCCTAACCCTTATACTTAGGGTTGTCACCTCGCGTCATGTTTGACGCTGCTGTAGAGAGTAGGTGGCTGCATGGATGGAAAGATCTGAGATTGGGTTCACAAAGTGCAATAACAAGAAGCAAAGATGAAGAGTTAGGGCAGCAAAATAACAAACCCCATATAATTAGGAAGGAAATGGCAAAAGGGTTTGCAGTAACGTCAACAGATGTTGTGGTGGTGGTCTGCTTAGGGTCTCCTCGCTGGAAGGGGGGGTGTGTCTCAGCAAGTCAGTTTGGCCAGAAGTGACGTCATTGTTCCCCACGCCGTCTGAGGGCCCAGTAGAGGCAGTGAGTGGCAGCGCCCACCTCTTGGATGGAATTAGAAGCCCTGAAGTTATGGTTTGGTTCTCAGGTGCCCTCTGTTCTGCGTCACACATCATTTTTTAATTTTTTTTCCTCGGGTCAGTCTCTTTGCTGCTCTTTATTTTCCTTTTCCTTTTTTTTTCTTAAATAACTTCCCCTTTGGGTGTTGTAAAGCTCTGGGCCTAAAACTACTCTCACCCATCCAATGGAGTCATTTTGTTCTTTTCTTTTGTTTTGAATCGTACCTTTCACAGTAAACGCTATGCCTAAATACTTTAGCAGGCAGGTCACCTTGCATTCCCAAGCTCTATTCCCATGTCTCCGATTCCCATTCACAGTTTGTCTTGGTGGGCTCGGGTGGCATGTCAGCAGAGAATGAATCGCCTTAATAGTCAGAGCTTTATTCAGGTGGTTTGACCGACGGTCTGGAGTGCCCCTTTCTGTTAAGCAGTACAGAAAACGCAGAATGGCGTTGTAATCAGACGCCCAGGAATTTTACTTTAGTGACTAGTGAGGTTATGCAGTGCCTTTGGTAATTCGGCGGACCCCCTGTCATGTTTTAAACATTTTGCTGTGGCACAGCCTCCTGCTGAAATCGTTTAAATTCATTTTTTTACCACGTCAAGCAACACTCAGTACCCCTAGAATGACAAAGCAGCATCAGGATTGTAGACATTTGCCTAAATTTATTAAAAACTGATAACTGGACTGTCGCAATTTGCCTAAATTTATTAAAAATTGATCATTTTCACAATTTGCCTACATTTATTAAAAACTGATTATTGTCATAATTTGCCTAAATTTATTAAAAACTGATAATTGTCACAATTTGCCTAAATTTATTAAAAACTAATAACTGAACTGTCACAATTTGCTTAAATTTATTAAAAACTGACAACTGACACAATTTGCCTAAATTTATTAAAAACTGATTATTGTCATAATTTGGCTAAATTTATTAAAAATTGATAACTGTCACAATTTGCCTACATTTTTTAAAAACTGCTAATTTTTACAATTTGCCTAAATTTATTAAAAACTGATTATTGTCATGGGCAGCACGGTGGCGCAGTGGTAGCGCTGCTGCCTTGCAGTTAGGAGACCCGGGTTTGCTTCCCTGGTCCTCGCTGTGTGGAGTTTGCATGTTCTCCCCGTGTCGGCGTGGGTTTCCTCCCACAGTCCAAAGACATGCAGGTTAGGTGGATTGGAGATTCTAAATTGGCCTTGGTGTGTGGGTGTGTTTGTGTGTGTCCTGCAGTGGGTTGGCACCCTGCCTGGGATTGGTTCCTGCCTTGTGCCCTGTGTTGGCTGGGATTGGCTCCAGCAGACCCCCGTGACCCTGTGTTTGGATTCAGCAGGTTAGAAAATGGATGGATGGATGATTATTGTCATAATTTGTCTAAATTTATTAAAAACTGATAACTGGACTGTCCCACTGGCACGACTCAGTACTTCCTCTTTGTCTGATCTGAGAAGCTTCACACACTTGGATGAGGGGATTTTTCTCCATTTGCCATTTGCCCCCTCAAGCTCTCTCAGGCTATTATGGGTTGTTACGGCTGTTTTCAGGTCTCTCCAGAGGTTTTTCTGATTGGGTTCAAGTCTTAGGACGTTTCCCAGAGTCGGCACAGTCTGAGGTCCATGGTGCCCTGGTGCAGGTTTTCCTGTTGTACAATCTGCGCCCCCACCACCTGATCAAAGCACCGTGATGTCTTTACATTGATGGATTGAAGGCCAGAAGTCCGCATGACCGTCATCATGTAATTCTTCCACGTGAAGACCATGCGGACTGACTGAGATCGTTGATGTTGGGTAGAATGCCTAGAGAGGGCTGGTCAGGTGGTCTCATGGCCTTGGTGCCCCTGCAGATTTTATTTTTTTCCTCCAACCATCTAGAGTTGTTTTTTTTTTGTTTTTTCTGTCCTCCCTAGCCATTGGGCCTTACTTTTATTTTATGTTAATTAGTGTTGCCTAATTTTATTTTTTAATATATTTTGTCTTTTTTCTCTTTCTTCATCGTGTAAAGCACTTTGAGCTCCATCTTTAGTATAAAAATGTGCTCTAGAAACAAATGCTGTTGTTGTTGTTACTTTTACTCTGTTTGGCTTTCCTTTGACCCGTGACAATTCTCCGAGTGTGTGACCCACAGAGATGGCAGCAGCGACCCAGAAGATGGCACGTGAGACCTTTAAATGCCTTACGCCATTATGATTGTGGAATGTGCGATGCTCGTTTGGCCTAAGGGCCGGGATGTACTCGACGCTCAGAATGTTCCCGCACGCGCATCCATGTCTGCCACGCGTACCCAGTGATGTTTTGACGCACACTCTGGGCACGTCGTCAGAAATTAATGCAACGTGTGCGCCAGTTGCCATACCAGCAAACATGCGGGTGGCGTGTGTGTGTGCAAATTTGGGTATGTGACATCAGCATCGTTGTTTACTGGCAACATCGCCATAGTGACAGACAAAATGGAAGCAAATTCGAGAGAGATACGGAGAGAGAAAAGAGAAAGGGGTGTCAGAGACAAGTAGTGGGGATTCGGCCGTTGCGAGATACCGCAGTGTGACGGTGAGCCACAGTGCAGCACCTACAGGATCGACGTGCGGGCTTCGATGTTTGATGAGGGGTTCGATGCGGTGAAGCAAATCAAACTTGAATGCTGACATTCAGAAGTATTGCTGGTGCTTCTCTTCATCCATTTCTCTCAAAGGCTATACAAGCGTTGCATATTCCCCATCGTGATGACACAATACATTTAAAAGGTCTCACAGACCACCTTCTGTGTCGCTGTTGCCGTCTTTAATGTTTATCTTCCAATAATCTTTCTTCCCTCGGCTCACAACACAGCAAAACCGGACGTTGTTTTCTCACCGTGATGATGATTTCTCGCACTGCCACCTGGTGGAATCCTCCAGATTTACATGAAGTATAGTCAGCGCACTGCTTGGGTAGCAGCAGCATCCGCCAAGCGCGCGAGTCAAGTAACGTCAAGCGTCTGACGCGGCCCTGAGACTCTGACGGCACCGCATCTGCTTAGTGCCCGACACCCAAACGTTAAGCTTCTTCTGTTGCCTCACTGCGGTTCATTTCCATCGAAGTATTCTGAGCTGAAATTGTACCCTGGGTTTTTCATGAACGACATCACAATCATCCTTCAAGGATTGGCAAAAGAAGAAAAACTGGAAACCACAACATCCTGGCAGACCCTCAGCTCAGGTTTACACAAGCATGCCTGCCTCCCTCAGTTTCCTAAACAATGGCTCTTTCTCTGTGCCAAATATTTGAGAGCGAAAAATGGCTTCTTCATGTAGTGACCGATGAGAAATCAATACACTTCCTCCTACGCGCCAGCACAAGCAGCACGTTTTACAGAAACTTGCGTTTTGTTTTTTTATAAGGATATTAATGAATGTCATACGCATGGCATTCATCTATTCAGAATCCGTCCTTCAGTAAAAGCCAAATACGACAGACCATAAAAATGTCATACATCCAGGAATTTACCCAAATGAAAAGTCAAAACAGACTTGTTCTCTACTTGAGGATGGCAGCAATCCGCTTCATTTTTTTTTTTTTTCTGCTTTTCTCCTCACGTTAGAAGCATTTAGTGACACGTCAGGGAGCAGACATTGAACAGCTTTAGCCCTTTGAATGACCACCCTGGAAAGTGGATGAAAATATTGAGTCGTGTCACATCATTTTGCATTGCATTTGTCATTCCAACAGGTGGTACATCACAAACATTCACACTGCTTTTACAAATCCCATACTCAATAGCACACAACAGAGACATATGCATTTGTCATTCAATCAGATGGCACATCACAAACCTTTGTAGAAATAGGATGCATTGCATTTGTAATTCCAACAGATGGCACATCACAAACATTAACACTACTCTTACAAATTCCATACCCAATGGCATATAACAGAGACATATGCATTGTATTTGTCATTCCAACAGATAGTGCAACACAAACACGAACACTGCACTTACAAATCCCATACCAAATGGCATATAACAGAGACACATGGATTTGTCATTCTATTAGATGGCACATCACAAACCTTTGTAGAAATAGGATGCATTGCATTTGTAATTCCAACAGATGGCACATCACAAACATTAACACTGCTCTTACAAATCCCATACCCAATGACATATAATAGCAACACATGCATTTGTCATTCTATCAGATGGCACATCACAAACCTTTGTAGAAATAGGATGCATTTCATTTGTAATTCCAACAGATGGCGCATCACACACATTAACACTGCTCTTACAAATCCCATACCCAATGGCATATAACAGAGACATGTGCATTGTATTTGTCATTCCAACAGATGGTGCATCACAAACATGAACACT
>JANRMT010062837.1:94317408-94344046 GCA_026402145.1 Polypterus bichir lapradei
GCCCTGTGTTGGCTGGAATTGGATCCAGCAGACCCCCGTGACCCTGCAGATAGGATATAGCGGGTTGGATAATGGATGGATGGATGGATGGAATAAGCAGTTATATGGGGAATATGTATTTTTTTTAAGTCATTAACAGTATTTTCAACCTAATGTTCATTCTGCTTTTCCAGGTGGTTATTTAATTGATCATTTACTAGTTAGTGGGAATCACTCTGAAGTCGTTGCTGCTTTCATCATCCCAGGTGTCCGCTGTGCTGGTTGTTAATTGTCACTATTAGGGTTAAATGAAGGGAGCGAAACTACAACAAGACAGAGAGAGACCCGCCACGTGACCTCAGGATCTCAGATTAGGACCCGGGTGCGGCCATGCGACGGGTGACACCTCAGCACCCCACTAGAACACTTGTGAGGTTTTTTATGGTGGCTGGAGTGCCAATTCTGCCACTAACCCCCAGGTTTTTCCCTGCAGGTTGGAGGGCCTACAATGCAGGGGTGGCTGCAGATTAACATCATACCCAGGACAGAGCAATTGCAGGTTAAGGGCCTCGCACAAGCGCCCAATGAAGTAGAGTCACTTTTGGCGTTTACTGGATTCAAACCGGCAACCTTCCGATTGCCAGTGCAGATCCCGAGCCTCAGAGCCACCACTCCATGAAGTGGTAGTAGTTGTTGATGCAGTAGAGATGGTGTAAGGAAACTAGAAGAAAGTGTCGGTGGAAGGTGTGCGTGCTGCGCAGTAAGGAGATCATGGATTCACGTCCCAAGTCCTCCCTGCATGGAGAGCACTTTGAGTAGTGAGAAAAGCACTATATAAATGTAAAGAATTATTATTATTATTAAGAGACAGAGGTTAGGAGCACACGCTGATACAACGCATTGCCGCAACCACCACATGACAATCCCAGATTAGGACCCGGGTGCAGCCATGCGACGGGTGACACCTCAGGTGGAATGGAGCCAGTGTGAGGTTTATAATGGTGGCTGGAGTGCCAATTCTGCCATCAACTCCCAAGTTTTTCCCTGCAGGTTGGAGGGCCTACAATGCAGGGCTGGGTACAGATTAACATCATACCCAGGATGGAGCAATGGCAGGTTAAGGACCTCGCTCAAGGGCCCAACAAAGTTCAATCTATATACATCAGACTTCCAATATGACTCGGAGTCCTGTCACGTGCAAAAGTTCACTGACAACACTGCTATCATGGGCTGCATCAGGAGTGGGCAGGAGGAGGAGTACAGGAAGCTAATCAAAGACTTTGTTAAATGGTGCGACTCAAACCACTTACACCTGAACACCAGCAAGACCAAGGAGCTGGTGGTGGATTTTAGGAGGACCAGGACCCTCATGGACCCTGTGATCATCAGAGGTGACTGTGTGCAGAGGGTGCAGACCTATAAATACCTGGGAGTGCAGCTGGATGATAAATTGGACTGGACTGCCAATACTGATGCTCTATGTAAGAAAGGTCAGAGCAGACTTGCTAACTTTTTTCATTTTTATTACTATTTAATTTAATATTGTTTCTTTGTATCAGTATACTGCTGCTGGATTATGTGAATTTCCCCTTGGGATTAATAAAGTATCTATCTATCTATCTATCTATCTATCTATCTATCTATCTATCTATCTATCTATCTATCTATCTATCTATCAAAGTAGAGTCCATCCATTCATCCAATCCTATCTACAGGGTCATGGGGGTCTGCTGGAGCCAATCCCAGCCAACACAGGGCAAGGCAGGAAACAAACCCTGGGCAGGGCGCCAGCCCACCACAGGGCACACACACACACACACACACACACTAGGGACAATTTAGGATCACCAATGCACCTAACCTGCATGTCTTTAGACTGTGTGGGGAAACCCACACAAACACGGGGAGAACATGCAAACTCCACACAGGGAGGACCCGGGAAGTGAACCCAGGTCTCCTAACTGCGAAATGGCAGCGCTACCTACTGTGCCACCATGCCGCCATGAAGTAGAGTCACCTTTGGTATTTACGGGATTCGAACCGGAAACTACAAAGGAAAAAGGGAAAATAATAGGAAAACAACAAAAGAGAGTTAAGCATTTATAGCTTTAGAAAAAAAAACAGAAATATTTCTAAATGTCTTATATAAATGTAAAAACCATACTGTTGTGTTTTTCTAAATGCAGAATAAGAGAAGAGTTAAAAAAGACCAGCTAATTCAATGAGATCAGTTGTTATCGACTATCATCACCGATTGTGCATCTGGTTGGAACAAAAACCTGCAGCCACAGGAGGTCCCCAGGACCCTGTTTGGGAACCACTGGTCTATATAAACACAGCCAACTCCAGTTCCTGTATTACATCTTGCCTGGTGAAGGGGTCCGAGTTACCTCGAAAGCTGGCATATTGTTAGCTAATAAAATTTGTCATTTTACTGAACTTCTCACCAGAGCACCAAGGAAATGTTCAGAAAGTTGCTGCAGTTGCACGTTTCGGCCTGTAGAGGCCCCTATGAGTCTTGTTTTTAGCCAGCACTGCCTGTCATTGGAGTAGCTGGAGGTCCTCACTTTGTCTGTCTGTGTGTGTGTGTGTGTTTTTTTGTTTTTTTTTTATCTCTGTGTTTTAAAATGTTAATTCGGCCCCCACATTATAATCTCACTTGTTTGGTTTCTTGATAAACTTCATCTCTTTTGTTGCCGACCACTAAATAAAATGTATTATTATTCTTCTTATTATTTTTATTATTATTGCTGTCCCGCTCAGAAGCTGCGTGTGTGGAGCTAATCAGCGCACTGTGCTTCATTCTGTGTGTGTCCTTAATAGCCGCCTGGCCGTGTTTTCATGTTCCGCATGTGAAGTATGGTGACCCCCCCCCACCACCACCACCACCCACCCATCGCTCAGTAAATCGTTGCATTTCTGGCCGACAATTGTAATCCCATCCGCTCAAAAGCAGGAAGCCAAAGCCATTACAGCACTGCCAGAGAAGGGGGGAAAAAAATTTTAAATGAAGGGGTCCATTAAGAACTTTTTACAGCTAGGCTTTTAAATTGTTTGAATGACATGAAGCGTGTTTACTGACGGTGAAAAGACGCTGCTGCCTTTGTTTTTTGTCAGTCATTGTCCAACCCGCTATATCCTAACACAGGGGTCTGCTGGAGCCAATCCAGCCAGCACAGGGCACAAGGCAGGAACAAACCCCAGGCAGGGCGCCAGCCCACTGCAGGACACACACACACACACACTAGAGACAATATAGGACCAGCAATGCACCACATCTTTGGATTGTGGGAGGAAACCCACGCAGACACGGGGAGAACATGCAAACTCCACACAGGGAGGACCCGGGAAGCGAACCCAGGGCTCCTTACTGCGAGGCAGCAGTGCCACCACTGCGCCACCGTGCCACCCTTTGTTTTTTGTTTTGCTTTTAATTACATAAGTTTACCATATTAGAAGAAAGCACCAAAATTGGTCAATAGTTAAAACCTTAAAAGGCTAAAATAAACTGCTAAACTTCCAACCAAGGCTATGAAGTCGAGCCCAGAGAAAATCTTTAAAGGAGCCATAATAATAATAATAATAATAATGGATTACACTTACCCAGTTCTTTTTTTTGCTACTCAAAGCACTTTACACAGACAGGGTGGCACCACATTAACCACCATCAATGTGTATGTAGCACCCACCTGGATGATGTGATGCCAGCCATTACAGCACCAGTACACACATTGGCTATCAGGTGGTGACGGGGTAAGAGAGAGTTAGCCAATTAGAGACAGGGGATGATTAGGGGGCCAGAATGACCAGGCCTTGGTGGGCAATTTATCCAGGACATCAGCTCTTTATGAAGAACGCCCAAGGATCTTTTATGACCACTGAGAGTCAGGAGATCGGTGTGACGTCTCATACTGAGGACGGTGCCACTGTGTTCCCGTCACTGCACTGGGGATGTTGGGATCCACACACAGACCCCACAGAGTTAAGCGCCCCCTGCAGGCCGCACCAACATCTCTTCCAGAAGCAAGCCAAACTTTTCCTGGTTGGTCTCCCATCCAAGTACTGGCCAGGCCCGATTACCTGTTCTGAAGCCTGTAAATAAATAATAATTACGTTATAAATAAATAGAACGCCTGCCCAGCGCCAATTTTCTGCAGGACACGGCCAATTCCTTTTTGTTTTTCTACCTTTCTCCAGAAAGGCAGATGTGTCCTCTGCAGCCACCGTAGTCCCCGGACCTGTAGACAGCAGAACTGCCATCTTCTCAGTGCAGACCTTCTCATCTGTGATGTCAACTGGCCATAATTTAACAATTTAATTACCGGTGGTCTCCATGTATGTTGACCAGTCTCAAACCGCTTTGTTTCCTGCCGGCTTAAACGGCGCACCGTCTTTATGTGAACTCATCATGCAGGGGTGGGCAAAGGTAGGTTGACAGTTGTGAGTTGAGCACATAACGTGATTGTGCCTAAGTGCACTGTGCCATTGTGACATTCTTTTGAGCTGATAAAGTTAATAAAACTATTGTAAGTAGTGAGAAGTCAAGCAAAATGACCCCTTTTATTGGCTAACTACACAGATTACAATATGCAGGCTTTCGAGGGAACTCAGGCCCCTTCTTCAGGCAAGATGTGATACACAAACTGGAGTTCCCTGCGTTTATATAGACACTAGGAGAGATACAGCTTTGGAAAACCTTTAAGTCGGACATCTTAGATGTAAAACCTTAATAGACCTCTCCAGGCTAAGATTTCTATATTACGTCTCACCTGGTGAAGGGGGCTTGATTTGCCTTGAAAGCCTGCATATTGTAATCTGTTCAGTTAGCCAATAAAAGGGGTCATTTTGCTTGACTTCTCACTACATTCATAATGGCTAACGCGGTACAACACCCTAGTACTAAAGCTATTGTAATAATCATAACCTGCATGTCTTTTTCCCCACAAACAGCTGTAATCCAGGGTGGCGCGGTGGGTAGCGCTGCTGCCTTGCAGTTAGGAGACCCGGGTTCGCTTCCCGGGTCCACCCTGTGCGGAGTTTGCATGTTCTCCCCGTGTCTGCGTGGGTTTCCTCCCACAGTCCAAAGACATGCAGGTTAGGTGCATTGGCGATCCTAAATTGTCCCCTAGTTTGCGCTTGGTGTGTGGGTGTGTGCCCTGTGGTGGGCTGGCACCCTGCCCGTGGTTTGCTCCCTGTGTTGGCTGGGATCGGCTCCTGCAGACCCTCGTGACCCTGTAGTTAGGATATAGCGGATTGGATAATGGATAGATGGATGGATTATTAGTTTTTTTACTTTTCATGATGACGCCTCCCCTGACCTCACGTCCCTGGTTTTAATGGATTGATCGCCTTATTGATTTGGACAAAGCCTTTTGCGTTTGTGCTTTACAGAGCTTTATTGTTTTCAAAGAGTATTTTTGTGATATTAAACTTTCATTTTGGAAAGATTCTGCGAGGCTCTTTTTGGTGTCTAGCCGGGGTTTTTTGACAGGATTTCGCCCTCTAGTGAGCATTTCTGGAAGTTCGGTGACTCCTAGTCCTAACAGTCCTGCTCTCTCACACAAACAGTGACTGGATTGGGATTTACTCCCAGGACTCTGGAGCCATGAAGCACGCGCACCAAGATGAAAAATACACATTTTATAGTTCATTGTTTAAATCATTTGATCTTTGATTCAAACACAGTCTTACTTGTGTTTACTTTACCCTTCCTTTAGCTGATGGACTTGTGCTGAAAAATGTGAAATATTTTCCCTTCTTGTTATATTCTCTTAATTCTAAAACCGTGTATAATTGATGCCTTAAGAAATTGCTCGATTCTGCATGGCTGACTAGCTTAAGTCTGTGGCTTTCTAATTGATGCATTTTAATATATGGCCCTGTTTTACATTTCATGAAAGGCAGTAAAAAAATTGTTTATAATAAAATGTAACCTACTTTTTTTTTTTTTTTTTTGTAGGGCACATTACCACTGGCAATATAATTAGACACTTATTAAGAGGCTGCATATTAGATCTATCGTTGGCTCATTGGGGTTATAGTCACTTTTAAGATTTACACAGTGTTGCGTGTCTCACAAGTAAAACAGTATTTAAGCTCGAGGGGCAGCGGAGAAAGAAGAGCATGACAGCGGCACACTCTGAATTTCAAAAATGCGTTCACCTCAAGGGGACGTATGTGTTCAGTGGCAAAAAAATGATTATTTTATTCTAATTGTTCTTCCCAATAGTCCCTCATTTAAAATGCAATGAAGGGGTGCCATGTTTTGTCTTATTTTATGTATTTTGATAAGTGCTCTCAGGCTGCTGTCTTCAAAGACTGATATCTAGCAGGGGTCTCCAACTGTGGTCCTGGATCTCCACCGTGGCTGCACATTCTCATTCTAACTCTCTTCTTAATTAGTTTAGCTTCTTTTCCTTTCATTTTGCATGTCCTTGTTTTTTTAGGATTTTTTTCCTTAAACAGAAATGAGATGTGAAGTAACTCAGTAGAGGACCAGCTCATTGTGGGCCGCAAACTCCAACCAGTTTCTTAATTAGAAGACGATTCTCGATGTCAATTCAACTCGTTAATTAACTTCATAGTTTGTTGGGGCTCCCATTCTGGCACATCAGACATTTCCATAGCTATTGATTTTCTTTTATCTAAGATGACCATCTAAATGTTTTGTGGACCTGAGGAGCTCAACATTTACTGGGACCTTCGCCTTTCTTTACTGTCAGATATTGTATGATGGGCACAGGATGCTGGTCACGCGTTGGCTCGTTCTGTATCTGATTATTGTTTGGTTGCTATTTAAGGAAAATGAAACAATTAAGGGGTCTGAGTCTATCTGTATATGTAATGATAGATAGATAGATAGATATGGTGTAGTAGGTAGGAATAGGTAGATAGATAGATAGATAGACATGAAAGGCACTATATAATAGATAGATAGATAGATATGAAAGGTACTATGTAATAGATAGACATGAAAGGCACTATATAATAGATAGATATGAAAGGCACTATATAATAGATAGATAGATATGAAAGGCACTATGTGATAGATAGATTTGAAAGGCACTATATAATAGATAGATATGAAAGGCACTATGTAATAGATAGATAGATATAAAAGGCACTATGTGATAGATAGATATGAAAGGCACTATGTAATAGATAGATAGATAGACATGAAAGGCACTATATAATAGATAGATATGAAAGGCACTATATAATAGATAGATAGATAGATAGATATAAAAGGCACTATGTGATAGATAGATTTGAAAGGCACTATGTAATAGATAGATATGAAAGGCACTATATAATAGATAGATATGAAAGGCACTATGTAATAGATAGATAGATAGATAGACATGAAAGGCACTATATAATAGATAGATATGAAAGGCATATATAATAGATAGATAGATAGATATGAAAGACACTATATAATAGATAGATAGATATGAAAAACACTATGTAATAGATAGATAGATAGATAGACATGAAAGGCACTATATAATAGATAGATATGAAAGGCACTATATAATAGATAGATAGATAGATAGATATAAAAGGCACTATGTGATAGATAGATATGAAAGGCACAATATAATAGATAGATAGATAGATAGATATGAAAGACACTATATAAAAGATAGATATGAAAAGCACTATATAATAGCGTGAAAAATAGGGGCCGCTATCGCTCCCTTGAACGCTTGTCCAAGACGCCAGACACCAGATAAAAGTCCAAATAGTTGACTTTTTATTAATTAACAGTGCACAAAGCACCCTCCTCTCCACAATACTCATTAAATAACACAATACTCTACCATAATCAATCCTCCACACTCCCAGATGTGTTGCCACCCTTCCACCCAGCTCAACTACACACTCTGGTGTCTTTCTCAGTCTTTTATAGTCCCTGACCCGGAAGTGTTTCCAATCCTTCAGTCACATGACTTCCTATCACTTCCAGGTCAGATCAAAAGTCCTCTTCTTCATCCTGAAAGTACGTCGTTCCCTCTGTCGCCTTGACTAAGACATACATCCAGGTTATAGGTGAAACCAAAGTCTCTGTGTCTTCCTGGAGGTCCCCATGGTATCCAGCAGGGCAGTGATGAAAAACTCCATTGTCCATGATGCCCTGCTGGAACTCGGGGCACCTCTATGTTTCTTGCAGGGCTCCACCTGGCGGCCTGAGGGTATTGGCCGAAATGAAAGGCAGGCCATATCCCACAATAAATAGATAGATAGATAGATGGAACCTTTATTTTATATATGAAAACAAGCTCTTACCTTTTCATTACAAAAACTTTGAACTGGCTAGTGAAGTACTTACTGGTGATATTTACCAATGTTACCTACTGTATACGTGGGTAGTGAAGTCCAAACATTTCGGACATTTCTTTCACACAAGAGCAGGTCCCGTTTGTAGGGTGACTCACAGATCCAAACACAGCATGTGAGGTCAGTTCTGCTGACTGCCTTCTGCACAGTTTGTGGGAGGCTTTCTAAATCGTCACATTTAATCTAAAACAATGTGGGATCTTTTGAAAAACACATGGATGATATTCATTTTTTGGCTCCACAGCAAAAAGAATGCAGTAAAATAAAACTATAGAAAAAAAATTCATAAAGCTAAGAACTGAATCATGCTTTGACAGTTAAAAGAGAGAAAGGCAGGCCTAATCCATACAGACTGTGATCCATCTAAGTGTCCCTTTATGACTGGTGTACATAACATCATCCAGATCTTTTACTTAGCTCAATTCTGAAAACAGCAACTGCTGAATATTCTGGCAGGGCATAACAAAAGAAAAACTATAAATCAGAGAGTCTGTTTAAATGTACAGTTTTTGCACATTTTAACAAAAAAAAAAAAATAGAAGACCTATAAAAGTGGCCTTTTTATTGGGCCCACATACCTAATAGAATGCTGGCCTCCTGGTGCCATCAGTGAACAGCTTGACTTTGACTTGACACGGATTGGGACAGGATGGCATGGTGACACAGTCCATGGCAACTAATCTATCTATCTATCTGTCTATCTATTATATAGTGCCTTTCACATCTTATCTATCTATCTATCTATCTATCTATCTATCTATCTATCTATCTATGATATAGTGCCTTTCTCATCTATCTATCTATTTATTGAGCAAGGGAACTTATATGTTGGGGTGCCAAGTGGGTCACCCCTTTTAATAACTAAACAGTCCACCAAAATAAACAGGCACATGGTGGCGCAATAGAGCACAAAATATAAGAAGACAATATATCTTATTGGTGCACAGCAATTCAAGGCTCAGTAGAGTGGTCACAGGGTCAGGTTGGAGCTCTCTCTGGTGGTCTGCTCTTCCCGAAATGAGACAAACCCTTCTGGGAGTATTTCAGCTTTATAGTTGCTGGAATTGGTAGGAACAGAGTCACTTTCCCTTACTGGCCAGTATCACGGGGCTGTGGGTAGGCAAAGAGACCGTATCATCAGTGACAGTGCCTACTCTTGTCTCGGAGTGGTGGTGCCTACCTGTGATTAGCCAGTAAGGTGACCCTCTGACACGTATGCGTAACTATATATATATATATATACAGGATGGGCCATTTATATGGATACACCTTAATAAAATGGGAATGGTTGGTGATATTAACTTCCTGTTTGTGGCACATTAGTATATGTGAGGGGGGAAACTTTTCAAGATGGGTGGTGACCATGGTGGCCATTTTGAAGTCGGCCATTTTGGATCCAACTTTTGTTTTTTCAATAGGAAGAGGGTCATGTGACACATCAAACTTATTGGGAATTTCACAAGAAAAACAATGGTGTGCTTGGTTTTAACGTAACTTTATTGTTTCATGAGTTATTTACAAGTTTCTGACCACTTATAAAATGTGTTCAATGTGCTGCCCATTGTGTTTGTGTTAACAAACAAAACCACCGCTATTGGTCTGACACTAACCCACATTGGATAGATCCCTTCAAGACTGTTGGAACAAAAAAATTGATGGTATGGTGTGGTATATGGGGTACAAAGATAGTGGGGCCATTCTTCATCAATGGAAACCTCAAGGCCACTGGATATGCGAAATTGCTACATGATGATGTGTTTCCCTCTTTATGCACTGAAGCTGGCACGTTCCCTGAGTTTTTCCAGCAAGATGGTGCACCACCACATTATGGGTGTCAGGTCTGAGCATTCCTAGATGAACAGTTTCCTGGAAAGTGGATTGGTCGTCGTGGGCCAGTTGAATGGCCCCCAAGGTCTCCCGATCTGACCCCCTTAGACTTTTATCTTTGGGGTCATCTGAAGGCAATTGTCTATGCTGTGAAGATACGAGATGTGCAGCACCTGAAACTACGGATACTGGAAGCCTGTACTAGCATTTCTCCTGCGGTGTTGCTATCAGTGTGTGAAGAGTGGGAGAAGAGGGTTGCATTGACAATCCAACACAATGGGCAGCACATTGAACACATTTTATAAGTGGTCAGAAACTTGTAAATAACTCATGAAACAATAAAGTTACGTTAAAACCAAGCACACCATTGTTTTTCTTGTGAAATTCCCAATAAGTTTGATGTGTCACATGACCCTCTTCCTATTGAAAAAACAAAAGTTGGATCCAAAATGGCCGACTTCAAAATGGCCACCATGGTCACCACCCATCTTGAAAAGTTTCCCCCCTCACATATACTAATGTGCCACAAACAGGAAGTTAATATCACCAACCATTCCCATTTTATTAAGGTGTATCCATATAAATGGCCCACCCTATATATATATATATATATATATATTTCCCTATACTCACTTCACTCACCAACCCCACAACACCCCCATAGGAGGGCACACTTCATGCCCCTGTCGCTCATGTTGTGAAGGGGGCTGAACGCACGCTAAGATGCAGACAGACCAACTGCTGGCTTGCTGCTAGCTGGAAAAAGTAGTATTTTAGCAGTGATATTAAATTTATTGGATTAACAAAAAATATGCAGTATGCATCATAACAAAATTAGACAGGTGCATAAATGTGGGCACCCCAACAGAGATATGACAGCAATACATAGTTGAGCCTCCTTTTGCTCCTTTGAGCCTCTAGACGCTGTCCTCCTATAGCCTTTGATGAGTGTCTGGATTCTAGATGGAGGTATTTCTGTCCATTCTTCCATACAAAATCTCTCCAGTTCAGTTCAATTTGATGGCTGCCGAGCATGGACAGCCTGCTTCAAATCATCCCATAGATTTTCAATGATGATATTCAAGTCAGGGGACTGTGACGGCCATTCCAGAACATTGTACTTCTCCCTCTGCATGAATGCCTTTGTAGATTTCGAACTGTGTTTTGGGTCATCGTCTTGTTGGAATATACATCCTCTGCGTAACTTCAACTTTGTGACTGATGCTTGAACATTATCCTGAAGAATTTGTTGATATTGGGTTGAATTCATCTGACCCTCGACTTTAACAAGGGCCCCAGTCCCTGAACTGGCCACACAGCCCCACAGCATGATGGAACCTCCACCAAATTTGACAGGAGGTAGCAGGTGTTTTTCTTGGAATGCAGTGTTCTTCTTCTGCCATGCAAAGCACTTTTTGTTTTGACCAAATAACTCCATTTTTGTCTCATCAGTCCAAAGCACTTTGTTCCAAAATGAATCTGGCTTGTCTAAATGAGCATTGGCATACAACAAGCGACTCAATTTGTGGCGTGAGTGCAGAATGGGCTTCTTTCTCATCACCCTGCCATACAGATGTTCTTTGTGCAAATTGCGCTGAATTGTAGAACGATGTACAGATACACCATCTGCAGCGAGATGTTCTTGCAGGTCTTTGGAGGTGATCTGTGGGTTGTCTGTAACCATTCTCACAATCCTGCGCATATGCCGCTCCTGTGTTTCTCTTGGCCTGCCAGACCTGCTGGCTTTAACAGCAACTGTGCCTGTGGCCTTCCATTTCCTGATTCCATTCCTTACAGTTTAAACCTCTGAGATGGCTTTTTGTAGCCTTCCTCTAAACCAGGAGACTCAACAGTCTTTGTTTTCAGATCTTTGGAGAGTTGCTTTGAGGATCCCATGCTGTCTGTCACTCTTCAGAGGAGAGTCAAAGGGAAGGAAGCACAACTTGCAATTGACCACCTTAAATACCTTTTATCACTCATGATTGGACACTCCTGTCTATGAAGGTCAAGGCTTAACGAGCTCATCCAACCAATTTGGTGTTGCCAGTAATCAGTATTGAGCAGTGACAGGCATTCAAATCAGCAAAATGACAAGGGGACCCACATTTTTGCACAGCCAGTTTTTCACTTTTGATTTAATTTCATACAACTAAATACTGCTTTACTAAAAATCTTTGTTCGGAAAACACCCTCCAGTACTCAGATGTTCCTAAGAAATGAAAGGCATATCACTGTTATCTTTTCTGTTGAAAGCAGAGTCAATTATTATGCAGGCTGAGAGGGGTTCCTAAACTTTATCATAGCCACCTCACAACTTCTTTTAAGTTTAGCTCTTGGAATTACAAGCATTTGAAGATCTAAGGGTACGATTTGAAGTGTAAGGTGACAGGCATTCTGAAATATAGGAAGGCTTTGTAAACCATCAGCAGTATTTTAAAGTCAATTCTAAATGACACAGGTAACCAGTGTAGTGACGCTCAGACTGGTGTGATGTGCTCAGATTTTCTTTTCCTAGTTAAGATTCTGGCAGCTCCATCCTGCACTCGTTGAAATCGATTGATGTCTTTTTTGGGTGGTCCTGATTGGAGTGCATTGCAGTAGTCTAGTTGACTCAAAAAAAAAAGCGCGAAGTAAAACTGTCATGGCCTCCTTTCTAATTCTCTTATTCACGCTAACTTGTCAGGTTTTTTAATCTCAAGACACTTACCATTATAACATTTATGATGAGTCACGGCTTGTGGATTGATCATTGTATGTTCGAAGCAAGTACATATCGTGTATCATTTATTCCTGACCCAACACTATCAACATTGGAATGACAAGGGGGCGCCACTGAACCCCACAAACTCCAGACTCAATAGTACTCCACACGATCCCGGGTTCAAATAGATGGATTGTTAATAAGTTCCCAAATGAGCAGTAATGACCATGTACAATTGCAGTTAGTACAAGGGTCTCTCCTTTCTCACCTTTTGCTCCTCCTATGAGTGTCGCCCACTCTGACTCCTCAATGTGAGACAGCGGGGCTCCTTTTTCAAGCCAGATATGCGAATGCTTCCAGTGCCGCAGTGTGTCTTCTCGGAAGCATTTCTGGGTCACCTAGAAAGTAGGGAGGTCCTCCCATAACAGCACCTAGGGACTCAGACAGGGTTGCATTTCCACTCTCCAACTCCCAAGCACCCCTGCGGGTGTCCCAACTGGGATACTACCAGAGGACCACTGCCACCTGCTGTATGGTGGATGGAACTACTCCCAGCCTTCTGACTTCTGCTGGTCCATCCAGTGTATTACTCTGGTCGGGCACAAAGTTCAGCCGGCCAGCTACCCTCTTTCCCAGACGGGATGCCTGTTCTCCTTCTCAAATATCCACAACGTGTATTATCTACTTTGCTATGTCTGTGTGGTTACGCCTGTGCATTACTTGTATTTCTTATTTTAGACAAAATGGTTTTGATGAGGCCTCAGAGTGAACAGATTTACTTAAAAGCTTAAGCAGTTTAATTGCGATGTCAAAGGAATCCCTTGTTGTACCTGAGGATCAAAGTGGAGTTTAAGTGGAGGTAGCAGCCCATCATCTGAGAAGTCCAAAGCTCAGATAACGAGAGCAGTGAGCCCGGTAAGACGAGCAAACGAGACACTAGGAGAAACTCGGGGATGTTTGAAATTTCAAAAAACGTGCACATCGTGTTCTATTTGAAATATCTCGAGACGCATTTCTCTCTTTGGTATAAAAAAATCCTTCGACGAGACCTTTTGGGAGAGAGATTTTTTCAAGTCCCGTCCTCCTCTCAAGCATTTTCGGCTAACGGCCCACACCCACGGTCCTCTCACCTCTCATTCATGTGAATGCTGTTGTCAGACACAGTTCCTGCGCTCTCAGCTCTTATACATTTTAACATTTTCCTCACTTTAAGTTCCCGATTAAAGAAGATGTATTATGTCCAAATCTTATTGAAGAATTTCATCACGAAGGATTAACAACATAAAAAATGAGTACGCGGGCAATCCTAGCACCGAGAAACGAGGAAGTGAAACGAATTAACGGCAAAAATGTTGAACGGTTACACGGCAAACTTGTTAAATGCATATCAATACACTACGCTGAAACAGTTGGTGGTGATGGTGCGGAAGATGAAAACATTAACTTACAATATCATGAAGAATATCTACAATCATTAACACCGTCTGGTCTTCCTCCGCACGAATTACTGTAGAAGGAAGGACGTATCCAAGAAAGGTAATGTACTACATCTTCAGGGGATAGCATTAAACACCGAAGAAGATCTTGACAGCGGTGGACTGGCACCCTGCCCGGGGTTTGTTTCCTGCCTTGCGCCCTGTGTTGGCTGGGATTGGCTCCAGCAGACCCCCGTGACCCTGTAGTTAGAATATAGCGGGTTGGATAATGGATGGATGGATGGAGATCTTGATATGCCATTCATATTAAAATGTTAACAGTTTCCCGTTAGAATAGCTTTTGCAAAGACAATTAACAAATCTCAGAGCCAAACATTTGAAAAAGTCGTTTTATTTAACAGAGAGAAAGAAATTAAATTCAATCACGGGCAGTTATACGTTGCGTTGATGCATATGTAACAATTCCCATGAAAATAAAAATCTGTTTAAATTGTACATCCGCATCCCCTTACGCGAGTGGCAGAACCGCAAAGAGGGGGTTGGCGTGCGAAGTGAGCAGGGGGCTTTGCCCCCTAGTCTTTAAAAAAAGAAGTGTGCAAAATTTCAACAAAATCCTTCTGTTGACAGACAGACAGACGGAGGGAGACGATTGGTGCTTTCTTGTATTAAGTGGGATTGCACCTGAACATGGTGTTAGGCAGACAAATGATCTGACACCCACGCTGAGCTCTCACATGGGTTAGGTAGCCATAGATAAGTGGCAGGTCGCTCTTGATTTGAACCCCAGTTGTTGTATTATTGGATGGAAGGCAGTATATCGGTATCTGTGGTCCTTGTATTCAATTCTGTGTCCACAAAGACACTGGAGTGATCTCTGAGCTGTAATCACACTCCAGTGTTAATGAAAAGAGTGAAAACTACATAAAAACGTGCCAACATATTTTAGCTTTGTCTTTACAGCTCAGTAATCTAACAAGTGGAAGCAAATTGTGAACCACATAGGATGAGGATGAGGCCTCTGATTATACGGTATGCTCACAGTGACCCACCTTTATTAGTTATGCTGATACATTCTTTATTAAAAACGGGGCTCCCTGCTGACAAGCAGCTCTTCTTTTCGTGGCTAACATGTAAAGACTATAGCAGGATATACGGAGAAGACACTAAAGGATGTGATACCACGGAGAGAGCGGTGCCTGTGAAGGAGCATCTGCATGAAAGATGTGCACGGGAATGGACGGCAAAGGTCAAGGGGCACTAACATGCGTGAAGTCGCTGAATACCTTTGTCAAATACTTAGGATGTCTTGTTTTATGCTTGTCAGCCTGACATCTTAATATACCTACAAGTGTGTGCTAGCGATGCTGTGAAAATACCATTTGATGTGTGTGACCGTATATCCTGTTTATTTAATGATATATATATATACACTCACCTAAAGGATTATTAGGAACACCTGTTCAATTTCTCATTAATGCAATTATCTAATCAACCAATCACATGGCAGTTGCTTCAATGCATTTAGGGGTGTGGTCCTGGTCAAGACAATCTCCTGAACTCCAAACTGAATGTCAGAATGGGAAAGAAAGGTGATTTAAGCAATTTTGAGCATGGCATGGTTGTTGGTGCCAGACGGGCCGGTCTGAGTATTTCACAATCTGCTCAGTTACTGGGATTTTCACGCACAACCATTTCTAGGGTTTACAAAGAATGGTGTGAAAAGGGAAAAACATCCAGTATGCGGCAGTCCTGTGGGCGAAAATGCCTTGTTGATGCTAGAGGTCAGAGGAGAATGGGCCGACTGATTCAAGCTGATAGAAGAGCAACTTTGACTGAAATAACCACTCGTTACAACCGAGGTATGCAGCAAAGCATTTGTGAAGCCACAACACGCACAACCTTGAGGCGGATGGGCTACAACAGCAGAAGACCCCACCGGGTACCACTCATCTCCACTACAAATAGGAAAAAGAGGCTACAATTTGCACGAGCTCACCAAAATTGGACAGTTGAAGACTGGAAAAATGTTGCCTGGTCTGATGAGTCTCGATTTCTGTTGAGACATTCAAATGGTAGAGTCAGAATTTGGCGTAAACAGAATGAGAACATGGATCCATCATGCCTTGTTACCACTGTGCAGGCTGGTGGTGGTGGTGTAATGGTGTGGGGGATGTTTTCTTGGCACACTTTAGGCCCCATAGTGCCAATTGGGCATCGTTTAAATGCCATGGGCTACCTGAGCATTGTTTCTGACCATGTCCATCCCTTCATGACCACCATGAATTTACCCATCCTCTGATGGCTACTTCCAGCAGGATAATGCACCATGTCACAAAGCTCGAATCATTTCAAATTGGTTTCTTGAACATGACAATGAGTTCACTGTACTAAAATGGCCCCCACAGTCACCAGATCTCAACCCAATAGAGCATCTTTGGGATGTGGTGGAACGGGAGCTTCGTGCCCTGGATGTGCATCCTACAAATCTCCATCAACTGCAAGATGCTATCCTATCAATATGGGCCAACATTTCTAAAGAATGCTTTCAGCACCTTGTTGAATCAATGCCACGTAGAATTAAGGCAGTTCTGAAGGCGAAAGGGGGTCAAACACCGTATTAGTATGGTGTTCCTAATAATCCTTTAGGTGAGTGTATATAAAATATAAAAGCCAAATACCACTGACTCACTAATCCCCCGAACTGCTTGAGGACTTGGGACTTGAAATTTGGAATGTAGGATACCCTTGGCCCATAGGTGCTCGCTAAGAAACAGTTTTAAAAATTTTGTGGTCTGTATGTCTGTCTGCTTTTCATTAGAGAATTACTTAACGAATTTAGATCAGGTTTTTTTCTATAATTTGCTTAAACATTCCGTTGACTTTGCAACTTTCTCATTGTGCTAAGTATCATAATTTGCTTGCGGTACGGATTAATTAGCGCAAATCCGAGAGAGACTGGATCGGGCTGCAGGGAGGGGGCGGGGCCCTCCTCACTCACGCGTCTGCCTTGGGGCGTAACCTTAACTCTGCTTAGTTAGCTAACGAGAGAACTATTTAATGGATTTAGATCTTTTTTTTTCTGTAATTTCTTGAACATTCCAATTGATTTTGCAACTTCTCTCATCGCACTAAGAATCAAAGTTCGCTTGTAGGAGCAATATATTCACGCTAATCTGAGAGAAAGGCTGCGGGCCGAGAGGAGAAGGAAGAGAGACATCAGAAGTACAGAGCTGGGCGGGGCCTTCCTCACTGCCCTGTTTTACTACTATGTGGGTGGAGCCGGGGGGGGATGGCTAGTGTATGTATATATATATATATATATATGTATATATATATATATATATATTTATATATATATATATATATATATTATAGATATATTCTACAAAACATCGAAATTTGGGGTCCATGGCCAGTAAAGTCCCCAGACCTTTAATCCCATTGAGAACTTGTGGTCAATTACCATACACAAACCCACCAATTCTGATGATGCAAGAATGGTCTGCCATCAGTCAGGATTTGACCCAGAAGTTGATTGCCAGCCTGCCAAGGTAAATTGCAGAGATCTTGAAAAAGAAAGAAGTTGCCAACACTGCAAATAAACTTCATGTCATTGTCAATAAAAGCCTTTGAAACTTCTGAAATGCTTGTAATTCTACTTCAGTACACCATAGAAACATCTGACAGAAAGATCTAACAACATTGAAGCAGCAAACTTTGTGAAAATTAATATTTGTGTCATTCTCCAAACTTTTGGTCACAGCTTTCATTTGGTAGCCAGGCAGTGCTATACTCGATGACACATACAATACAATACAATACAATACAATTTATTTTTTGTAAAGCCCAAAATCACACAAGAAGTGCCACAATGGGCTTTAACAGGCCCTGCCTCATGACAGCCCCCCAGCCTTGACTCTCTAAGAAGACAAGGAAAAACTCCCAAAAAAAACCTTTTAGGGAGAAAATGGGGGAAACCTTACAAAAGGCAATTCAGAGAGAGACCCCTTTCCAGGTAGGTGGGGTGTAGTGGGTGTCAAAAAAAGAGGGTCAATACAATACAATACACAGATCAGTACAAATCCTCAATACTGCATTAAAATTTTAGAAGTACGGAGTAGAATTTAACAGTAGATGATATCCCATAATATGATTTGGATTTGTTTAGAGTCCTGGAGACCTCATCCATCAAGCTGCCTCCCCCTACTGGCCACTCCACAGCTGAGTCAGCACTGGGCCAGCCAATCTGATAAAAGGACCCCTCTTTCCCATGATTCCTACCATCCTCTATCAGGGATGATTTTACCTTAGGCAGGCAAAACAACTTGGCAGGTGTGCCGAGGCACCAAGTGCCACATTTGAGTACCGAGAAGAGAAACAGAATAGGTGAGGGTTAGTAACAAATTCTGACTATCATGTTACTTATGTTTTAGTGCTAATGACTAACAGCAGAGACGCAGTCTGTACAGTTAATCAGCAGCTCTAGGCAGGGTGTGCTAAACTGAAGTAGTGAGTCTTCAGCCTGAGAGTGAAGGGGCATCTCTTATAGTAGCAGGCAGACCTTTCCACAGTTTAGGGGCCATGTAACTAAAAGCTCGACCTCCCACTGTTATTTTATTAATTTTGGAATTATAAGCAGACTGGCATGTTGAGATCTTAATGTGCGCTGTGGTTTGTAAGTCATGATTAGTTCAGACAAGTAAGCCCGACCTTGGCCATTTAATGCTTTATATGTTAAAAGGAGGATTTTGAAATCTGCCCTAAACTTAACCGGGAGCCAGTGTAAGGATTTAAGAACTGGAGTGATGTGTTCGTATTTTCTTGTTCTTGTCATAATTCTTGCAGCAGCATTTTGGATTAACTGGAGGCTGTATAAAGAACAGTTTGAACATTCAGTGAACACCGCATTGCAGTAGTCAATCCTACTAGAAATAACTGCATGAATTAATTTCTCAGAATCCTGTTTATTTAGAAAGTGCCTTAATTTTCTAACATTTTTAAGATGGAAGAAACATGATTTGGACAACTTTGTAATATGCGCTTTAAATGACATGCTAGAGTCAAAGAGAACTCCGAGATTGTGGGTTGATTCAGTAAAATTAATGGGGATTCCAACTGAGTTAAAAGATGACAGTGTTGTGATCAGCGTCATTCCCTCCAATAACTGACATCTCTGTTTTATTTGTGTTTAAAGACAAGCAGTTCTCATTCATCCACTCCTTTAATTCGCTAACACAACTAATTAAAGACAACATCGCAGAAACTTCATTTGATTTAAAAGAAAAGCATAACTGGGTGTCATCTGCATACGAGTGAAAGTTAACATTATGTTTCCTAATGGGAGATCCCAGTGGAAGCATGTAAAGTGAAAATAGTAAAGGTCCGAGTACTGAGCCCTACGGGACACCATATCTCACTTCTGTGTATAATGATGGAGTTCTGTCAGCGCATTTCTGTACATATTGGAATCAATTTGATAAATAAGCGAGCACAGTGCCTGTACGCCCAACATCATTTTCTATCCTGTGCAGTAAAATCGAATGGTCAATGGTGTCAAACCCTGCGTTTAAATCTAACAACATAATTACAGTGGAGTTTCCTTCACGTGTCCCTCTGCTCCAGGTGTGAGAGGCCAGTGTGAAGGACAAACGTCCTCAGTTGAACCATTCATCCTGTAAGTGGACTGCTATTGGTCCATGGAGGTGGGGATGTTGCTCTTAATGTATCTGAGGACAAGTCACTCAAAGCACTTCATTACAAAAGGGAGTCCGGGCGATAATCACTCAGGGTCCTCACCACTGCCTGTTTTCAGAATTGAGGCAGCTGTAGCGGACTTGAGGCGAGTGGGGACAGTGGGCTCTTCTAGGGAGATATTAAACATGGCTGTCAGCTGTTTCGCACCACACTGGTGGGAGAGCAGGCCAATTCAGGAAAGGCAGACCCCCAATGGGCACGATGGGCAAGGGCATTTTCCCTCCCATGGGTGCAGTGGGTTGGTTGCCCATCTCAATGCACGATACATTTACAGTAAGATAATAATTGCACATATCAGTTGCTCTTAGCGAGCACATACAGTAAGTCATGGCTTCCTCCCTGTCCTCTTTTTCAGCACATACGATGACATTAAAGGCCAGTCAGCTTTCAGATCCATTTAAGTTCTCACTGTTACCAGCAGAATGCAAATAATCTTTCTGAAGCGGTGACCTTAAATCAGGTCGTACTAGAGAGAATGAGCCTCCATTAGCCTGCTGTGCTGCAGAGCTTTATTATAGATAATAACGCGGGATTTAGGAGCACGTGGCTAATCCTGTTGAATTCGCCCATATCTGTTCCCTTTTATCGACAACAGTTCAGGATCTTCATGAACTTCATTCTTTCGACTTGCTACTCGTAAACGGAGAAGAGCAGCTTCAGCTCTGGGCCTTACATCAGGCATAAATGGGTTCAGAAAAGCCAAGTCTCGTCTTCAGAGTAAGAGCTGAGTCATTCGGGATTGAGACTTGACAGAGTGCCAGATGAGTTGACCATCTAAATTGTGGGCTAAAGATTCTCATTTGCTTTGCAGGAGAGCACCGAGACCTCCAGGTGGAATCAAACCCCTGAATTCCCATCAGCAGCAACCACCGTTGATGCCACCACAGCAGCAGCAGCATTCACAGCCTGCTCAGCCTGAGCATTCACAGAACAATGCAAAACACAACCGGGATCACTCCAGGCAGTATCAGGGTCCATCCCCTCACCCTTCAGGACGGCAAGGAGCCTCCCACCACGGGTACAGCCAGAACCGTAGGTGGCACCAGAACCAGAAGCTTTCACTGCAGGGGCCTACAGACAAGGATACTGCCAACAGAAATACCAAAGAGACTGAGAATTTAAGAACTGAGGAGGAGTCTGGCGGGGGACTTCTTGCCAAGAAAGAGCCAGAACTTCACAACAGCCAACCTGAGGGGTCTGCCTCGTCTCACCAGGAAGGAAAACGCAGAGACAGCCTTATAGACGGCCCCAAAGTGAACCTGCTGCAGTCTTCTAAAGAGAGGCTGAGAAGGCGGCTAAAAGAAAAGGTACGTTGATTCATCTTTTGTATTTCCAATTTTATTACTGTTGTGGATGGGAATTTTTTTATTATAGTTTGAGAATTGCCTTTATCTGGGGAACAATAAAGGCAGGACCCTGAGTGGCTCTTTGAAAACTTGGAAGGCTCAAGTTCAATCCTCAGAGACCCAACCAGTTTCTCAATCGGTGTGTCATTTTTACTTGGAATTGAGCTCATTGGTTAGTTATGTGGCCTAAAAATGTTTCTAAGAAATTAAAAATTGCCATATTTTTAATGCTTTTTTATATTTCTAGATATATATCTTGGCCATCCAAGGTGGGCACCGCTGCCCCAACCCGGCACAGACAGATGCAGAGGCACAACTCCAAAGCACACAGGGCTTTTTATTTTCTCTTTCCCTTGTGGGAAACACCTTCTCTGTTCCCCACAAGTATAACACAGTCTCAAGCACAGCACAATACACAGTTTTTCTCCTTTTCTTTCTCTTTCTTTTTTCTCTTTTCTTCCACTTCTCCTCCCAACAAGCTTTGTCTACT
Source organism: Polypterus bichir lapradei (assembly GCA_026402145.1). Classification (NCBI taxonomy): domain Eukaryota; kingdom Metazoa; phylum Chordata; class Cladistia; order Polypteriformes; family Polypteridae; genus Polypterus; species Polypterus bichir. Next base: position 94,339,282 of record JANRMT010062837.1, read on the forward strand.
CCTACCCACCTCTGGCCCCCGGAATAGTGTCTGCTGGCCCCCTTTAAAAGGCACCTGCAACTGCTCCAGGTACGCATTAATGGATTTCTGGCAGCACTTCTGGGTGTGGAGGAAGAGCTGCACTCCAGGACTCAGTGTCTGCTACAGCACCCCCTGGGGGCACTCACGGACCCCAACAGGGCTCTATCAAAGTCCAACTGAGAATGTGGGAGTCCGAGGCACTGCTGCAACCCAGGGGGCTGCCACCTAGCGCTATGGGGGAGGTACAGCTCTGGCCAACGCTTCCTCCCCCAGTCCTTCAAGCGTGGAGGTGTCCCAGTTGGGCAAGGACCCCGGCCCTCCACCACTATATATATATATATATATATATATATATATATATATACAGTACAGGCCAAAAGTTTGGACACACCTCCTCATTCAATGTGTTTTCTTTATTTTCATGACTGAAGGCATCAAAACTATGAATGAACACATGTGGAGTTATGTACTTAACAAAAAGAGGTGAAATAACTGAAAACATGTTTTATATTCTAGTTTCTTCTAAATAGCCACCCTTTGCTCTGATTACTGCTTTGCACACTCTTGGCATTCTCTCGATGAGCTTCAACAGGTAGTCACCTGAAATGGTTTTCACTTCACAGGTGTGCCTTATCAGGGTTATTTAGTGGAATTTCTTGCTTTATCAATGGGGTTGGGACCAGCAGTTGTGTTGTGCAGAAGTCAGGTTAGTTGGACGATCATTTATTTTTCAACAGGACAATGACCCCAAACACACCTCCAGGCTGTGTAAGGGCTATTTGACCAAGAAGGAGAGTGATGGAGTGCTGTAAATGGTCATGAAAATAAAGAAAACACATTGAATGAGGAGGTGTGTCCAAACTTTTGGCCTGTACTGTATATATATATATACACAATATATATAGACAGACTGTAAAAAGCCCGGGGTCCTAGAAACTATTGAAATCTTTAGAAAAAAAATTGAAATGTAGAGATATCAGGTAATTAAAAGGAACTACTCTGGGCGTCTCTCTCCTAGGAGGATTCATTTTACCGACATGCTCACCTCGCTTATGCACTTCCAGGCTGGACAGATAGACACACATACTTCCACACATATCTATCTGTCTATCTATCTATCTATTATATAGTGCCTTTCACATCTATCTATCTATTTATTATATAGTGCCTTTCACATCTATCTATCTATTATATAGTGCCTTTCACATCTATCTATTTATTATATAGCGCCTTTCACATCTATCTATCTATCTATCTATCTATCTATCTATCTATCTATCTATCTATTTATTATATAGTGCCTTTCACATCTATCTATCTATCTATCTATCTATTATATAGTGCCTTTCACATCTATCTATCTATTTATTATATAGTGCCTTTCACATCTATTTTTTATATAATGCCTTTCACATCTATCTTATCTATTTTTATATAGTGCCTTTCACATCTATCTATCTATTTATTATATAGTGCCTTTCACATCTATCTATTATATAGCGCCTTTCACATCTATCTATCTATCTATCTATCTATCTATCTATCTATTTATTATATAGTGCCTTTCACATCTATCTATCTATCTATTTATTATATAGTGCCTTTCACATCTATCTATTTTTTATATAATGCCTTTCACATCTATCTTATCTATTTTTATATAGTGCCTTTCACATCTATCTATCTATTATATAGTGCCTTTCACATCTATCTATCTATCTATTTATTATATAGTGCCTTTCACATCTATCTGTCTATTTATTATATAGTGCCTTTCACATCTATCTGTCTATTTATTATATAGTGCCTTTCACATCTATCTATCTATCTATCTATCTATCTATCTATCTATCTATCTATCTATCCATCTATCTATATGTTTTTTCCTTGCTTTAGTAATATTTTTAATAATTGTTACTGATGTGGTTGAGCTACTAGATGCCTGTCAGGTGTCATGGGGATTGCGAGTGAACAGCCCTTATCAAATGCCTAGCCATAAAGTATTAGTTGGATTTAGTTCTGGATATGCCTTACCAAGTAGAACTTTAAATTAAATCTTGACTTCTTACTGTGGATAATTATGTGTATAGGATTGACAAGCTTATTGTGTTGAATGGCCTGCTCTCACCAAAATTATTGTTATGTTCTGGGGTGACATGGTGGTGCAGTCCTTAGTGCTGTTATCTCATAACCCCAGGGTTCTCCTTTCATAGCCAGGCTATAGTGATGAGTTGGACGCTTTACTATTAACATGCAGGTAATTTACAGAAGCGATCAAGAAGGTCAGCAGGATATCGGGTTATCTATCATGACGTGTGGAGTTCGACTCAAGGGAGGTTATGCTTAGTGTACACAACGCACTACTGGGGCCTTGTTTGTTTGTTTGTTTGTTTTTTTGTTGGCTAACCCTTTTGATGTCTGCTGCCCAGCACACCGGTGGTTTCTTTCTTTTTCAGAACTTTCCAGATCGGTGTGTTGGCAGTGCCCAGTGTTTGTGCGCTGCCTGCTTCTGATTGATTTTCCCTCCTTTCTTGACTTCAGAAGGGTTTGCTTTTCTCCCATAGACAGCTCTCTGGTCTTCATGTTGGTTTATCCCTTTTAATACCAAATGCGGCCTTCACAGGTAAAGCTCCAAGGTGGCAACCAAGACTTCATATTCAAAGCCATGGGGAACACCTGGGGAACAAGGAAGGCCTGTCAGTCACAGGGTCCTATGCTTTTCCTTACCTGGAAAATCTGATGGTTTGCTACACAAGGTGCTATCTTCTATGTCATTTAACACGTTTAGGTAGCAATACCAGTAAATAAAAACTGAAATTCTGAACTCTCGTCTCACATTCATCTTTTGATCTCAAACCCAAATGTCTTCAGTGTGCAGCTTCTTCTTCTTCTTCTCTCAGCAGCTCCCATTAGGAGTTGCCACAGCGGATCATCTTCTTACATATCTTTCTGTCCTTTTCACCTTGCTCCATCACACCCATCACCTGCATGTCCTCTCTCACCACATCCATAAATCTTCTCTTTGGCCTTCCTCTTCTCCTCCTGCTTGGCAGCTCATCCTTAGCACCCTTCTCCCAATATACCCAGCATCTCTCCTCTGCACATTTCTAAACCAACACAATCTCACCTCTTTGACTTTGTCTTCCAACCGTCCAACTTGAGCTGACCCTCCAATGTCCTCATTTCTAATCCTGTCCATCCTCATCACACCCAATGCAAATCTTAGCATCTTTAACTTCACCGCCACCTCCAGCTCTGTCTCCTGTGCCACCATCTCCAGCCCATATCACATAGCTGGTCTCACTACCGTCCTGTAGACCTTCCCTGTCACTCTTGCTGATACCCGTCTGTCACAAATCACTCCTGACACTCTTCTCCACCCACTCCACTCTGCCTGCACTCTCTTCCACAATCCCCATTACTCTGTACTGTTGATCCCAAGTATTTAAACTCACCTACCTCCCTGCATCCTCACCATTCCACTGACCTCCCTCTCATTCACACACATGTATTCTGTCTCCCAATATTAACAAAACTAAAATACAAAAATTAAAATCAGACAAAGCAATTATAATCAAAGCGAAAAAGCAGTCTTAAACAAATGAGTTTTCAGTTTAGATTTGAAAAGTGAAAATGATTTCAATATTTCTAAGCTCAGGTGGCAGTGAGTTCCAGAGCAACTGAATGCTGGTGGTGGTAAGACGGATGAAGGAGACAGTCAAGTGGATGGAGGAAGAGGATCTGAGGGTACGGGAGGGAATGGCAACATGGAGGAGGTCAGACAGATATGGAGGGGCGAGGTTGTCGATAGCCTTAAAAGTTAGTAGGAGAATTTTGAATTGAATGCGGAACTTAACTGCAAGCCAGTGAAGCTGCAGTAAAACGGGAGTGATATGGTGAATAGAGGGGGCTCTAGTAATGATGCGGGCAGCTGAATTCTGGACCAGCTGAAGCTTATAAAGAGATTTGCGAGAAAGACCAAAGAAAAGGGAATTGCAATAATTGAGACGAGAAGTGACAAGGCTATGAACGAGGATAGCAGTGGTGTGGGGAGTGATGGAGGGGCGAATACGATTAACGTTACGCAAGTGGAAATACGCAGACCGGGAGATGTTATTGATGTGGGACTGAAAGGATAAAGTATTGTCAAGGGTGACACCTGTGGGAAAGGGGAGACAGAGGAGTTATCAATAACAAAGGAAAAATGATCAGGTTTGGATATTGTTGATTTTGTACCAATGAGGAGAACCTCAGTTTTGTCACTTGTTATTTAATTTAAGAAAATTTGAAGAAAACCAGGATTTGATTTCTGCTATGCAATCAGTAAGTTCGGAGGGTAGAAAGGAAGCAGTAGGTTTGCTAGTGAGGTAAAGCTGGGGGTCATCAGCGTAACAGTGGAAGCTAATGTTATATTTTACGAAAGATACTACCAAGGGGAAGGAGGTAAATAATGACGAGGAGGGGCCCCAGGACAGAGCCCACCTGAAGTAACAGCGGTGGGTTGGGATGTGAAAGTTTTAAGCTGAACAAACTGAGTGTGGCCTGAGAGGTAGGATCTGAACCAGTCTAGTGGAGTGTGGGTAATGTAGGATCTGAACCAATCTAGTGGAGTGTGGGTAATGTAGGATCTGAACCAGTCTAGTGGAGTGTGGGTAATGTAGGATCTGAACCAATCTAGTGGAGTGTGGGTAATGTAGGATCTGAACCAGTCTAGTGGAGTGTGGGTAATGTAGGATCTGAACCA
>JANRMT010062837.1:94374961-94385276 GCA_026402145.1 Polypterus bichir lapradei
TCTCTCGCGGGATGTCAAATTGTCTTTGTGTGACGTTAAAGTGTCTCTCGCGGGACGTCAAATTGTCTTTGTGTGATGTTAAAGTGTCTCTTGCGGGACGTCAAATTGTCTTTGTGTGACGTTAAAGTGTCTCTCGCACGGACGTCAAATTGTCTTGCGTGACTTTAAAGTGTCTCTTGCGGGACGTCAAATTGTCTTCTGAGAAGATCTCGTCTCGTACGGAAAACATGTATAACATAATACAGGGGTGGGCAAAGTCAGTCCTGGAGGGCTGCAGTGGCTGCGGGTTTTTACTCCAACCCAATAACTCAAGTAACGCTTCTGCTTCACGTTAGTCGTCTCACTCGTTAAGATTTTGAACCCTTATTGCTTATTTTAGTCTTAAACAGCCGTAGTCTTGGTTTTTAATGGCTCCTTATTAGCAATAACATGCAAATGACAAAAGAAGAGCAGCATTTCTCCATTTACCTTGTTACCATTTACACCTCTGTGTGTATTTATCGTGCACTATTGGGTTTAATTAAAAACTTGGAATGGAAAGTGAAAAGAAAAAAGTGAAGGACTGAGAATTACTCCTCCATTTTAGCCTTCAAATCATTTGGATGATATCCTTAGAAAGGGGAAGAAAATCTCAGATATGAGAATGAGCTGACATGGCAGAGTTAAAACACTAACAAGCCATGAAACGTAATAATTGGCAAGAATTGTTTTTTAATTAAGCAACCGGATTAGAACAAAAACCTGCAGCCACTGTGGCCCTCCAGGACTGACTTTGCCCACCCCTGCCATAATATAACAATAATAAGTGCTATACTTAACCGTCTCTTTGCGGTTATCATAAGGATAAGATAAACCAAAGTAAAATGTCATATAAACAAATGTGTGTGCCAAACAAATGTTATTCTTGAAATATATATGATTAATAAAGTGTACTTTTCTAATGTGAAACCTGTGCCACATTTTCACGGTTAGAAATTTCTATAAAATATAAATAAAAAAATGTAAAGAAGACGATAAATAAAACAGACTAATAAAACTGAGACCGTCCATATATTTAAAGTGCACTCACTAGCTGTTCGAACGAAATGCACCCAACCAGAAATTCAATTTACTCAGAACACTTGTTAACAGCGCATGGGTGGCGTGACTGCGCCTGACTTGGTCAACATAACCACAAAGAAACACCTTAATACCTTTGCGATAATTATTGTTAATAGTTTAATCATTTTCATACATCAACATAAAAATTAGTACTGATTACTATAAAAAGGCTAAATCAATATCGAAAAAACTGCTAAAAATCATGGTCGGATAAGGGCAGTATGGTGGCGCAGTGGTAGCGCAGTAAGGAGACCTGGGTTCACTTCCCGGGTCCTCCCTTGCGTGGAGTTTGCATGTTCTCCCTGTGTCTGCGTTGGTTTCCTCCCACAGTCCAAAGACATGCAGGTTAGGTGCATTGACAATCCTAAATTGTCCCCCTAGTGTGTGTGTGTGCCCTGCAGTAGGCTGGCGCCCTGCCCGGGTTTTGTTCTTGCTTTGCGCCCTGTGCTGGCTGGGATTGGCTCCAGCAGACCCCCGTGACCCTGTGTTAGGATATAGCAGGTTGGATAAAGACTGACTGACTGACGGTCGGATAATACACTTTTCTGCCGTTATGTTCAGGGAGTAAAGTCTTTATAAGGGTAAGTTTTGTATGTGCTGTCCTATCACGATTTGGTGACTGAAGATCGCGTTCAAACACCTGCTCGAGCACTTTTAAAAGGCGTGCTTATTAGCTCGAACTGTATTTAAAAAGGCCAATTTTTAAGTTCGAATACTCAAAACTGTTGTACAGTATATACTTGCATTTAAGTTCTCCTGCCAATAATTCTTGGCTTGATTTTTACCGTATAATTTCCAGTATTTTATAATGTCGGTCATATAACACGAATGCGGAAAACTGACGCTATTGGTCCAGGAGATTACGATATGCTAACACCCACCTGAGAGAGTAACCACGGAGCACACAGCCTTGTTTTCTATGTATTGTGCCTACGTAACCACACGGTGATACCCAAACTATTCTGAAGTGACGTTTGCACTGTTTTGTGTTTTTTGTATCTCACACCCTCACACACCTTTATCGTAAGAGCATCCCTTATCTGCGATAGAGTGTTCGATCAGAAGAAAATATGAAGCTGGTTTTAAATTAAACGTCGTTGAAGTGGCGAAAGAAATTTGTAACTGCACTGCTGCAACAATAAAATACAATACAATACAATGTATTTTTTGTAAAGCCCAAAATCACACAAGAAGTGCCTCAATGGGCTTTAACAGGCCCTGCCTCTTGACGGCCCCCCAGCCTTGACTCTCTAAGAAGATGAGGAAAAACTCCCAAAAACACCTTTGTAGGGAAAAAAATGGAAGAAACCTTGGGAAAGGCAGTTCAGAGAGAGACCCCTTTTCCAGGTAGGTTGGGCATACAGTGGGTGTCAAAAAGAAGGGGGTCAATACAATACAATACACAGAACAGAACAAATCCTCAATACAGTATAAAAATAAAAATTTTAGAACTACGGAGTAGAATTTAACAGTAGATGATATCACATAATATGATTTGGATTTGTTTAGAGTCCTGGAGACCTCAGCCATCAAGCTGCCTCCCCCATTTGGCCATTACACAGCTGAGTCAGCCAATCCAATGAAAGGACCCCTCTTTCACACGATTCCTGCAATCCTCCATCAGAGATGACTTTATTTTAGGCAGGCAAAACAACTTGGCAGGTGGGCCGTGGCACCAAGTGCCACATTGGAGTACCAAGAAGAGAAACAGAATTGGTGAGGGTTAGTAACAAATTATATATATATATTATCGTATTACGTATGTTTTAGTGCTAATGACTAACAAAAGAGATGCAGTCTGTACAGTTAATCAGCAGCTCTAGTCAGGGTGTGCTAAACTGAAGTAGCGAGTCTTCAGCCTGAGAGTGAAGGTGGCATCTCTTATAATAGCAGGCAGACCAGTCCACAGTTTAGGGGCCCCCCATAACTAAAAGCTTGACCTCCCACTGTTATTTTATTAATCCTTGGAATCACAAGCAGACCGGCATCTTGAAATCTTAATGTGCGCTCTGGTTTGTAAGTCATGATAAGTTCAGACAAGTAAGCCGGACCCTTATACGTTAAAAGGAGGATTTTGAAATCTGTCCTAAACTTAACCGGGAGCCAGTGTAAGGATTTAAGAACTGGAGTTATGTGTTCATATTTTCTTGTTCTTGTAGTAATTCTTGCAGCAGCATTTTGGATTAACTGGAGGCTGTATGAAGAACAATTTGAACATCCAGTGAACACCACATTGCAGTAGTCAATCCTACCAGAAATAAATGCATGAATTAATTTCTCAGAATCCTGTTTATTTAGGAAGCACCTTAATTTCCCAACATTTTTAAGATGGAAGAAACATGATTTGGACAACTTTGTAATGTGCTCTTTAAATAACATGCTAGAGTCAAAGATAACTCCGAGATTGTGGCTGATTCAGTGAAATGAATTGGGATTCCAACTGAGTTAAATTATGACAGAATATTGTTGTGACCAGCGTCATTCCCTCCAACAATTAACATCTCTGTTTTGTTTGTGTTTAAAGACAAGTAGTTCTTATCCATCCACTCCTTTAATTCACTAACACAACTAATTAAAGACAACATCGGAGAAACTTCATTTGATTTAAATGAAAGGTATAACTGGGTGTCATCTGCATACGAGTGAAAGTTAACATTATGTTTCCTAATGTTTTACTGTTCATACACGTGTTCTTTACTTAATTCTGGAAGAATCCACCAGGTGGCAGTGAGAGATATCATCAAGGTGAGAACAGGTTTGGCTTTACTGTGTTGTGAATTGTCTGGAACAGCCATTAAATTACGATGCCACCTTACCGCAATATCTCTGAAAAGGATGTTTAATGATTAAAACCATCAATCCAGGGAAGTGTCCATTCCAGCTAGCACTGGGCACGAGGCAGAAACAATCCCCGGACGGGGCATCAGCTCATCACACGGTGAATACAAGCACTCACACACACTGGTGCCATTTTAATGTCACCAAATCTGCATGTTTTTGAAAGGAAACCGGAGCTCAGTGTGGAAAACCAGCAGGAAATTCCAATACCGGTGACGTGACTTCCTGCGAGACAGCAGTGCTACCGCTCCGCCACCGCCACCATGTGTGTGTAATTATTAACAGTGTTCATTATTTAAACAAAATTAACGATTTATCTGTAAAATGTAACACATTCTTTACTTCATTTCATCATGAAAGTGATATCAAGTATAAATCTAAGGATTCTAAATGTGCAGAGAGTTGGAATATCATACATTTAATGTGTTCTGTGTGGTGATCTACTGCTGTTTGCCGTTGCTGCCAGGTCAGGAGGAAGCGCCAGAAAAAAAAAGATGACACAAAAGATGGCATGTGAGACTTTTAAAATGAATCGTGTTATTACAATCGGGAATATGCGACGCTTGAATATAAAAGCACCACGAATGCAACTGTATATCGGCATTTTGCTTCACCACATCGAACCATACATCAAACATCGAAGCGCGCAAATCTATCCCGTAGGATCTGCATAGCAGCTTTCTGCCACATGTACAGTAGATAGTAAACAGAGACTCTGACGTCACATTCTGACTTTATCACACTGCGCCCCCCCTACTTTTTGCTGGTACTGCAACTCACGAAAGCGTCGCTTTAACTTCTGAGGACCTGCTCTGAGGACACGTCAAATGAACTCTGGGAATGCGTGGTAGCCATGTGGTGCGTGTGCATCCGCGTTCTGAGCGTGAAGTATAAACGCGCCCTCAATCAGTGACGTGCGGTGAGGCTCATGGCTGGTGACTCCTTCACAGTCAGATTTACAAATATGTGAACAGAAAAGAGTCGCTTATTTACTATTCAGTTGGCAGCCAGCATGCACCTTGACTACTGGTTATGTTTCATATCTCGTCTCATTCTTTACACACACACAGGTAAGGCACATATGTGGCTAAGAAAGAACGTTACATTTATAGCAGCGAGAGAGAACGCATTTACTCCTCACCCTCCATGTCTTCTAAACTTGCCGTTGCAATTCCACAATTCATACAAATGAAAGTATTGAGTGGTGAACAAAAAAATGGATTTCAGTTTTTACTTTGATTGAAATATTTCGTTGTTTTTAAAAGCTTATAATTCTGATGCTTTAATAAATTTTAATACAGATTGTTCAACAAAAGGATAACACGAAAAACAAAATAATATTTTATTTAAGGTCACAATTTAGTTTATAAATATTGGATTGTTTTTTCTTAGTCTGATCCCATTTTTTTTGTTAAATTGAAAAGCGTTTATGGTCATACCTTTATTTGTAAATGAAGTCCATGCGCCTATCCTTCTCCACGAAAATCTCCGTCACTTTCTTGTAAAAGTCCTCCTTGTTTTCCTTTAGTTTTAAAATTCTTAATCTTCCATTTTGGCAGTCAGTCGGAAAAGGAATTCAAAATAAACGGAGCACTGCAGTGCACTTGACTTTCTGATATCGCTAACTTATTTGCGCCTCTGCGTTAGAACAGCAGAAACAAGCACCTGTTGGGCTCACATGCGCCCCCTTCAGGATAGCACGATACTGTCTGCTTTACCTCCTGCCTTTTCACTGCGCTTTTATGTCAGATCATCAAGACTAAATATGTCACACACATTCATTAAAAATATTAGCCAGACTGTGGAAAGTCAGGGTGTATAATAATAAGTATTTCTGTTAACATTAGATTGGCGACATACGGAGAGGCAGCAGCAGGCACGCGCCAATCGCACGCATCAACCCCGTCAGTGTGTGAGGACAGCGCAGTCGGAGGGGAGGTGAGGCTCGACGTTTCTGTCCAGTATTGGAATAGAAAATGCTCAAATTCAGCGATTCTGACTATAAAAATAATCAAAATTATTGGAATCATACAGAAAACTAATTTATAGCACAGACCAGTGGACACCTTTCTTTTATGTTATCATTATTAGTTTTTTTTTTACTTTTCATGATGCCTCCCCTGACCGCACGTCCCTGCTGTTAATACAACTAACTCGAACTCGAATTTATTCCTTTTAGAGAAGGTTTATTATTTTCTTCCACCGTTCAACTTTATTTATTTGCCGTTGCTATTCATTACCATTTCTCGGGGGAACCTTAAGCCCGGGTTGAGAAAAACTGCTCTAAGGTATAACTTAATTATAAAAAGGCGTTAATCAGTTGTTGTCTTAATAAAATCAACTCCTGCGATGCGGGCCGTCACAGAGAACTGTTCTGAAGTGGTGGAAGTGCATTCAAGTGCAGGAGCAAAGGATCGTGGGAATTTCATAAGACAGAATGCTGACGCCGCCTTCCTATTGGCTGACCAAGTGAGTCTGATGGAGAGAGTGACGTCATTTCATTTGTCCGACGTCCCGGCCTCGGAAATGGACCACAGTAGAACAAGATGGAGCGCGAGTAGATGGTTCACAGACCAGTTAAGCAGATCTTTACAGGCTAATGACCTGCATTGTGGCCCTTTTTATAGCACCTTCCCAAAGCCAACACCATCTTAAAGCAGTTTACTTTGAACGCCTCTAAAACCTAAACAGCATTTTGAAAAAAAATACTGGGGTCAAACCTGCACACACATCTTCGTTCAGCTCGCTAATGCTAAGCCTCGCTGCCTGCCAGTGACTTTCATCTTGTCGGTGACTTGTCCTGCTTCCTTCGATTTATGACTGAAGTGAAGTGTTCAGTCCAAGAAAGCTGAAGAATGGGAAAGCTATTCCAGTTCAATGGATTTCCTTCTTCGGCAGGGTCAGAATGCTTTTAAAAGTCTCCTGTGTTTTAGTAGTTGCAGTCTCCTTTGGCAAGCTGTTCCATATTTTTATAAATCCCTCAGTCAAAAATATTTCCTGTTCTGTACCCAAATTCTGTGAGCCTGCACTCGAGCTCTGGGCTTCTGGTATCCATATGAACCTTAAGTGCAACCTTGAGCCTCGTTCAGAGAGCCCACAAAGAGCTGCCATTTAGGGCAAGATGACTGCTTTTTTTTTTTTTTTTTTTTTTTGTAAAGGCTGTTGATGAGGGTTAAAATGTTTAAATGTTTTCTTTGGCGCAAGTCATGTTGTTGAATTCTTAGAGAACTGCAAACTTTAGGGAGGGAAAAAAGCAGAAAAAATAAGACACTGACTTTCAAAAGCTAGGATACCATTGAAGTTAAAGCACACGTCCAGCACAGCTCAACCCAACTATGGCGGAAAGAAAAGAATGGGGGGCTGTTAGACTGGGAAAGGTCTCGACGTCTGCCTGTTTAGAGTGAGCTTCAGAACAGGCCATCTGCCTGAAGATTATCTATCTATCTATCTATCTATCTATCTATCTATCTATCTATCTATCTATCTATCTATCTATCTATCTATCTATCTATTATATAGCACCTTTCACATCTATCTATCTATCTATCTATCTATCTATCTATTATATAGTGCTTTTCACATCTATCTATCCATCATATAGAGCCTTTCACATCTATCAGATAGATACAGTTGTGCTTGAAAGTTTGTGAACCCTTTAGAATTTTCTATATTTCTGCATAAATATGACCTAAAACATCATCAGACTTTCACTCAAGTCCTAAAAGTAGATAAAGAGACACCAGTTAAACAAATGAGACAAAATATTATACTTGGTCATTTATTTATTAAGGGAAATGATTGAATATTACATATTTGTGAGTGGCAAAAGTATCTGAACCTTTGCTTTCAGTATCTGGTGTGACCCCCCAATAACTGCAACTAACTGTTTCCGGTAACTTTTGATCATTCCTGCACACCAGCATGGAGGAATTTTCACCCATTCCTCCGTACAGAACAGCTTCAACTCTGGGATGTTGGCGGGTTTCCTCACATGAACTGCTCGCTTCAGGTCCTTCCACAACATTTCGATTGGATTAAGGTCAGGACTTTAAAACATTAACTTTATTCTTCTTTAACCATTCTTTGGTAGAACGACTTGCTTAGGGTTGTTGTCTTGCTGCATGACCCACCTTCTCTTGAGATTCAGTTCATGGACAGATGTCCTGACATTTTCCTTTAGAATTCTCTGATATAATTCAGAATTCATTGTTCCATCAATGAAGGCAGGCCATCCTGGCCCAGATGCAGCAAAATAGGCCCAAACCATGATACAACCACCACCATGTTTCACAAATGGGATAAGGTTCTTATGCTGGAATGCAGTGTTTTCCTTTCTCCAAACATAACGCTTTTCATTTAAACCAAAAAGTTCTATTTTGGCCTCATCCGTCCACAAAACATTCTTCCAGTAGCCTTCTGGTTTGTCCACGTGATCTTTAGCAAACTGCAGATGAGCAGCAATGTTTTTTTTTGGAGAGCAGTGACTTTCTTCTTGCAACCCTGCCATGCACACCATTGTTGTTCAGTGTTCTCTTGATGGTGGACTCATGAACATGAACATTAGCCAATGTGAGAGAGGCCTTCAGTTGGGGTCCTTTGTGACCTCACCGACTATTACACGCCTTGCTCTTGGAGGGATCTTTGTTGGTCGACCACTCCTGGGGAGGGTAACAATGGTCTTGAATTTCCTCCATTTGTACACAATCTGTCTGACTGTGGATTGGTGGAGTCCAAACTCTTTAGAGATGGTTTTGTAACCTTTTCCAGCCTGATGAGCATCAACAACTCTTTTTGTGAGGTCCTCAGAAATCTCCTTTGTTCAGGCCATGATACACTTCCACAAATGTGTGTTGTGAAGAGCAGACTTTGATAGATCCCTGTTCTTTAAATAACACAGGGTGCCCACTCACACCTGATTGGCATCCATTGATTGAAAACACCAGACTCGAATTTCACCTTCAAACTAACTGATCATCCGTGAGGTTCACATACTATTGCCACTCACAAATATGTAATATTCGATCATTTTCCTCAATAAATAAATGACCAAGTATAATATTTTTGTCTCATTTGTTTAACTGGTGTCTCTTTATCTACTTTTAGGACTTGAGTGAAAGTCTGATGATGTTTTAGGTCATATTTATGCAGAAATATAGAAAATTCTAAAGTGTTTACAAACTTTGAAGCACAACTGTAGATAGATAGATGTGAAAGGCACTATATAGTAGATAGATAGATGTGAAAGGCAGTATATCATTTATAGATAGATATGAACAAATAATAAAATATAATAAATGATAACCATTCACTCTGTTGTTCTCTGTACCATTTGTCTTTTGCACAGTTCTGTAAATCAAAGTGAACATTTTAAAAGGAGGTGCAGTACAGTTTTTTAAGGTGTACTTTGCATGGAGGGTCCTTTAACTAAGGCAGCAGTTAAGAACGCACCTAATCTTTTTCATTTAAACATTGCCTTCCCCTTGCGGCCTTTTGTCTTTGTTATTCAGTAAAGCCAGTAATTGTGTGTTTTGCTCATCTGATGTGATTTAATTACACATAGATCCTTATTTTCAGTTGTGACAGTTTGGTTTGCATATCTAAACAAAGTCAGATCGGATCGGCAATTTAAATGCCGGTTTGCCTAATTATTTGGTTAAGAATTCAAAGCTCTCTTGCTAGAATGCAAATTTTGCCCAAATGATCAGGCCCTTTCTGTACCCTTGGAGCTGAAGGTGTTTAAATAAGCCATACTGTCCGATCTGAAAAAGGTTTTTGCACCCCCCAACCCTCCCAAATTGCTCGCACTACTTGGCATTTCCTGCTTTTCCGAACTTAATCCTGGATTTTTCTCCTACATTGTAAAGGCCAGGCACCCTTCCTTCTGAAGGCGTTTTAACTCACTTTGTTCTGAATCAGGCGATGTTGCAGCAGGTCGTGGGGACGTCTGAAGAAGATGATTTGTTTATTTTACAAGGACCCCAGAAACACATCCAGCCTTAATCCTCCACAACCACACTCACACACAGAGACACTAATAAGTGGCACAATGAATCGATTAATTGTAATGAATATATGAATCAAATAATAAAAAGAACAAACAATATTACACAAAAATCTGTACTGCAAAACCCCCTTCCCTAGTACCCCAATGCCGATGACAAATTACAGCACTACACAGCAAACAATAAACTCTAACAACAATGGCCAACACAGTCCAGTAAATAGATAGATAGATAGCTATGCAAGGCACTGTATGATAGATAGATAGATAGATATGAAAGGCACTATATGATAGATAGATAGATAGATAGATAGATATAAAAGGCACTATAAGATAGATAGATTTAAAAGGCACTATATAATAGATAGATAGATA
>JANRMT010062837.1:94433399-94445075 GCA_026402145.1 Polypterus bichir lapradei
TTCCGTGACCGTTAGTAATTCTAATTACATCTAATTACAAAATGTTCAATGATCACACTGTTTTAGCCTAATGTACAAAATAATTTTGGCTAAGGTTACTCAGAGTTTAAAGATTAAGTTGGTCAAATTACCTTTTATGTTTCTGACTTATTTTTTTAAGAAGAAAACTGCACTTTCTGTTGAAATTTTGGTTATTATTATTTAAAGACAATACCATTCTGAAAATGTACTTAAAGTACTTAAACTACCACTTTATTTTTAAGTCTGCCCAATTTTAACCAGGGATGATATTTTTGTTTCTGTTTTGAATTCAAATGCAGTTTAAAAGCATTTTTTTTTTCAGAAATTAAAAGAGCTTGAGTTTACAATATTCATGTCCATGTCTATTATTTGATTCTGTCGCCCACTAAAACCCTTTTAAATTAAAAAAACACATTTGCGATTTGGGGCAAATTTACGTGTGCGATTACATACGATTAATCAAGATTAATTATTACACAGCCTCTAATTAATTGGATTAATTTTTTTAATCGAGTCCCACCCCTAATATATATATGTAGATATATATGTAGATTTGTATATATATATGTGTATATACAGTATATATGTAGATATGTATATGTGTATATATGTATATATATATGTGTGTGTGTGTATATATATATGTGTATATATGTATATATATTTATATGTATATATATATATATATATATGATGTGTATATATATGTTTATATATGTGTGTGTGTGTGTGTGAGTGTATATATATATATGCCAGCAATACTCATGACAATGACAAAACAATTATATTGTCAATCATGTTACGTTATTATTAAAATGTTTCCTTTTCTTTTTAGTTCTCTGCTGCCAAACGCGGGTATTTTGCTATATATATATAGATATATATATATATATAGATAGATAGATAGATAGAGAGAGAGAGAGAGAGAGAGAGAGAGAGAGAGAGAGAGAGAGAGAGAGATGACAGCAACACTCATATCAATGACAAAACAATTACATTAACAATCATGTTACGTTATTTTTAAAATATTTCCTTTTCTTTTTCATAACTTCTTTAACACACTACTTCTCCGCTGCGAAGCGCGGGTATTCTGCTAGTTACTTATAAAGTTACAACTGAGTACCGTAAGAAGGTTATAAAAATATATTTTTATCACGAAATCTGAAAGTGAACTAAATACGGGACATTTGGGTGTCCCTAAAAAGTCAGTCAAATCAAATATGGGACATGTCCCGTATATAAGGGACGTCTGGCAACCCTACACTTGCTTGTAGTCGATGTTCCAACCATAAGAACGCCTTTGGGATGAATTGAAGCGGAGACTGCGAGCGAGCCAGGCCTTCTCGTCCAACATCAGTGCCTGACCTCACTAATGTTCTCCTGGTCACAAATTCCTATCAACACACTCCTAGACTTTGTGGGAAGCCTTCCCAGAAGAGCTGAAGCTGTTAGAGGTGCATAGGGTGGGCTGACTCCATATTAACGCCTATGTATTAAGAATGGGATGTGTGTGTGGAAAGGCAGGCGTCTCAATACTTTTGGCTATATGGTGTATAGCGCCTCACTGGGAAGGGGACTGCCAAGTCAGAACTTTTCACTCTTTTTAAATTTCTTGCTTTAGAGCACGGGTGTCAACCTCCAGGCCTGGCGGGCCGCAGTGGGTGCAGGTTTTCTTTCTAACCCTTTTCCTAGTCAGTGTCCAGTTTTCACTGCTAATTAACTTCTTTTCTTTCTATTTTAATAGCCCTGTTTTTAAGGATTAAGTCTTAAGTATTAAATGACAGCCAAACAGAAATGAGACATGAGACGAGCCAACAGATGACCAGCTAAATTGAGGCTTCAAACTCCAACCGGTTCCTTAAAGAGAAGCTGATTCTTGCTGTTAATTAAACCCGTTATTCAATTCTATGGCTTGTTGCTGCTCTCTTTTTGCCACAGCAGACATTTCCAAAACTGCTGACATTCTGTTTTTTTTTCTAAGAACTCCTAAAATTTTTTGGTAACCTGAGGGATCAACCTTACTGAGACAGTACAGGTGAGCTGGTCATGTCCTGCTTGTTTTATGTCTCATTACTGTCCGGCTGTTAATTAAGGAAAAAACAACTAAGGAGCCTGAGTCAAACTAATTAAAGCTAAGACTAAAGTTAATTAGCATCAAAAACTGGACACTAATTAAGCAGATGGTTAGAATGAAAACCTGCAGCCACTGTGGCCCTCCAGGACTGGAGTTCGACACCCCTGCTTTAGAGTGTTTCCGGTGTGTGTTTAGACTAAAATGTGTGTGTGTACAATTATTTATTTATTTACTTGCTTACTTATCTATTTATGTATTTATTTATGTATTTATTTATTTAAAGAGCTTCTGTATGTTTGCTGATGACACTGTGATCTGTAGCGAGAGTAAGGAAGCAGGGAGATATGAGAGGATAAGAGGAATGAAGGTCAGTAGGACCACCACGACAGAATACGTGTGTGTGAATGAGAGGGAGGTCAGAGGAATGGTGAGGATGCAGGGAGGTGGGTGAGTTTAAATACTTAGGATCAACAGTACAGAGTAACAGGGAGTGTGGAAGAGAAGTGAAGAAGAGAGTGCAGGCAGGGTGGAGTGGGTGGAGAAGAGTGTCAGGAGTGACTTGTGACAGACGGATATCAGCAAGAGTGACAGGGAAGGTCTACAGGACGGTAGTGAGACCAGCTATGGTATAAGGGCTGGAGACTGTGGCACAGGAGACAGAGCTGGAGGTGGCAGAGTTAAAGATGCTAAGATTTGCATTGGGTGTGATGAGGATAGACAGGATTAGAAATGAGGACATTAGAGGTTTAGCTCAAGTTGGGAGACAAAGTCAGAGAGGCGAGATTGTGTTGATTTGTACATGTGCAGAGGAGAGATGCTGAGTATATTAGGAGAAGGGTGCTAAGGATAGAGCTGCCAGGGAAGAGGAGAAGACGAAGGTTTATGGATGTGGTGGGAGAGGATATGCAGATGATGGGTGTGACAGAGCAAGGTGACGAAGACAAGAAGATATGGAAGAAGATGATCCGCTGTGGTGACCCCTAACAGGAGCAGCTGAAAGAAGAAGAAGAAAGAGCTTCTGTAAAAGCCAAATTTCCCTCTGGGGACAAATAAAGTTACATGAGTCTCTCTACATTTGAGTCCCCAAAACCAGAACACTCCCATCAGCCTGCTTCACACTCGCTGTGAGGGTCTTCTCCTGTCTGCTGTTAACTCATCTGTAACCCGAGCCGCTGCTTGGTGTGGTTTCTTATTTTGCACACTCACCGTGGAGGTCCTACGCCACTGGGCTGCGTCATATGCTGATGTTGCTACCATATTTACAAGCTCAGCAATGAAAGGCTCTCTAAAAATACAGACAAAAAAAAAAAATTCCTAAGCAGAACTGGAGACCACTAAAGGTAGGAGGCTGAAAATGAAGCCAAAGAGATGCGTTCTGTGACACTTTTGCAGTTTATGGGTAAAAACCCCCAAGACAAGTTTGCACAGAGGTGCGAACAAAAGCGAGAGCAGAGCCAGACATGACAGGAAACTCCGTCTGAAGCTCTAGAGGAAGGCCGAGTGACGAGGTACGTGTCACGTAGAGGACGAGGAGCGTCTTGCACCTGCTCTCTAACGGGCGACGGCAACGCTTTGCGGGGAGATGTGAAACTTCAGCTGTGCAGACGGGGCCGACCGCAGAAACGAGGTCACGCCGGAGAGACACGGCAGAGCGCCACTGCTCTGTTTGCTTATTTGATTTCTCATTTCTATGGCGATGAGCTCTAGCCGGAGTGAGCAAAAACCGCAAGAGCTGCAAATGACAGATCGGCACGCCGCGCATTCCATCTTACTCCAGTTTGGGAGTGCGAGTGAGACCTCGTCTTTACTGAGAGCACCACTTCTTTTCTGTTTGACTGTGATAGATGGCACACATGGGCAGGCACATTGGAATTGGAAAAAGGATTCTTACCACTCAGTATGCTAGATGGCAGCCCCCCTTGGGTTAACATTTCCACACAGATATCCGCAGTGCTAAGGCAGACCTGTGAATCAGGTACTCGAGGACTTCAGTTACAGTTAACGGGGAGAGCGTTTAAGACTGGAAGTAAGGACCCACTTCTTTACACAAAGATTTGTGGGACTCTGGAACAAACTACCGAGAGGTGGAGTTGAAGCACTCGGGACCCTCCTGGAGCAAAGGAGAGTTAAAAAAAAAAAACTGAATGTCATTATGAACAATGCTGCACATCCTCTTTCTGACACACCAAGGATCTGGAAGAGATATCTGGACAGCTTAGCTACTGGCTAAAGAAACGAGTCCAATGGACTGAATGGTCTCTTCTGGTTTCTCCAATTGCTTTCTATTATACTAGCCGTCCCCCCGCGTAGAAGTGAAACAGGACAAACTTTAAAAATCAATAAACAAAAAGGTATCGCTAGCTAAACAGTGGCAAGTTACACTCCAAAACACAGAGGTAGACTGGCTCCCCACTCCTGATGTCAGGCTTCCCTCTTCCATCGGCCCACGGCAGCCTCAGATTAGCGTGACTATATCACTCCTGCAAGCGAACTACGATTCTTAGCGTGATGAGAGAAGTCGCAAAATCAACCGGAATGTTCAAGGAAATTCTAGAAAAAAACCCGATCTAAATCCGTTAAGTAGTTCTCTCGTTTGCTAGCTAAGCGGAGGTAAGATACACTCACAGGGAGGTGCGTGAGTGAGGAGGGCCCCACCCCGCTGTGTCTTGCTCAGATTCGTGCAAATAAAGTCGCTCCTGCCAGCGAACTATGATACTTGGAGCGATGAGAGAAGTCGCAAAATCAACCGCAATGTACAAGCAAATTTTAGAAAAAAAAAACGATCTAAATCCGTTAACTAGTTCTCTCGTGAAAAGCAGACAGGCATTAGATTTTATATATACTACTAACCGTGCCCCGTGGCTCCACCTGTCTAGTAGTGAAACAGGACAGTGAGGAGGGTCCCGCCTGGCTGCCCACTCCTGACGTCACTCTTCCTGCTCCCCTCGGCCTGCAGCCTCTGTCTCTCGGATTAGCGTGACACTTTGAGCTACATTTTTTTTGTATGAAAATGTGCTATATAAATAAATGTTGTTGTTCTTAGCGTGATGAGAAAAGTCACAAAATCAACAGGAATGTTCAAGCAAATTCTAGAAAAAAACCCGAGCTGAACCCTTTAAGTAGTTCTGTCGTTAAAAGCGGACAGACAGACGGACGTTAGATTTTATATATATACTAGCCGTCCTCACGTGGCTCTGCCCATGTAGAAGTGAAACAGGACAAACTTTAAAAATCAATAAACAAACAGGTATCGCTAGCTAAACAGTGGCAAGTTACGCTCCAAAACACAGAGGTAGACCAGCATCTCCACTTCTGATGTCACGCTTCCCCCTCCCTTCGGCCCGCAGCAGCCTCAGATTAGCACGAATATATCACTCCTGCAAATAAATCAGTACCACCAGTGAACTATGATACGTGGCACGATGAGAGAAGTCACAAAAGCAACCGGAATGTTCAAGCAAATTCTAGAAAAAAAAAAACGATCTAAATCTTTTAAAGTAGTTCTCTCGTTAAAAGCGGACAGACAGACGGACGTTAGGTTTTATATATATACTAGCCCTCCTCACGCGGCTCTGCCCGTGTAGAAGTGAAACAGAACAAACTTTAAAAATCAATAAACAAACAGGTATCGCTAGCTAAACAGTGGCAAGTTACGCTCCAAAATGTAGAGGTAGACCGACTCCCCACTCCTGATGTCACACGTCCCCCTCTCCTCGGCCCGCAGCGGCATCTGTCTCGGATTAGCGTGAATAAATCACTCCTGCAAGCGAAGTATGATTCTTAGCATGATGAGAGAAGTCGCAAAATCAACCGCAATGTACAAGCAAATTTTAGAAAAAAAAAACCGATCTAAATCCGTTAAGTAGTTCTCTCGTGAAAAGCAGACAGGCATTAGATTTTATATATACTACTAGCCGTGCCCCGTGGCTCCACCTGTGTAGTAGTGAAACAGGACAGTGAGGAGGGTCCCGCCCGGCTCCCCACTCCTGACGTCACACTTCCTGCTCCCCTCGGCCTGCAGCCTCTGTCTCTCGGATTAGCGTGAATATATCGCTCCTGAAAGTGAACTCTGATTCTTAGCGTGATGAGAAAAGTCACAAAATCAACAGGAATGTTCAATGCAAATTCTAGAAAAAAACCCGAGCTGAATCCGTTAAGTAGTTCTCTCGTTTGCTAGCTAAGCGGAGGTAAGGTACACGTCCCGAGGCTGGCCCCGTCCCCCTTCCCTCAGCCCGCTGCGCGACTCTCACATTCGTGCAAATAAATCGGTACTGCAACCAAACTCTGATACTTAGCTCCATGAGAGAAGTTGCAAAATCAACCGGAATGTTCAAGCAAATTCTAGAAGAAAACCAGATCTAAATCCATTAAGTAGTTCTCTCGTGAAAAGCGGACAGACATTAGATTTTATATATACTACTAGCCGTGCCCCGTGGCTCCACCTGTGTAGTAGCGAAACAGGACAGTGAGGAGGGTCCTGCCCGGCTGCCCACTCCTGACGTCACACTTCCTGCTCCCCTCGGTCTTCAGCCTCTGTCTCTCGGATTAGCGTGAATATATCATTTCTGCAAGCAAACTATGATTCTTAGTGCAATGAGAGAAGTTGCAAAATCAACCGGAATGTTCAAGAAAATTCTAAGAAAAAAAAAAAAAAAAGATCTAAATCCGTTAAGTAATTCTCTCATTTGCTAGTTAAGTGTATATAAAGTACGCTCCAAGGCTGGCACGTGAGTGAGGCGGGCCCCACCCCACTGTATCTCTCTCGGATTCGCGCAAATAAATCGCTCCTGCCAAAGAACTATGATACTTACGGCAATGAGAGAAGTCGCAAAGTCAACCAGAATGTTCAAGCAAATTCTAGAAAAAAACCTGATCTGAATCTGTTAAGTAGTTTTCTCATGAAAAGCGGACATACAGACAGACGTTGGATTTTATATATATATATATATATACTGTATATATATATAGAGATGAGATTTCCAGTGAATTTCAGTCAGCATCGTGCTAACGTCAAAGCCGCTCATGTAATGCGACGCAGCCATCGACTCACTCCAACTAGTCTGCGACTTGTCCCAACTAAATGAAACCTGTTTGACAGGGGACCTGTTTCATTGGTTGTTAGCCCTAATGCACGCACAGCCCACCCCTACGAACACCCGTTTTGCTTTGTCGATAGTCGCAGGGGGCGGGCTCTGTGTGCATGAGGGCTGACCTAGAAGTATGCAGTGCCAAGGAGTATGTCAGTGTTTTGGACCCCACAAACTGAAGGCAAGTTCGTCGGTCTGCCGTCTCGTGTTTTATGCACCATCCATTTTCTGGGTCACAGGGGCAGCATTTTAAGCAACGATGCCCAGACACTCCTTTTTCTCCCCCTAGGACTGAACTTGGGATCCCCTGATTTCGAGATTCATACTGGTTTGCTGGCCCTCTAATGTCCCAGATGCACTGCTTCAGGTTTATTCCAAGGGTGCCACCGTGCATCCAGATGGGTGTTTCCAGATGGATCCCCACCCATGCCATACCCCACAGTGACAGGACCCATAGCCCACCTGTTAGTTCACACGGGCATACAAAAGGAAGGCTCCGTTTGCCAGTGTGGAGTTCTGGTTCTCTTTCTGGCCTTTAACAGGAACTTCTGCCTTGTGTCAAACTGGTGCCCTGCCAGCTCCTCGCCAGCTGGGCAGCCCTTTATAAAGTATTTTGCATTTGCAGCCATCTTGTGGTTTTACTCGATCGCTCTGAAACGTTTCGATTTCAGTCGTTATTTTTTTTTTCTTCTTAAATGTTTTCTCGGTTTCCTCTAAATAAAAAAAAAACCCAGAAGGCCACGTCTTTGGTTACTTGCTTGGTTTGCATATTCTAAATTGTAAAAAGAAAAGAAAACAAGTCGTCAGTTTACCAGCTGTTGTGTTTAAAAAGTCTAACATGTCTGCTTATCTCCAATGGCCAGGAAGGCAAAATGCAAAAAAAACAAAAACAAAAAAAAGAAAATAGCAGGAGAGCTCATCTTATGGCTCTGAACCGCAGAAGTGGAAGGCCGTGTTTAAATGGGAATGACTTCACGCATCATCAGCATGCAGAACAATGCAAAACAAAATGGAGGTCAAGAACTGCGCTAAATAGGGCAGCCATGAGTGGGCACAAATGGCAAGGAAGCGTAAAAACCTCTAAACTGCAAAGCAATTGATTGAGTTTTCACCTCCGACCCACCGGGTGACCCCCCCCCGCCTGGCAAGTCCCTTAACGTGCCTGTGCATCGTCTCTACACAATTAGTGCCATCCAGTATAATCCCCTTGGTAAATACAAGCAAAATCAAAAAAAGAAAAGTTTATTTGTTCACCCTCGGGATCTTACAAATCGAAGCATTCATAGAAAGCGAGGCTTTAATTCAAGGAAAATAATGGAAAGGAGAAACGAAATTCGTATCAACTAAACTGCTCAAAAAAATGAAAGGAGCACTTTGAAAACGCATCAGATCTCAATGGGGAAGACAATCCTGCTGGCTCTCTCTACTAACGTGGGACTGATATGGTGATGTGTGAGGAACGAAAGGATGGAAATGAAAACGATCAACCGACAGAGAGAGGGCTGAATTCAAAGACACCCCGAAAATCAAAGGGAACAAATGATGCAGTGGCAGGCAGGCGAGTCCATTGTGCCAAAATGCAGCAACTCCAAATGGTACTCAGTAGTTTGTATTCCAATGCCTGACAACGTCCTAATGAGACAACCGATGATGTCCTGGGGGATCTCCTAACAGATCTGGACCAGGGCATCACTGAGCTCCTGGACAGGCTGAGGCGTCAGATGGACCCAAACATAATGTCCCACCCAGAAGTGTTCTACTGGACTGAGGTCAGGAGAGTGAGCGGGGATGGGCGGGGGTCAGTCAATGGTATCAATTCCTTCATTGTCTCACCACATGAGGCCGGGCATTGTCATGTACCAGGAGGAACCCAGGAGCCACTGCACCAGCATAGGGTCTGACAATGGGTGGTCCAATGATTTCCTCCCGGTACCTAATGGCAGTCAAGGTTCTGTTGTCTAGCCTGTAGAGGTCTGTGCATCCCTCCATGCATGTGCCTCCCCAGATATACCATCACTGACCCACCACCAACCCAGTCATGCTGAACGATGTCACAGGCAGCATAACGTTCTCCGCAGCTTCTCCAGACCCTTTCACGTCTGTCACATGTGCTCAGGGTGAACCTGCTCTCATCTGTGAAAAGCACAGGGCGCTAGTGGTGGACCTGCCAATTCTGGTATTCTATGGCAAATGCGAATTGAGCTCCACGGTGGCCACTAGAGGACGTCGGGCCCTCAGGCCACCCTCATGAAGTCTGTTTCTGATTGTTTGGTCAGAGACATTCACACCAGTCGCCTGCCTGCCTGCTGGAGGTCATTTTGTAGGCTCTGCCAGTGCTCATCCTGTTCCTCCTTGCCCAAAAGAGCAGATATCAGTGGGTCCTGCTGATGGGTGAAGGACCTTCTACGAGGGGCCCTGTCCAGCTTTCCTAGAGGAACTGCCTGCCTGTCTCCTATAGTCTCTTCCATGCCCTTGAGACTGTGCTGGGAGACACAGCAAACCTTCTGGCAAAGCCACGTATTGATGTGCCATCCTGGAGAAGTTGGACTACCTGTGCCAGCTCTGTAGGGTCCAGGTATGGCCTCATGCTGCCAGTAGTGACACTGACCGCAGCCAAATACAAAACGAGTGACAAAACAGATGAGGAGGGAAAATGTCAGTGGCCTCCACCTGTTAAACCATTCATTCCTGTTTTGGGGGTCGTCTCATTGTTGCCCCTCTAGTGCCCCTGTTGCCTGTTTCTGTTCACACCAGTGTTCTGCCTGCCTGTCTGCTGGAGGTCATTTTGTAGGCTCTGCCAGTGCTCATCCTATTAGAAAGTGGCAGAAAGGAAAGACCTGCAGCCACCGTGGACCTCCAGGCTCAGAGCTGGAAACCCCTGGCTTCATACTAACCCTGTGACTGTGACTGACTGGTGTCCTGTTCAGAGATGGCGCCTACCTTGTGCCCCCAGTGATTAGCGTTTGAGTTCCCTGGACCCTTAAAACTGGATTAAGAGAGTTGATAATTCCTTCGATTAGATTACATTATATAAACTTTATTAATCCCAGTGGTAGGAGGATGTAGTACCGTGTTAGCCATAATGGATGCAACGAGAACTCAGGCAAAATGTCCCCTTTTATTTATTGGCTTGAAGAAGGGGCCTTTAAAGCTTGCATACTGTAATCCGTTCAGTTAGCCAATGAAAGGTGTCATTTTGCCAGACTTCTCATTAATCCCAATGGGAAATTCAAAACAAGGAATGGGAAGTACAAAATGTGAGGGCACTTATACTGAAAGTTTCTCAGGCCCTGCTAAAAAATAAAATAAAATAAAAACAGCAACCATTTTGGCACACAGGAATAATGATACTGACAAAGGAAACGTCAACCAGCTGTTCTGCAAAGGTCTTTAAGAAACGGACCCACAAAATCTAAATGACGGCGTGTGGTTTTTCTGGGCTTCAACGTGACTCCTCAGAGGCAGACGCATGTGGCTTCACTCTGACATTTGTACTAAACCTGAATGACCCTCTCCATCTTTATACGCATCACACAGCAGGTCTGTGAACCAATCAGCCCGACAGGTTCTCTGCAGCACCAAAACCCCACAGCTGCCTCAGGGACAGCTGGCTTTGCATTGCTCTTATGGTTTTGAACGTCACTTGGTGGGCTCTGCTTCTCTGAATTCGCCTCGAGTCGTAATGTGTGGCCAGTGGCAGTCTAACAGTTAAGCAACTGGAGATGAAAGACAAACCATAAAGGAGAAAATACAAAAAAAAAAAAATAGCAACAGTTCTACTCTTTGGAGAGACATGTGAGGTTGCGTGGGGGGCAGAAAGAGAACCACTTTGATAAAATCGACAACACTTTAAGTGCTGCTTAGCCAGCAAACAAGTACGTCCTTCCAATAGCCTCCATTTTATGAAGCCCCTTCTTACAACTGCACCCTGGCAGCACTGAGCACCAAGAACTGACCTGGGAATACACTGGCAGTGTGTTGCAGGGCACAGGACTGGGCACCATCACACTTCTAGTACCTGGCGAGTGTAGACCCCCCCCCATCCCCACTGAGAAGACTACTAACACCTCAGAGAAACTAAAGACCAAGAACTGAATCCAAATCCTGAAAGATGTGCACTGGTAGCGAGAATGAAACCCTTGGAGACAAATAGAATACAATCAATCAATCAACCAATCAATCATATAGTGCATTTCATATCTATCTATCTATCATCATATAGTGCCTTGCATATCTATCTATCCATCTATCTATCTATCTATTATATAGTGCCTTTCATATCTATCTATCTATCTATCTATCTATCATATAGTGCCTTTCATATCTATCTATCTATCTATCTATCTATCATATAGTGCCTTGCATATCTATCTATCTATCATATGGCTTAGTGCCTTTGTCTGTTATTGAGTGCCTTTCATATCTATCTATCATATAGTGCCTTGCATATCTATCTATCTATCTATCTATCTATCTATCTATCTATCTATCTAT
>JANRMT010062837.1:94560627-94573587 GCA_026402145.1 Polypterus bichir lapradei
GTGGGGCACAACAAGGCTGGCAGAATCAGAGGACCTTAGTGGGCGAAAGGAAGCCTAGTGATGGAGTCCGGTGCTAGGCCATTTAAAGCCTTGTAGGTTATTAATGAAATTTTATATTCTGTCCTGTAAGACACAGGGGGCCAGTGAAGGCAAAGCAGGACGGGTCTTATGTGCTCACTGTTGCTGGTTTGTGTAATGTCTCTTCCTCATCATTGAAATGTCTGTGATGCCGCAATGTGCGTACAGCCACCCTAACCCTGACACAGACAGACAGGACACTATTTATCACACAGCACGGCGGTTATTTACAGTTGGGGAGCACTTTTCTCCGCTCCCCACAGCACACTACACAAACAATTCACAGCCCCTTCTCTCAGCCAGTCCTTCTGCCTCCACTCCTCCTCACTAGCTTAGTCCACTTCCTCCTGACTCAGACAATTGAGTGGTGGTGACCAGTGACGTGCGGTGAGGTTCATGGCTGGTGACTCCTTCACAGTCAGATTTACAAATATGTGAACCCAAAAGAGTCGCTTATTTACTATTCAATTGGCAGCCAGCATGCACCTTGACTACAGGTTATGTTTCATATCTCATCTCATTCTTTACACACACACAGGTAAGACACATACAGGGTGGTCCAGATCTAATTATGCAATTTTCATTACGCTATAACTTATTAAGTTTATCACATAGAAAATCACCCGAAAAATCCCGGACCATCGAGAAGTGTGCGAACTGACGACATGAAGAATCGTCTTTGCGCCGAACTGGAATCGTCCCCACATACTGTAAATCAAAGTCATCCAGACGATCTGGATCTGCATAATTAGATCTGGACCACCCTGTATGTGGCTAAGAAAGAACGATACATTTCTAGCGTCGACAGAGAGCGTATTTGCCCCTCACCCTCCATGTGTACTAAATTTGCTGTTGCAATTCCACAATTCATACTCATTCAATACAAATGAAAGTATAGACTGGTGAACAAAAAAACGGATTTCAATTTTGACCTTAATTAAAATATTTCGTTGTTTTAAAAGCTTTTAATTCTGATGCTTTAATCAATCTTAATAAAGACTGTTCAACAAAAGGATAACAAGAAAAACAAATGAATATTTTATTTAAGGCCAAAAGTTAGCTTTTGGATTTTTTTTTCTTAGTCTGATCCCATTTTTTTATAAAATTGAAAACCATTTATGGTTTTATCTTTATTTGTAAATGAAGTCCATGCGCCTATCCTTCTCCACTTTCTTGTATAAGTCCTCTTTATTTAAGATTTTTTAAAAAATCTTAATCTTCCATTTTGCCAGTCAGTCGGGAAAAAAAATCAAAATAAAAAGCGGACCACTGCAGTGCCCTCGACTTTCTGATATCGCTAAATTATTTGTGCCTCTGTGTAGAAGAACAGCAGCAACGAGCGCCTGTTGGGCTCACATGTGCCCCCTTCAGGGCAGCGCGGTACTGTGTGCCTCAATCACCTGTGCCTTTTCGCTGCGGTTTTATGTCCGATCAGCAAGACTGAATATGTCACACACGTTCATTAAAGATATTAGCCAGACTGTGGAAAGTCAGGGTGTATAATAAACGTGTCTGCAAACATTAGATTGGCGACATACAGAGAGACAGAAGCATGTACGCGCCAATCGCAGGCACCAACCCCGTCAGTGTGTGAGGAGAGAGCAGTCTGAGGGGAGGTGAGGCACGTCGCTGCCGCGCCTCACGTTTCTCCTGTGTATTTCAACAGAGAATGCACAGATTCCACGATTTTGACTTTAAAAATGATGAAAATTATTGGAATCATACAGAAAACAAATTTATAACACATACCAGAGGACACATTTATTTTATGTTACCATTATTAATTTTTTTACTTTTCATGATGACAAGTGAGGATTTGCTTCCCTTGCCTCCCCTGGTGACTGGCTTCTTTTATAGGACACTGTGCCCAACGAGCACTGGGTGTGGCTGAGGTGCTGCCAAATAGAGCACTGCAGGCATCCAGGCGCCCCCTGTCGGAGGTCCCAGGACCCAGCAGGGTTGAGCTTTCATGCTTATGACCCGTGGCCCCGTTGGAAGCCAAGGGGGCTGCCCTCTGCTGGTCAGTGGGAGAAACAGTCTCAAAAATACTCTCTATTCCAGTCCTCCCATGGTCGGGGTGTTGTCCCGACTGGGTAAGGGCCCCAGCGGCCCGCCACATGTCCTAGTGAAATCTTTCTCTATGTTTATCACTGATTGAACTAAGATCAGCAAGGAGGAAGTCCAGGTGTGAATGCTGAAGCTGAATTTTTAGCCATATGTTACACTTCATATGTTACACTTGGTGTTGTCTACCAGCTGGACGAAGTTTGGTGCTCTGGAGTTGCCATGAAAATTCTCAACAACATTCTTGAATGCCTTCCATATGATTTCCCCCGTCCCCACTAGCAGATCTTCAAATTGGTTGTCACTTATGAAGCATCTGATTTGTAGTACAAAAAATGCCTTCCTTTACATTGGCTATCAGTTTTTCGGGGTAACATCAGTCTCAAATATTAAAATCCTTCACCTTCAATTGTTCATTGCTTTCAGAAAATGCTCACAAAATGTTTCATCAGTCCAAGATCTATATGAAGAGGACAGACAATTATCTTTGTTGGGTCGACAAATGATCTGTGTTCCACACTTTTCTGCTTTCTGAGTGGGCAGTTCTTTTTAATGTAATGAGACTCTTTGGCATGACTGTCCCATTTGCAGCACTTGGCATTTAGATAGATAGATAGATAGATAGATAGATAGATAGATAGATAGATAGATAGATAGATAGATACTTCATTAATCCCAAGGGGAAATTCATACTCCAGCAGCAGCATACTGATAAAAAAAAATATGAAATTAAAGAGTGATAACAATGCAGGTATAACAGACAATAACTTTGTATAATGTTAACGTTTACCCCCCCCGGGTGGAACTGAAGAGTCGAATAGTGTGGGGGAGGAACGATCTCCTCAGTCAGTCAGTGGAGCAGGATGGTGACAACAGTCTGTCGCTGAAGCTGCTCCTCTATCTCGAGATGATCCTGTTCAGTGGATGCAGTGGATTCTCCATGATTGACAGGAGTCTGCTCAGCGCCCGTCGCTCTGCCACGGATGTGAAACTGTCCAGCTCTGTGCCTACAACAGAGCCTGCCTTCCTCACCAGTTTGTCCAGGCGTGAGGCGTCCCTCTTCTTTATGCTGCCTCCCCAGCACACCACCACGTAGAAGAGGGCGCTCGCCACAACCGTCTGGTAGAACATTTGCAGCATCTTATTGCAGATGTTGAAGGACTCCAGTTTTCTAAGGAAGTGTAGTCGGCTCTGTCCTTTCTTGCACAGAGCATCAGTATTGGCAGTCCAGTCCAATTTATCATCCAGCTGCACTCCTAGGTATTTATAGGTCTGAACCCTCTGCACAGTCACCTCTGATGATCACGGGGTCCATGAAGGGCCTGGTCCTCCTAAAATCCACCACCAGCTCCTTGGTTTTGCTGGTGTTCAGGTGTATGTGGTTTGAGTCGCACCATTTAACAAAGTCCTTGATTAGGTTCCTATACTCCTCCTCCTGCCCACTCCTGATGCAGCCCACAATAGCAGTGTCGTCAGCGAACTTTTGCACGTGGCAGGACTCAGAGTTGTATTGGAAGTCCGATGTATGACGGCTGAACAGGACTGGAGAAAATACAGTCCCCTGTGGCGCTCCTGTGCTGCTGACTACAATGTCAGACATGCAGTTCCCAAGACGCACATACTGAGGTCTGTCTGTAAGATAGTCCACGATCCGTGCCACCAGGTACCATCTCTGTCAGCTTGTCCCTAAGGAGCAGAGGTTGGATGGTGTTGAAGGTGTTAGAGAAGTCCAGAAACATAATTCTTACAGCACCACTGCCTCTGTCCAAGTGGGAGAGGGATCGGTGTAGCATGTAGATGATGGCATCCTCCGCTCCTACCTTCTCCTGGTATGCGAACTGCAGAGGGTTGAGGGTGCGGCGGACCTGTGGCCTCAGGTGGAGAAGCAGCAGCCACTCCATGGTCTTCATCACATGTGACGTCAAAGCAACAGGCCAGAAGTCATTCAGCTCATAAGGACGTGATACCTTTGGGACTGGGGTGATGCAAGATGTTTTCCAAAGCCTCGGGACTCTCCCCTGTTCCAGGCTCAGGTTGAAGATGCGCTGTAGAGGACTCCCCAGCTCCAACGCACAGGCCTTCAGCAGTCGTGGCGATACTCCATCTGGACCCACTGCTTTGCTGGCACGAAGTCTCCTCAGCTCCCTGCTTACCTGGGCTGCTGTAATTGTGGGTGGGGCTGTCTCTCCTATGCTGGTATCAGCAGAAGGATGGGTGGAGGGTGCAGTACTCTGAGGTGAGAGTGGGTTAGGGTGGTCAAACCTGTTAAAGAAGTTGCTGCGCTGCAGTGCCACTACTTTCAGATGAATACAGATGTTTCAGTTTTAGTTGTGGTGCTGTATATGCTGTACATATGCTGCTTGTTAACACAAATATCTAATCAGCCAATCACAAGGCAGCAACTCAATACATTTCGGCCTGTAGACATCGTCAAGACGACCTGCTGAAGTTCAAGCTGAGCATCAGAATGGTCAAGAAAGGTGACTGAAGTGACTTTGAACATGTCATGGTTGTTTGTGCCAGACGGGCTGCTCTGAGTATTTCAGAAATTGTTGATCTACTGGGATTTTCATGCACAACCATCTCTAGGGAGGGCGGCACTGTGGCGCAGTGGTAGTGCTGCTGCCTCGCAGTAGGGAGACCTGGGTTTGCATGTTCTCCCCAAGTGTGCGTTGGTTTCCTCTGGGTGCTCCGGTTTCCTCCCACAGTCCAAAGACATGCAGGTTAGGTGCATTGGCGATCCTAAATTGTCCCTATTGTGTGCTTGGTGTGTGTGTGTGTGTGCCCTGTGGTGGGCTGGCACCCTGCCCGGGATTTGTTCCTGCCTTACACTCTGTGTTGGCTGGGATTGCCTCCAGCAGACCCCCGTGACTGTGTAGTTAGGATATAGCGGGTTGGACGATGACTGACTGATTGACCATCTCTAGGGTTTACAGAGAATTATCCAAAAAAGAAACAATATCCAGTGAGTGGCAGTTGTTGATGCCAGAGGTCAGAAAAGAATGGCCAGATTGGGTCAAACTGATAGAAAGGCAACAGGAACTCAAATACAACAAATACAACAACTTTATTTAAGTGTTGATGCAACTAACCTGCATGTCTTTGGGCTGTGGGAGGAAACCCACGCAGACACGGGGAGAACATGCAAACTCCACGCAGGGAGGACCCGGGAAGCGAACCCAGGTCTCCTAACTGCGCTACCCGCTGCACCACCGTGCTGCCCTTACAGCTCATGTCAAAGGGTCATTTTTAAAATAAATAATCACCGCACTCATGGCTTAACGAGGGGGCATGGTGATGTGTCGCTGAAGTGGTTCCTGGGGTGATTTGCGGTGCGGGCGAGTCTCACTTAAGTGAACAGGTGAGGAGTCGTCTGCATCCATAATTGTTCCTGGGAGCCGCTGATTGAAACAAGTGAATCACGTCCCCATCATAAATAGAAGCACGAGGTGGCTAGGCAGGGAAGTTGTTTCCTGAAGAGGCATTAGCTCTCTTGGAAATGTGTTCTTTTGAAATTGCGGCATATTAAGTAACTAAACAATATAGTAATATACCAGAAAAGGCGATATCCCTCCCATCGTGATTACGGCGGTACAAGAATCACATGGGAAAAAATATACTTTAGCTTACATTTACTGACGGTTAACGCGGTTACAGATGGGAGGCATATGGACAGACTTTATCCAGGTGGGAATCTGGATCTTCACAGGCTGCCATTTCTCGTCCCCACGCTGGGAGGTTTTTCGGAACTTTGCCGACTCGGCCTCAAAGGGTCTGGCTGTTGTCCAAGCCTTTAAATAATGTCTTGCTTCACTTGCTGGTCTTCTCTGTCTCCAAACAAGGGCTGAACTCCTCCTCCACAAAACACAGAAATATCATGGTGTTTACATGCCAGTTCTCATTCTCCCAATAAGGAAAGAAGATTTTGTGCTGACAAAGGACAGGAATACACTATTCTGTGTTTAAGCTGACTATACAATCCTCCACTTGTCTTTGGCTATCTAATCCATTGCTTGGCTAGCAATTCTAACTGCTGAGCCTCTGTGTGCCAAATTTAACATGCACATGTGAATAAATCCATACCAGTGAGCATAGAGACAGTGAGATTAATATTAAAGAAAAATGTAGTATAACAGGAGGGGAAGAAAAAGGAAGGACAAACAAACAAACAAGCAAACAAACAAACAAACAAACAAACATACACTCACCTAAAGGATTATTAGGAACACCATACTAATACGGTGTTTGACCCCCTTTCGCCTTCAGAACTGCCTTAATTCTACGTGGCATTGATTCAACAAGGTGCTGAAAGCATTCTTTAGAAATGTTGGCCCATATTGATAAGATAGCATCTTGCAGTTGATGGAGATTTGTGGGATGCACATCCAGGGCACGAAGCTCCCGTTCCACCACATCCCAAAGACGCTCTATTGGGTTGAGATCTGGTGACTGTGGGGGCCATTTTAGTACAGAGAACTCATTGTCATGTTCAAGAAACCAATTTGAAATGATTCGAGCTTTGTGACATGGTGCATTATCCTGCTGGAAGTAGCCATCAGAGGATGGGTACATGGTGGTCATGAAGGGATGGACATGGTCAGAAACAATGCTCAGGTAGCCCGTGGTATTTAAACGATGCCCAATTGGCACTAAGGGGCCTAAAGTGTGCCAAGAAAACATCCCCCACACCATTACACCACCACCACCAGCCTGCACAGTGGTAACAAGGCATGATGGATCCATGTTCTCATTCTGTTTACACCAAATTCTGACTCTACCATTTGAATGTCTCAACAGAAATCAAAACTCATCAGACCAAGCAACATTTTTCCAGTCTTCAACTGTCCAATTTTGGTGAGCTCGTGCAAATTGTAGCCTCTTTTTCCTATTTGTAGTGGAGATGAGTGGTACCCGGTGGGGTCTTCTGCTGTTGTAGCCCATCCGCATCAAGGTTGTGCGTGTTGTGGCTTCACAAATGCTTTGCTGCATACCTCGGTTGTAACGAGTGGTTATTTCAGTCAAAGTTGCTCTACTATCAGCTTGAATCAGTCGGCCCATTCTCCTCTGACCTCTAGCATCAACAAGGCATTTTCGCCCACAGGACTGCCGCATACTGGATGTTTTTCCCTTTTCACACCATTCTTTGTAAACCCTAGAAATGGTTGTGCGTGAAAATCCCAGTAACTGAGCAGATTGTGAAATACTCAGACGGCCCGTCTGGCACCAACAACCATGCCACGCTCAAAATTGCTTAAATCACCTTTCTTTCCCATTCTGACATTCAGTTTGGAGTTCAGGAGATTGTCTTGACCAGGACCACACCACTAAATGCATTGAAGCAACTGCCATGTGATTGGTTGATTAGATAATTGCATTAATGAGAAATTGAACAGGCGTTCCTAATAATCCTTTAGGTGAGTGTAGGTTGTTGAAGTGAGGAAGAAGGCAAGAAGCAGGAGGG
Source organism: Polypterus bichir lapradei (assembly GCA_026402145.1). Taxonomy (NCBI): domain Eukaryota; kingdom Metazoa; phylum Chordata; class Cladistia; order Polypteriformes; family Polypteridae; genus Polypterus; species Polypterus bichir. The sequence continues at coordinate 94,568,231 of JANRMT010062837.1, forward strand.
AGAAAGCTGGTGCAGAGAGAGAGAGACAGACAGACAGACAGACAGAGTGAGCAGCTGAGCTGGGAACCTGGGTGTTTGGCCGGCACCCGAGGAGCAGTTGGTAGTGGTTGCTCCCGCTGAGCATTTTATGAAGAGCGGGAGTGACCGCAAGAAGGGCAGCTGGCTGCATAAGGCCGAGAAGGCAGCGGGAGTTGGGAGGCTTGGAAGGAGAAGCCCCAACGTGAGCATCCTGGCCGTTGGGTGAGGGCCCAAGTCTCGAACTAGGTGAGCTGAACTGGCGCCAGGGATCGGAAGGCCACCAGATCAGTTATGTGGAAAGAAAGTCAGCTGCAAGGTATTGCGACTCTCCTGTTGCAAAGCCCAACGGGAGAAGCAGGGGAGCTGCCAGGTAAAAAGACACTGGGATTTGTGTTTTTAAAGGACTGCTTCCAGCATTGTTTTAACCTCGTTGTTTTAAATGATTGTTGTTTTATCTATTGGATTTTTAACCTCCACTCAGCACTTGTTTTGATGGATTATTTATTTAAAGATTTGATGCACTGCACTTTTATTTGAACACTTGTTTTGTTGTTGTTTTAATTAAAGCACTTGGCACTTTTACACCATCCCATTGCTCCATTGTAGTGTCTCACTGCCGAGCTCGGTGACGGGTTCAAGGGCTCCCAGAAGCCAGACGGGAGCGTGAAGCGATCCTGCATCGTCACAATGGTATTTTCTCTGCATCCTTCAATTTTTCTGATACATCTGAAAAATACAACACTTGGTCTATAAGCTGCAATTCTATACTGGCTTAGTGTGCATAAGTGAAGGAGTGGCATAGCGATTAATACGGCTGCTTTATGGATGCAACATGCCGGGTTCAAGTCCTTGGTGTGTGTCAAAATAATGCATGTTCTCCCTGGACCAGTGTGGCCTTTTCTCTATGTATTCCAGTTTTTCTCCAGCATCTCCAAAGACATCTGTATTGGGCTGGCTGTTAATTCTAAACTGGCCTGGTGTGAGAGTGTACATGAGTGGGCCATGCATGCCCAGTGGAAGCAGTGGAGCCGGTCAGTCCATTAGGCGACGTAATCGGCTGCCTAATGAAAGTTAGCAGGTGTGTGCTTTGGACACCAAGGAGCATTGTTTATGTAACTCAAGTGTTACATGCTCTGGAATCTTCTCCAAGTCAATCCCCACCGTGCTATGGACACTGAGATGTATAGTTTTGGGAACTCAAGGGACACAAGCTCAGGACACTGCTTCACCATCTCGGACCGGTACAGTGCCCGAATAAAAGGTTTCACCAATCCAATCTGCTTGCCGATCTCATATTTCAGTTTTCCATCACTCGTGAACAAGATCCCACAGTGCTGGAATTCCTCCACATGCTCATCTACAGAGAGCAATCCAGTCTTTTCCAAGAGAGAACCAAGACCTCTGACTTGGAGGTGCTGATCCTCATCCCAGCTGCATCACACTCGGCAGCGAACTGGAATTGAATCACACACAAATGAGGCAAGGAGGACATCAGTCTGGATAAAGCAATAGTCGTACAACACATGCCGTGGAACATGGTCATCTTTTTTTCCCTAAATTTACGAAGTACATGTAGGCTGGGTTATCATACTCCCGTGCACCTGGGATCTACTGCTAAATGGCCAGGATGGAATTCACATCGTCTCTCCTGCATCTTTACTTCATCCATCGAATGGAGTTTTTCCTCCAGCACTCTTCAATATGCCCTATCATGGAGGGTGAGGAGTGTGATCTCTCTGCAGCTGGGGTCCTCTGGTCAACCTTCTTCAATATGGGGACCGCAACACCAGTCTGCAATTCCAAGAGTGCTTTACTTGCCCAACCATATGACATTGAATAGACTTGTTAACCACAGTTTAAGAAAACTCAGCAGTGGGTTAATAAAGAGTTAAAAAAGAAGTAGCAAAGGAAAAAACAGACAAGGCGTATAAGACTAATAACTGCAATGGAAATTATAGGGCATATAAGAGGGCAACCATTAAGAAGGATATTAGGGAGGCTAAAAGACATTTAGAGAGGAATATAGCAGATAAGGTGAAAGACGACCCAAAGAAATTCTTTCAGTATTTTAGTAGTAAAAGAACAGCCAAGGATGAGGTGACGTGCATGAGGAACAGTAAAGGAGAATTAAAAAAATACAGACAGAGAAATAATGAATGAACTCGCATGCGATAAAAGAGACTACTAAGGAAGTACTGAGTGATTTAGAAATTGTAGAGGGAGAAGAGCTGTGTGGATTAAAAAGGCTGGAATCAAACAAATCACCAGGACAATATTGACCCTCGAGTTCTTAAGAAGGTTAGAGAGTACAGATATTAACCCTTGACGCATATTTTTAGGGAGTCACCACACACTGGGGAAATTAAAAATGAATGAAAAATGGCAAATATTATCCTGTTAAATGAAAAGGGTGACCGGGCAGATCCAAGCAACTATAGGCCAGTAAGCTTAACATGCATCACAGGAAAATTAATGGAAGATTAAGGATATTAAGGATAAGATTGAGTAACACATGGCAAGGACAGGAGTTATTAGGAACAGTCAGCATGGGTTCAGAAGAGGGAGGTCGTGTTTTACCACCATGCTGGAATTCTATGAGGGGGCAACCAAAGGATACGATCAAAGTGGAGCAGATGAGATGATTTATCTTGACTTTCAGAAGGCATTTGATAAGGTGCCACATGAGAGGTTGGGCATCAGACTGAAAGAAGTGGCAGTTCAGAATGTGGTGTGCAGATGGGTGCAGAATTGGCTCAGATACAGGATGCAGAGGGTGATGGTGAGAGGAGCCTCATCAGAAACAGGTGATGTTAAGAGTGGTGACCAGCAGGGGTCAGCGCTGGGGCTGCTACTGTTTTTAATATACCGTATATAAATGATGTGGATAGGAATATAAGTAACAAGCCAACTAAGTCTGCAGATGATCCACTAAATCATCACAGAGGGACTTGGACAGCATATTGACTTAGGCAGATTTGTGGCAGTTGAAATTTAATGGAAGCAAATGTAAAGTATAACACAAAGGGAGTAAAAATCCATCCATCCATCCATTTTCCAACCCACTATATCCTAACTACAGGGTCACGGGGGTTTCCGGGAGCCAATCCCAGCCAACATAGGGTGCAAGGCAGGAAACAAACCCCGGACAGGGCGCCAGCCCACCGCAGGACACACACACCCCCACACACCAGGCACACACTAGAGACAATTTAGGATTGCTAATGCACCTAACCTACATATCTTTGGACTGTGGGAGGAAACCAGAGTACCCGGAGGACACCCACACAGACACAGGGAGAACATGCAAACTCCATGCAGGGAGGACCTGGGAAGCAAACCCAGGTCTCCTGACTGTGAGTCAGTAGCGCTACCTACTGTGCCACCCCGGAAGTAAAAATGTTAGATTTAAATACACAATGGGAGGTTTGAAAATCCAAAGCACACCTTATGAGAAGGATTTAGGAGTCATAGTGGACTCAATATTATCAACTTCCAGATACTGTTCAGAAGCCATTGAGAAGGCTAAAAGAATGTCAGGTTATATAGCGCCTTGATGTGTTCAGTACAAGTCACAGGAGGTTCTGCTCAGGCTTTATACCACACTGGTGAGGCCTCATCTGGAGTACTGTGTGTAGTTTTGGTCTCCATGGTACAAAAAGGACATAACAGCACTAGAGGAATTCCAGAGAAGAGCGACTAGGCTGAGTCCAGGGCTACAGAGGATGAGTTATGAGGAAAGATGAAAAGAGCTGAGCCTCATAGGAGATGAAGAGGAGACAAGACTGAAATAATTAAGATTATGAAGGGAACTAGTCCAGTGGATCGAGACGGTGATTTTAAAATGAGTTCATCAAGAACACAGGGACACAGTTGGAAACTTGTTAAGGGTAAATTTCACACAAACATTAGGAAGTTTTTCTTTACACAGAGATCTTGGAATAAGTGACCAAGTACTTGGACAGTAGGACTTTAGGGACTTTCAAAACTCGACTTGATGTTTATTTTAGAAGAATTAAGTGGACAAGACTGGTGTACTTTGTTGGGCTGAATGGCCTGCTCTTGTTTAAATTGTTCTAATGAATTATTAAGTTGGGCGGTACGGTGGCGCAGTGGGTAGCGCTGCTGCCTTGCAGTTAGGAGACCCGGGTTCGCTTCCCGGGTCCTCCCTGTGTGGAGTTTGCATGTTCTCCCCGTGTCTGTGTGGGATTCCTCCCACAGTCCAAGGACATGCAGGTTAGGTGCATTGGTAATCCTAAATTGTGTGTGCGTCCTGCCTGGGGTTTGTTTCCTGCCTTGCGCCCTGTGGTGGCTGGGATTGGTTCCAGCAGACCCCCATGACCGGGTTGGATGATGGATGGATGTATTATTAAGTCTGGTGGCAAATGGTCACCAAGCACATCAACAAGGATTTCAATAAAGGCAAAAGATGGATAAATTCTACATTTGGAAACTGAATAACCAGCTTGCGTGTTGTCTTAGCAGTGCAGCAAATTGAGAAAGTACTGAACTGTAAAGAACAAGGATGCTGATTGCACCTATAACTGATTCACCATCTCTCCCTAAGTGACTCTCTCTTAATCTATCCGAGCTCAAGCAGTAGAAATGTAGAAGTAATCGTACTGTGCACTTGTCCAAATTCAGTGTTGAGGGGGAGCCCACCCCAGCTGCTTTGCAAAAGAGCCAGAAATCAGCCCTGAATGGGATGGGATTTCATCACAGGGCACATCCAGATGCCAGTTTCAAGCCACCAGTTAGCCAAACCTGCATGTCGTTGAGAAGAAAAACAGAATACTCTGAATAAATGCAAAGGTGGTATGGCGGCTAGCTTTGTTAGTTGTATTCATTGCAGAGCTTCAGATGCAATTTAAACAGAAAATTACTGACAGATTATTATAAAAATACATAAATAAAATTGAGGAATACAATCTGAAAAAATAGCTGATTTTAGTGGCTAAACTTCAGCCTTTAGCAGATGAGAAATCCTGCCACCTTGACCTTGTGTTCTAACATCCTGTTTCCTATAAAACACAGGTAAGCCATCTTGTGTCTGAGCTGCTCAGGCTGATGTCTTTCCCTGGAGGGCCTCTAATCCACCATGTCAAAGACCTTTGACAGGTCAAACAAACCTCTGCCTGTCTCAGGACCATCACTGCTGCTATTGTGAAAGACGCCTTCGATGACCTTGACTTGACAAATTGGTAGCTTAGAAGGTCAAAAGCCAGAAGGACAGCTTTCATGTAATCACATAAGTGGCAGCACCTCGGCACAGCCTCTAGTGCTGCTTCAGTGGCACACAATGGCTTCTTTTGTGTGGAAAGGATGTTGCCTGAGATACACAT